>JBBDGP010000776.1:600000-1085192 GCA_037952835.1 Lithobates septentrionalis
GCCGTGATCGCTGTCATGTGACTTGAAGCCCATCCCCCCCCCACAGTTAGAATCACTCCCTAGGACACACTTAACCCCTTGATCGGCCCCTAGTGGTTAACCCCTTCACTGCCAGTGTCATTTACACAGTAATCAGTGCATTTTTATAGCACTGTATAAATGACAATGGTCCCAAAATTGTGTCAAAAGAGTCCGCCATAATGTCGCAGTCCTGATAAAAATTGCAGATCGCCGCCATTACTAATAAAAAATAAAAATGCCATAAAAACTATCCCCTATTTTGTGGACGCTATAACTTTTACGCAAACCAATCAATATACGCTTATTGCGGGAGAAAATTGCCTTTCATGGAGTATGAAAGCTACATATGTATTCTCGCTTTACTGGAATTCTATTCTAATCACCCAATTTACATTCTGTTTTACATCGTAATCCTGTATTATTGTATGTATTGGCAAGGTTTTATTCCGCTACGTTGCGCTTGAAGAAAGGGGCTTCTTTGTTAATATGGAAACATTTACTAGCAGCATGAGGGACTCCAACCTCCATCTAAAATCCCGTCTGTTGGACCTCCAATATAAAAAATATACAGTATCTGACAAAAGTGAGTACACCCCTCACATTTTTGTAAATATTTTATTCTATCTTTTCATGTGAGAACACTGAAGAAGTGACAGTTTGCTACAATGAAAAGTAGTGAGTGTACAAATTGTATAACAGTTTTGAAGCCCATCCCCCATCACAGTTAGAATCACTCCCTAGGACACACTTAACCCCTTGATCACCCCCTAGTGTTAACCCCTTCCCTGCCAGTGCCATTTACACAGTAATCAGTGCATTTTTATAGCACTGATCGCTGTATAAATGACAATGGTCCCAAAATCGTGTCAAAAGTGTCCGTTGTATCCGCCATAATGTCGCAGTCCCAATAAAAATTGCAGATCGCCGCCATTACTAATAAAAAAAATAAATAAATAAAAATGCTATAAAACTATCCCCTGTTTTGGAGATGCTATAACTTTTGCACAAACCAATCAATATACGCTTACTGCAATTTTTTTTTTTTACCAAAAATATGTAGGAGAATACATATCGGCCTAAACTGAGGAAAAAAATAGTTTTTTTATATATTTTTGGGGGATATTTATTATAGCAAAAAGTAAAAAATAATGCGTTTTTTTTTTCAAAATTGTCGCTCTTTTTTTGTTTATAGCGCAAAAAATAAAAACCACAGAGGTGATCAAATACCACCAAAAGAAAGCTCTATTTGTGGGTAAAAAAGGACGTCAATTTTGTTTGCGTACAACGTCGCACGACCGCGCAATTGCCAAATCGCTAAAAGTGCTCTGGTCAGGAAGGTGGTAAAATCTTCCGGGGCTAAAGCGGTTAAATAGAATTCCAGCTAAAGCTTGGCTAGTCTTAAAAACGCCCCCCCCCCCCCCCCCCCCCTCAATCCTTACACCTATGCTAGCTAACTTGTATAAAAAAAGATGTACACACTTACCTATTTTCAGCCCACGCCGGTCCGGTCACCTGATGTTCTGTGCCAGCCAGGGGAGAGTGAGGATGTCATCCATAGGCTCTTATTGCCCATCTGTTGCGAGCACTCCTTTCTCTCCCTTAAATCATAACCAAATGACAAAATACCTAAGAAGCAACCTAAGTAACAGCCTAACTATATACAATATACAGTTTACAAAATGGGGAACGCTAAAAATATGGTAATACCGGAGATGCAAGGAAGGAGGGGGACCAGGACTGGGAACAGGAACAATGGGAGCAAGTACAAAGCAGGATGGTACAGGATACAGGTACAAACCCAGAGCAGGCTCGGGCGGGCAGTATCTGGCTAGCAGGGCAAGACACTGAAGCAAATGTAATAGTAGAGGATGGAATAAATACTCTTTCAGCAGCCAGCATCAGGTGGAAACTGATTACTGGGATCTGCTGGGAAACATCTGCTGGTGGACCCTGCAACTACGACCTTCTGCTCTGGGAACCACAGTGCCACAAGCAGGTGATCCAGGTCCTGACACACTGTTTCCTGACCGGGACAGGCTCCCAGGATATCACAAACCCTCTGTAAGAGCCATTCACAGTGACCACATAATTGGGAAGCCTGCATTTGGATCTTGATATTAACAACCCTTCAAAGAGCCGGTGGCAAGGGGTTATAGGCTGATTCACACTAAAGTTGTCTGTTATTGTACGTTAATGGTCATGCATTAACATAAACTATATTGTCAAAAGTATTGGAACGCCTGCCTTTACACGCACATGAACTTTAATGGCATCCCAGTCTTATGCTGGCCATACACTATACAAAAAATCGGCCGAAAAATCGTTCGTATAGACACTTCATTCGTTTTTCGGCAAGTTAATGGGCACAAATCGATAATCGTTTGTGACATTTTTGTGGTAAAAAAACGAACGGGAAGTTTGGTAAATTTCTGCCGAACGTACGATAAATTGCAAGGTTAATGTGTTTCCCGTCCGAACTGCCTGCACTAGGTATATGTAAAAAAACGAACACAAAATTATTTAATCATGTCCACTGAACAATTTATCGGTCATTATATGATGGCACGATCGTTTGCGGTCACGGTCGAACGTTCGTTTTTCGAAAAATGGGTTAGGCCGATTTTCTGTATAGTGTATGGCCAGCATAAGACTGTAGGGTTCAATGTTGAGTTGGCCCACCCTTTGCAGCTATAACAGCTTCAAACTCTTCTGGGAAGGCCGTCCACAAGGTTTAGGAGTGTGTCTATGGGAATGTTTGACCATTCTTCCAGAAGTATAGAGTAAGTGCATTGTGACACAGTGTGTAAATGTGTGCATTTTGGTGTGTGTTGCCACAATGAGCGTGTGAATGGGCCCTTAATGTATTCAGAGTAAACTTTTTAAATGTACCGCACTTGCAGTGTTTGCTTGTTACCCTTAGCGGTCCACTGATTTTGCTTGTTGCTTGGACTATCTGATTAATCTTAGAGCCGGGTTCTTTTTAAAGCACGCCATTAAAAATAAAAGCATACAAAGCGCACTTTGCAGATGAAAGCCTTTTAAGAGCTAAGCATGCCATTTAATGGGCTGGCATAAGACTTGTTCCTTTTCATACCTTTTTTCTTTTTTTTTTGTTTCTCAACCTTTCTTTCCGCCTCCTTTTTAATACATACAATTTATTTTTTTCTTTTAATTGTTCAGTGTACAAAACAAATCGCACAATCGCAGACTCTGTACTGCTTCCTCTTACCCCCCCACCGGTTTTATGAAATCCTTCTATTGTGTACTTTTTTTTTTTCCTTTTTGCTCCGGGTCGGAGAAGCAGCAAGCGGTTCATAGCAGATGATTGTAGTGGTAAATGTTGGGGGGGGGGGGGGGGCGGTCACACAGCGGGGCCGTGACTCTGCGCGGTGCATTGAACGAACGCGCAGGACAGACATCGCCTGTTGTATTACGTGAATGGCCCCGGTAGAGCCCCCGCGGCCTCGTCATTATTCAGAAACCGGGGAGAAACACTTGGCCTTTTGTTGGAAAGAAACTCCTTAGGCTGCCAAAAAGAATTAGCAATTAAGGATCTTAATTAACAAAAAGCAGTGTTAAATCTGTGGGAACACAGCACAAACAAGTTGTAATTAGAGCGATCAGTGGTGGCGGTTTTTCACGGGGCATTGGATACATTGTTGCACTTTTTTTTTTATTATTATACAAAATTCTGCATTGCATATCCCTTGCTTAGCTGTTGTGTTTTTATTGTACTTTGTGCTTTTTCATGTGCTTTTTTTCTATTTTTAAATCTCACTATGATATTTAGTGCAGCGTGGTGCCTTTATAAATTATGTAGGGCCACCACTGGTCTGTCAACTTTCATACCAACTCTTTTTAAACGAAGTCTAAGGCTGTTGCTACATTCATTGCTAAAAGCTGGATGCAGTCAGACGTGAAAATTTCATACTCGGAATGACTCCACACTTAACCGGCTTGCTAAGTGGCTCTTAATTTTATCCCCGCCCTTGTCTTCTGCAGGTGGCTGCTCCACTAGAGGAATGAAAAGCATGTTTGGTGTTTTTTTTTCTTTTTTATATATATATATATATATATATATATATATATATATATCTCTAATAAGATACCGAACACAGATGAGCTTTATGTATATGATAATTAAAATAATAAGAATAGTTATGCGTAAGGACCCATTTACACTTAAAATGGTACGTCCGCTTTTCTCCTCTCCAACAACCCCCCTCTCCACCCCTCTTCCCAACAATCTTGCCCCTCCATTTTATTTTTGCTCTTTACTTACCTTTTTGTTATTTTCCATGTTTCCCACCCTCGTCCTTCATTTTGGCCTAGGCCAGGGATGAGATGAGAGCAACGCTGTATCCTGGCCTAGGCCGACAAGGCCCAGGCCTAGGGCAGCACTTTTCAGGGGGGGTCAGCACGGAAAGAGTCCCCGCCGGCTTGCGCTGTTAGTGTAGCACCAGTCTTATGGGGCGGACTGGGCTGAGAGGCAAATTAGTCTAGCGCCCCCATAAAGCGCCCGCACTGCTTCCAGTATGCGGGCGGCCAGCAATCCGCAACCGTGCGGGGGGGGGGGGGGCGTCGCCGCCACTACTTCTAATTTTGACTGTCCTATCATCCTGGACCACAAACCTTCCTCACTGTGCTATATATTTTCTGCTGCACCATTGGCATGGTTATATCTTCTTAGTCCTCGCCATAAAATTATCAGAAATTTGTACTTAAAGTAGAACTATGGCCAATACGTTTATTTTTTTCATTTTTGAAAGAGTAAGGGGGGGTTATAGCCCCTGTCAGTTTATTTTTTTACTATCCCTGTCCCATTGCAGAGATTTCCCCTCACTTCCTGCCCCATAGCCAAACAGGAAGTGAGAGGAAATCTATGCAAATTAAGGTAATCCATTGCCCCGCCCCCCCAGGCCCTCAGAACTACTGTCCCCACTCGAAAATTTCAGGGCGGGTCTTAAACAGCAAGGGGTGTGGCCTTGTCAGGAAGGGGTGGGCCATATTTAAATTGGGGGGTGCGCGAGTTTAGTCAGGCCTAGGGCAGCACAAAACCTGAATACACTACTGGATGAGAGTATATATTACCATGGCAATTTTAACTTTGAATGTATTTTGACAGGCACCCCCTGTCCAGATTACTTATTGTCATTGGGAGTACACCACAACCACATGCCAAACACATCTATGGTGGTTTGGACTTGGTAGTTCAATGTAAAATCCTCATTGCGATACTAAAAATTCCTCATAAGGATAAAAAAAAAAAAAGCATCGCCTCTTGAACATCTGTAAAACCCTGGTCAACCGCAGTCTGAAAAACGATCCACCACAAATAGATACCCAACAGGTCAAGCCTTTAAAATTTCCACGCCGCTGTGAAATGGCAAAAAAATGCAGTACCCGATATTGTCCGCGCTTTAAAAAGCCTTCGCAGGTTATCAACTTAGAGCTGATGATCGATGGCACAACTATCAACCCGTCCCTGCATGCAAGGGTGCTAGATGTAGTCCTTGAGTCTAAACTCACCTTTCAGCCCCACATTCAAACAATGTCCAAAGCTTGCCGCCTCACCCTTCGTAACATCTACAAAAGAAATCCCTTTCTAACCGATGACACCACAAAGCTTCTAATTCACTCTGCTCGTCTCCTGTCTGGACCACTGCAACTCCCTCCTCACTGGAATACCTTTACATGGGCTACCCCCCCCCCCCCCCCCCTTCAGTCCATCATCAATGATGCTGCCAGATTTATCCAGGGCGATAGGGGTGCTTTGTAAAAAGTTTTTTTTGTTATTTAAACTTTTTTTTTTTTCATTTAGCTTTATTGCTATTGCAAGAGGCTAACAGTCCCCATATGTAATAGTATTTTAGCAGATGACGGACCATGGAGGCATGGGGTGGTCTATTAGACCCCTGATTTCTCCCTGGCCCTCCACTCAATTTAAATGGTCTTGAACTTACTAGAGAAGTGGTAGAACCCGAGGGGGTTTGGGGGGCTGGGAGGCTGTGCTTCACAGTACTGTAAACGTGATCAGGTGGCTCTATAGCTGCCTGGAGCACTTTTACTTCATAGTAATGGAATCAAATGGTAGCATGAGCTGTGAACTTGCTTTCTAGGATGTGTATATATGACCTGTGGATATCAAGTGGTCAGTACACATGCGTTAATGTGCCTTAAGGCACTCATTAATGTGCATTGCGTTATGGCAGCCCATTTGTTATGAATGGGATGTCAACAAGCCACAAATGTTGAATGGGCTGCCCACACACCAGATCAAATGAATGGGCTGCCAACATACCAGATCAAATGAAAGGGCTGCCAACATACCACAACAGATAAATTGGCTACCAACACACCATCACGAATGAAAAAATGTTCATGGCCCTATTTTGGAAATGCAGCACACCACAACACATGCTATATATGTTGTGGTTTGCTATGGTACGTTGGGCACTGCTTTACTATGCATCAGGGTGGCATTTACAATGAATGACACTGTGACGTACTGCACATAGAGTAGATGTGTCAGGGCTGGGCTCAGCCCTTCCTTCTCTGAGCTGGCCGCCCAGCTGTTGGCTAATTGCCAGCTCCTATCTCTCCACAGTTACTCAGCTGTTGATGATATCCTGCTCGTCAGTCCTGCCTACTTAAGCCGTTCAGCCCAGCGGATCTCTGCCTTCGCCCTGGTCAACATCACAGAAGCGATCTCCTGCGATTCTGTTCAAGACTTGCATTGCTGACATCTCTTCTGGCTCCAGATCCTGCTTGCTGTTCCACTACATTGATCCCTGACTTCTGGCTTGGCTGACTATCCATTCCGGTTCCTGAACTCTGGCTATGTTTTGACTACGTTTGTTCTTTTTACTTTTATTATTAAAGAAGTGTGATTTAACTGTACTTCTGTCTTGGTCTGATTTCATGGTTTCTGACAGTGTGTTGCCATGCATATTGCATTTTAGCGTGCTTTGCCAAAATGCACAAATGTAAATGGGCCCTCTGTGTTTTATGAACTTTGTTTCAGTGCTTAGTTTGACCGAAATTCATGCTCCTAGGCAGACTTTATTTCTATGCAGACCATCCTAGGTAAGGCCCACATGCGACGATGAGCCTCCATAATGGAAAGATCTGAAATTTATTGAATAAAAGATACGGACCAGGGACAATCAGGCTGATGCTAGATGTCCACCAGCCAGAAAATGAGGTGGGCTCCATTGCTGCAGCAAGTAAGCACTTTCAGTACAGGAAAGGAGCCAGAAGAGTAAAGCTGTGCAAGACTGAAGGGAAGGCTGGAGTTCAGCTTTAAACCTCTCTTAACACAGGCAGTTAATATAGCAAATAGATAATATTTATTTCAGTGATTCTAGCTGCTTGACTCCTCTGTCATTTGCATTTCCTCTCAGTATGCGATCAGCCAAGACGCTCTTCCTATTGGTCGTCCCGGTTTGTAGGTGCAGGTGGCAGCGATTACCCTCTGTCACATGAAATTAAAAATGGCTGTGAAGCAGTGGGAGGGAGCGATGGCCGTCACTGCACTCTTGCGGATGCTTTTTAATGACAGTGATTAAAAGGGAGAACATCAGAATTTGTTTTCATAATAGATTTGCAGAATATGGAATTTGCTGCAAATTGGCGATTATTTTTATCTTCTGTAAAGTGTGCAGTCTTTTCAGTTCCTGGTTAATCTTCATTGTTGAGCTTCTCACAGCGTGCACTTTTAGCTGCAGCAAGTCAACCGAGCCTGCCTCTAGATGACTGGGGGAATGCTCAGGGTTACGATTGGGGTATGCCTGAAAATGGGCTTTAAACATATATTTGATGTCGGGCTGAACTCCAAATTAAAGATCTGCTGCTTTATCGGAAACATCGAAAAATGTAAATTTGTGCCGAAGCAGTACCCTGAAAGATTAAAAATTTTTCTTGAATCCCTCTCGAAAAGTAGCAGTGCACTTCCTGTGCCTTGACCCTCATAGCTGTATATCTGCAGTGCTGGACCCTCATAGCTGTATATCTGCAGTGCTGGACCCTCATAGCTGTATATCTGCAGTGCTGGACCCTCATAGCTGTATATCTGCAGTGCTGGACCCTCATAGCTGTATATCTGCAGTGCTGGACCCTCATAGCTGTATATCTGCAGTGCTGGACCCTCATAGCTGTATATCTGCAGTGCTGGACCCTCATAGCTGTATATCTGCAGTGCTGGACCCTCATAGCTGTATATCTGCAGTGCTGGACCCTCATAGCCGTATATCTGCAGTGCTGGACCCTCATAGCTGTATATCTGCAGTGCTGGACCCTCATAGCTGTATATCTGCAGTGCTGGACCCTCATAGCCGTATATCTGCAGTGCTGGACCCTCATAGCTGTATATCTGCAGTGCTGGACCACCTAAGGTTCTGCTTCGTCTGACTGCTATTTCCAGGAGATTTGGATTAAAATTTAGTAAAGTCACCACTGTGCTGCTCACTGTTCTTGCTGGAGAGGAAGCCATACCTGATGGACCTGCATGTGGTCAGGGTCACCTGGGACCGTGAGTGGGAAACACTCACGCGGAGCACGCTCATCAATGCCCGGGACTAGGTGGAAACTGCGGTCTTGTGAAGAATCTACAAGTACAGAGTTCCTTTTGAAAATGACTTGTCCCATATTACTGCACTGTACTTGTATGTTTGCATTAGGAGCCTGTGTCCACGCCACCAGTCCAGCGTACATCTGTTACCTCACTCCCAGTAACAGAATGGGGTCCCATGCACACTCTCATTGAGCCCGGGTTCACACCTATGCGAATTTGATGCGGCTTACACCGCATCTAATTCGCAGGACATTTTAAAATACTTTCATATGAATGCATCTGGTTCACATATGTGCGTTGCATTCGCACTGCGCATTGCACAAAAAACGTGTGCGTTTTCTGGGCATTGCGGTGCGAATTACGAGCCCCTTATCTTCTATGGGAACGCATCTGCTTCGCAGATGCATTGCGTTCTGAACATGGATTTTTTACTTCTCACTACACCTCCCCCTCTCCCCCCCTCTCCCTCCCCCTCTCCCTGCTCACTGATCCTGAGCTAAAACGCAGTGATTCCTTTGAACAGGAGATTTTTATCTCCCCAGTGAAACCTGAGCTTCAATTCGCACCGCA
The DNA here is from genome assembly GCA_037952835.1 of Lithobates septentrionalis. Classification (NCBI taxonomy): domain Eukaryota; kingdom Metazoa; phylum Chordata; class Amphibia; order Anura; family Ranidae; genus Lithobates; species Lithobates septentrionalis. The sequence goes on from JBBDGP010000776.1 coordinate 609,164, forward strand.
CATGTGTGAAACCGGGCTAAACCTTTGATGTCACAGAAGAGCACCAACTGAACCATCTCTACCTCGCTGGAGTTCCCCTGTTTGTGCATGAAAGGGAAGCTGCAAAGTTTTATGCATTGACCCAGGAGCCTGCTCCAATGGATACTCCAGTCTTTAGCTGGGACCCAGATATTTCAAACACACTGCCTTTCCTGGCAACCTTTAATGATATCACACATGACTTGCCTCAGATGGTAAACTGTTAATTTGGTTTTTACTTGTATATCATTTTAAATAGTGTTGAATTTATAATATATGATGGTCTCTTTGCTGACTTTTCAAGGAGTTTCCCCTAATAAATTCACTTTACAAAAAAAAAATAGCGTAGTGGCCCAGGCATACCTCTGTGAGTCCATATAGGCATTGTCCATGGAAGCACTCCGTTACTGACTATCGATAACTTTAGCGCCACCTTTGCCACAGGGGTCTTCACTCCGTTCTCTAGCCACTGCCAAAGCCCTGATCTTGGCTGTCACCCTCTTTATATGACAGGTGGGCTCACAAAACCAAAAGCCCAGGAACTGAGCCTAAACTGTTTAATTCCTTACCCCCCCCCCCCCCCCCCCAGGTCGGCTGCTTCACATATACACTGCAACCTGCCTACATGCAGTGCCAGAATCTCCCTGCTTCTGCTTCATTCTTTGGATTTGTTCTTCCTTTACCTTTGCTCCTTGAAGCTAAGACATGGGTAGAATGCTAAAACATACCTCAGTTGCTTCAGCAGCCTTCTTAATTGTGCCACCGAAACCTTTTAGAATGCCTTGACTTTTGCCTATGGGGAAGGCAAACATGACCCCCCTAATGTGAAATCACTCATCATTTGGCATCTGAGTGACCCATCACCAGACACACCGTGGCATCACTTGGCATCTGAGTGACCAAGCACCATGCACACATGTTTTATCATGGGTAGTGAGCTATGTAACAACAAAGGTAAGCATTGGCGCTGCTTACCAGCACTGTGCTTCATAGTTGTATGCTTTTCCAGTACAGGTTCATTTTATCCTTTCAGACACTGCTTTTGGCACATCTAGATCTTCATCAGTGATGTTCCCAGTAGAATACAATGGGACACTTAAGAAAATCTACAAAAAGTAGAAAGTAGGGAAATCAGTAGAGCCCTTATGCTGTAGTATTAGCCTTCGTTCAGGCGTACTATAGCATACATCTGTTGTGTTTGCCCACACGGGATGCACAGGTATTTTGAGTATCCGCGTTAAGCCTGAATGAGTGCCAGATTGGGACCACCGGCTGTGTCCCAATTGACATGAACAGGACAGGTATGGCAACTTTGACCAAGGTAAGTATGTATGTGCCAAAACTGTGGGATCCCTTTAGAAGCTGGATATCATTGGAGTAATCACCATTACTTCAGTGATCTCGACTAGCTTCCGGGTTCCATGCCGAGCAGATGTCCTGCTGCTTACTGGACATAGGAAGTTGCTCACTCAGCATGAGCGCCATCCAGAGAACACTTTGCATTTTCTCAATGAATACAAAGTTCTCTCTGATTGGAGGAGGTGAAAATCTTGACGCCACGGCCCCACTTTTCCACCTCATCCAATCTGAGAATGCTTTGCTAATCACTGAGAGAATGCAAAGTGTTCCCTGAATCATGCCCATGCTGAACGATAGACCTTCTGTGTTCGGAATGCAGCAGGGCAGACACTCAGCACGAGACCCAGGGGTAGCAATTCCTACTACAGTGATTTCTGACTTCCTTGGGGATCCCACAGTTATGCTTTACATTGGTTCAAGCTCAAACAATGTAAAAATTGCCATGCCTAAACTTCAGCTCTAAGAAAAAAAAAAAAAATCAAGCTGGTGTAGTAAAGATTGGAAAAGAGTAACTTACATTGGTGAGGTTGCAAGTGACCATGTGAGGATGGTGGTGACAACCTCAAAATATAGGTTGTGAAGAATATTTCTTCACGCAGATGGTTGTATGGATGCTCTCAATGCTGAGGGAGGGGGAGGATCCACCTGGAGGACATCAGGATAGTGGAATGAACTTGATTAATGTGGAAAAAGCCCTAAAGTTGTGGGTGATGCAAAGGTGCCCATTGGTCACCATATTGGGGGACTATACTGTATTGGGGAAAAGAGACCCCAAAGACAAATATAATCTTGGTAACAAAGTATTTATTTAAAACGCCATCTTCCACATTGACCGCCTTATATTCAGGTTGTTGATTGAGATCCAAAACTCTGCACGGTATTCTAGACATGGGCTGACGAAGGTGCTGGCAGATTCTAGACTTGTAAACATCGTACTTATGTTCTCACCGGCTATCAACAAATAACATTTTTTTTTTGCAACTGAGAAAATCTGCAAATCTGCATTTTAATAAAGGTCGGTGCGCTATTTTGTTTCTACAATTTACATAAATCTAACAGATAAAATATGTCCACTCGGCACTTTCCGAAGAAGCTGCCTCCTTCGAAGTTGTTTTAGGTAAAGTCAGCAGAACAATTGTCCCGCAGTGGCGGCAGCCACTGAGTTGTATGTAGCATGCACTAGGGAACTGGATATTAAATAGGTATTTAGGGCCTGTGCACGCAGACGCAAAATATGCTGCGTGCAGATCTGTAATGCGTACATTTTTTTTACAAATCTAAACAAAGCTATTTTATGCTTCGGGCCTGCATCCAATAGTCCTATGTATAGACTGTATTTGACAAAGTATGCATATAACTGTTTGTGCCAAAGTTTATATATGTAAAGCTTAAATCCTAAGCTTTTGGCCATTAATGGTGACAGGAGAGCAGCCTGCATTCTAGCTGTGTCCTAGCAACCAAGCATGCTAGGCAGCAGGAGCAACCTGTGTCCTAGCAACCAAGATTCTAGGCAGCAGGAGCCTCCTGTGTCCAAGCAACCAAGCATGCTAGGCAGCAGGAGTCACCTGTGTACTAGTAACCAAGTATGCTAGGCATCAAGAGCCATCTGGGTTCTAGCAACCTAGGACACTAGGTGGTAGGAACTTCCTGCATCCCAACAAACAAGGATGCTAGGTGGCAGGAATGGTTAAAATTCTAGCAACCATGGACACTATCTGGCAAGAGCCACCCTGCGTGCCAACTTGGCACACTAGGCAGCAGGATCCATTTGTGACCTAGCAACCAAGGATGCTGGACAGCAGGAGCCACCTGCGTCCTAGCAACCTAGGACACTAGATGTCAGGAGCTTTCGAAGTCCTAGCAACCAAGGACACTAGGTGACACAAGTCCTCTGCATTCCAGCAACCTGTTACACTAGGCACCAGCAGCTGCCTGAGTCCCAGCAACCGAGGACGCAAGGTGGCAGTAGCCTTAGGTGCCTTAGCAAATAGGGTATATTTGCGCTGTACACATGTAATGTAGCCACAGGTGTTACATGTGTACAGACATGCTTTTACGTATGATCCTATATAAAATCATCCTATATATAATCATATGTCATGGCAAAAAATCTGTATGCAAAACCTCTCTGCATGTATGCCCATAAAGTAATGCCCTGATTGTAAGGTGAAACAATCAAAGAGGCTTTTTGAATTTTAGCAATAACAGAAATCTTCTGGTGTCTTCTCTTAGGCAGGATTTATTCATTAACATTGTAAAACAGACTACAGGTTGACTTTAATGTAGACCTGTAGTAAAACTGATGTTTAATCTATTATCTTGCATTCCCTGGTTCCTAGGAGGACTGGTTGAATGGCAGACAGACTGGCATTGTGAGAAGAATTAGTAAAATGCAATCACTGTATAAGGCTGCAAAGCAGGAAGCCGAGCCTGCCTATGTCATGGACAAATATGGCTGCCTCCTTGTGCCTCTATAATTACAAAGATCAACAAAAAGTCTTTTGTAACTGTAGCGGTACCCCCGTAGGGGCTGCAGAATGTAGTAGTTCCACCTGTTACCCTGCCCAGCCTGGCATTCACTTCCAGTCACTCTCCAGACAATGAACAGTCCATCAGCTTTGTTTTTGTGTTCTATTGAGGGATTAGAACTTGGATGGGGTAAAAAAAATTCATGGGATGCCCAGAAAATTATTCTTGCATGATATGGGACAGTTTGGATATTCTCCTTCTGCACAACACTTGCTGCAGACTATCTCTCCTTTTCCCTCCAGCACAATTCTCCAGGCTCAGCTAGGACATGGTTTGGCCTAACTCTGGTTTTAGCCAAGCCTTAGCAAATTTCCTTATTACAGGCAGGGACTGGGGGCCCCTCTAGTGTAGCAACAAAAATAGGGAAAGTCTTGTGCTGACTGACCTTTTTAGTGGACTACTGATCCCAGTCAGCCCTTTGCAGACCCTGAGAGCTCTCCCAGCTGCAGCAGCCCGACTTTGCCAGTAACATCACAGTCTCTCCCGCTGGCTCTACATCCATCTCTGACTGCTCCCAGTCCTCTCCGGCATGCCTCTCCCAGCTCTTCCGACTGTGCCTGTCACTCACCGACACCTGATGGATCCCTCCTGGAGACTTGCCCGGCAGTATTACCCGCTGTCCTCTCCTGCTCCTGTTCAGGACACCCCTTGGGTTGTGTGAGGGGGTTCCTTCACAGCTCCAAACCCCTGGCCCAAGGTCACCCCCCCCCATAGCCTAACATTCCATCTCCATTTTTTCCACCCGGACAACCCCCCAGCTGGGCTGACCCTGGATATTCAGGGAGGCCTGCCCCCTGCCAATCCAGATTGGGGATTGGTCAGGGCTCCTCAGAACACCCCAGACAGCTCCATCCTACTTCCCCACCTTCCTTCTGGAAGCCTCTAGAAGAAGAAGGGAGGTAACCGAAAGATGAAATCAGCTGTGAGTCACCAGACTACTCTAAGCCACTCCCAGCCACAGATCACAACAAACAGGCCTAGCTTTCAGCTAGGCCTGCCTAAATTTACCCGCACTGACAAAAATCTTAACTCTAGCACCTACCTAAGTAGAGGGTTACATTTTATTGTAATAACATTGTACATTGTTGCACCAGAAAAAAGCTGTTGCCATTTGAAAAGAGGGAATTCGGTGCTTTTCCTTTGCCTCCTCCTCTCCCCCCCGAACGTTGCTTCGTCCTCTGTGCATTCTCCACCAGGAAAGAACGTGAAGTTATTCGGCTTGACAAGCTGTATTTATTTGCTCATACCGCCTGTGAGCCGAGGCACAGTTGCTGTGGAAATCTGCAGACAAAATGATCAGTTAACCTTAATTTGATGTGATCGGGGCTGTCTATAACACTCGCTGAATTTATTTGTTTGATTATAATATTTATGTTCTTTACGGCCTCTGCGCCGTGCACAATGTGAGTGTGCCCCGATCATTTCGCCTTCTGTGCATCTCAGGGGGGGGGTAATATATCTATAAAACACTGAACTAGTATTTCCTGGCTATTCCTTTATCCTTCAGCAACATGCTAATGAACTTTTTATTAAAAAAAAACCTTTCTAGTTTCATTACATGCCTTAGACCCAAGGGTGTCATCACTGGGTCTATGTGCTTCTCTCGGCAATGCAGGCAGATTATAACTGGTGGAAGTGATCATTAGGTTGCTGTGCAGACAGGTAATGCCTGGTGCCTGTGCAGTTCTTGCCAGGTTTCACAAATATCTACCAAAATATATAACCGAGAAAAAAAAAACGAGAGTTCAAGGATGACTGCTAGGCATATAAGAGCATAAAAAGACAATGTTTATTACAAATAGTTAATTTAACTGCTTGACCACCGAACTGTTTTACCCCCTTCATGACCAGATACTTCAACTGGTAGTTGCGCGGACATGCAACACTGTAGCCAAATACAATTTATATCATTTTTTTTCATACAAATAGAGCTTTCTTTTGGTGTTATTTGATCACCACTGGGGTTTCTAGTTTTTGCAATATAAACCAATTGTGAGAAAACAATTTTTTTCCTAGTTTCCCTTATAAAATTTAGCAAAAAAAATAAGCTTTGTTCATAAATTTAGGCCAAAATGTATTCTGCTACATTTTTTTTGGTAAAAAATAACCTAGATCAGTGTATATTATTTAGTCTGTGTGAACATTATAGTGTCTATAATATATATATATAATTTGAAAATTGATCTGATTTCTTGACACACTAAAATGGCAGAAGAGTACAAAGATCCCCCAAATGACCCCTTTTTCGGAAAGCAAACAGTCCAAGGTAAAGTATTTAGTAAGAGGCATGGCAAGTTTTTGGAAAAGAAAGAAATTAAATAATTGCTGTTTTTTCCACAATTTTTTTTGGTCACCAGTGCAGGGATCAGGGATACTTACTCACAGGTGACAGTATGTAAAATAAAACCTACAAACATGAATAATAATTATTTATTACTTTTTTTTTTTTAAACATTTTTACTTTTTTTTTAACTTTTGTTTTTTACTATTTTTTTTTACATCCTGTCATCAGGGTAGTTCAGTGTCACCATGGATCTACCATTAAGCCTATGGTGGGTGAAGCAAGTTAGAGGGTGTGGTTCAGAAGGGGATGGATCTATCATTAAGCCCATGGTGGGTGAAGCACGTTAGAGGGCGTGGTTCGGGAAGGGATGAATCTACCATTAAGCCCATGATGGGTAAAGCAAGTTAGAGGGCGTGGTTCGGGAAGGGATGAATCTACCATTAAGCCCATAATGGGTAAAGCAAGTTAGAGGGTGTGGTTCAGGAGGGGATTGATCTACCATTAAGCCCATGGTGGGTGAAGCACATTAGAGGGTGTGGTTCAGGAGGGGATGGATCTACCATTAAGCCCATGGTGGGTGAAGCACGATAGGGGGTGTGGTTCAAGAGGGGATGGATCTACCGTTAATCCCATGATGAGTGATGCAAGTTAGAGGGCGTGGTTCAGGAGGAGATGTCTCCTCCATTAAGCCCATGATGGGTGAAGCATGGTAGAGGGCGTGGTTCAGGAGGAGATGTCTCCTCCATTAAGCCCATGATGGGTGAAGCATGGTAGAGGGCTTGGTTCGGGAGGGGATGGATCTAAAATTATGCCCATCATGGGTGAAGCACATTAGAGGGCTTAGTTCAGGAGGGGATGGATCTACCATTAAGTCCACGATGAGCGAAGCATGTCAGAGGGTGTGGTTCAGGAGGGGATGGATCTACAATTAAGCCCATCATAGGTGAAGCACGTTAGAGGGCTTGGTTTGGGAGGGGATGGATCTACCATTAAGCCAATCATGGGTGAAGCGCGTTAGTGAGCGTAGTTCAGGAGGGGACAGAGCTGAAGCCTTTCTGTCATATTTGCAATTGAGTATCTTGTGATGTAAGCGTACATCTCTACCTTGTATGCACATGTATAACTCTGTTATCTTAAAGTGGAACTACACTATATCTGTATCTGAGCACCACAAACCAAAACCACAATTTAATTTGTTTTTAATGTTCCCCCATCCATCTATGTCTCCATGCTTTATTTTGATAAGAAATCACTTAGAACCCCCCCCCCCAGCGTTCCTGGCTGTGGTCATCTTGAGTAAGGGCAAAAGATTCATGTAGCATTTACTTCCTGGTATCCATATGCCCTTAGCCCAAGCATGCAGGCAGGAGGGTGTGCTTAGCTGAGTAAACCCCTCCTCCCCTCCACCCATGAGGACTCCTGGGATCCATGACATAATTTGCATAGGCCAGAAACCAATAAGTAGCTAAAAAAAAAAAAAATGTTTATATACCGTAAATATGATATACCTTCCTATCTATTTACTAATGCTAGCAGTATATGGATTAAAAATAGTCAATGTTGATTGACAGAGTGAAGTTTTAAGTTATCGCTTGCCCAGCAGTAATATACAGATTGCACTGCTTCATAGGGGGGTGAACAGGGGTGAGAGCTGAAAGGGTTGGATGATAATCTGCTTTGCCTGATAATTTTGTCTCTTTTTTTTTATTTCCTCTCTTCCCCTCATGGGAAATTGAACTGTTGTAGTTTTCTACTTTCTCAAAACTTCTCAATAAAAATCTCTATTGGTGTTTCTGACGTGATCACACGATGATAATGCAGGGGAGATGGCGTATAGAGGTAAACAGACTCGGCCCTGGATACTGTCTGTATCCTGTACTGATGTGTTGATGTACAGAAGCCGTTATCATGGAGCTTGTACTTGCGTATATTTGTGCGGCTTCTGTACCAAGAGGGACACAAGAGCTCATCGCTGCTTTTCGATGGCGCACAGTAATTTTATCATGGAGCTTGTACTTGTGTATATTTGTGCGGCTTCTGTACCAAGAGGGATGCAAGAGCCCATCGCTGCTTTCCGATGGCACATAGTAATTTAATGGAGGAAGTGCATCGTGGTCTCATCACTGCATCATAATGTGTTTTTTTCCCCCTTCTTTTTATTGTACAGAGCTGCAGAAGAAACACACACTTTGTTTTTACAGGCATCTTAAATTGGAATTGAACAGCAAAAAAAAATGTAATTGGCCCCCAGGAGCTTTTACCCTAATGTGCCAATATGTACAGTATTGTGGCAGACTAAATGGCAAGTGAGCCTTTCTAGCACTACGGTGTACGCCCATCACAGGCAATTCCATCTTTTCCCAATCTTCCTTCCAGATCCTTTGGCCCTTGGAAGATGTCCTTTTGGTGACGAAACCCGTGGGGTGGAGCCTCGTGCCGATGTCCCCACATCCCAGGAACAAGGGAACACTGCCGGCTTGGTTATATCTTATATGCGCATTTATCTTATTAACAACAACAACAAATTTTGATGTCGGAAAATTTGAGAACCTGCTCTCAAACATTCGTTGGTGGAAATTCTGACAACAAATGTTCTATGGAGCTTACACACAGTCGGACTTTCCGACAACAAGCTCACATCCAACATTTGTTGTCGGAAAATCCTATTGTGTGTACAGGACATAAGAGGTCAGAGAGCATTTGGGACACAGAGTGACTGTTCTGGAGTGTTTTTTACATGGGATTCATGACTTCTCATGAGAAAGAGGGTCATGACTCTCTGGTGAACGGATACCTCATTACACTTCGGGTGTTGGTGACATTGGTCTGGTGTTTTAACTTCTCTTCAAAGCACTTTGACTCGGATTCACTGAATTCAATTATATAGACTTTTTGAACACTTGCTTGGACTTTTATAACAATTGTCTTTGTATTAATGACTGATTTTGTCACGATTTACATTTATTCCTATTGCACAATACAAATTTATATATATATATTGTAGCAGAGCGTCCCAGAGAGAGCCAGGAAAAGTCCTGTTTGGGGTTTATACATCTCCCAGGCTCCTCTCATACAGGTTCAGGGATCTCTGATCCATGGTCCAGTTCAGGTCTTGGTCCTCTCCCCCAGGCTAATTTAAGCTCACCTGAGCAAGACAGCCCTTGCTCTTGGCCTGGGATACTCAGAGAACTTCTGTGTAAGAGTGCAAAAAGGTATGTAGAAGCTGACAAGCTGTAGGCTTGCTCAGCTTAGTAGTTAGGATCTGTAAATATTGTTTAGTTAGTGCCGAGACACGGCTAGGTTTTGTTTTGGCTATTTTTTTGTTCCTATTAGTTTCTTTTGGAACACTGTACAGCACCTGTATATAGACTTGTAAATATCACAAATAAACACCGCACTGTTTGTCACTATTCCACTGGATTTGGTATCTGTGCCTGAAAGACTGCTCATCCCAGGGAGCTTTGTGCCTGCTACCTGTCCCCCAGGTTACATATGGTGGAGAATGCGGGCAGCTGTAGTAAGTTACTACTTGAAAGGCCAGTACCTAGAGTGACTAAACATGGAGGAAATCCTAAAACAATTGGTGATATCCAATGCTGCACAGCAACAATCCAATGCTGCACAGCAACAAGCAAACGCTACACAGCAGAGGCTGTTTGAACAGCTAGCCACTGATGCAAAAGAGGATAGGAAAACCCTGGCTGCGATTGTGGAGACGCTAGCACAGTGGTCACCTGCTAAAGTTAATGTTGTTGGAGACAAGCCCTCAGCTATCCATGTGGGTCGCTTTCTTTCCAAGATGACTGCAGATGATGATCCAGAGGCCTTTCTCTTAACCTTTGAACGGACCGCTGAGAGGGAAGGTTGGCCCAAAACCCAGTGGGCAGGACTGGTCGCCCCCTTGCTGTCTGGAGAATCGCAGAAGGCCTACTATGATTTGGAGTCAGCAGAAGCAGGAGACTATGAAAAGGTCAAGCGGGAAATCCTGGCGCGACTTGGTGTCACCCTGGCAGTTCGAGCACAGCGGGTTCACAGCTGGTTCTTCCAAGACGAGAGGCCCCCAAGATCGCAGATGTTCGACCTAATTCACTTGGTGAGAAAATGGTTACAGCCGGAGTCCCTGTCTGGGCCACAAATAGTGGAGCGTGTGGTCATGGACCGGTTCCTGAGGTCACTACCAGTTCCCCTGCAGAAGTGGGTGAGTCAAGGAGACCCCAACTCGGCGGACAACCTTGTGGAACTTGTTGAAAGGTACTTTGCTGCAGAGAACCTGGTCACCACCCCTACAGCCGCACGGACTTTCCGCCCAAAGCCACGGTCTCCCCAGGCAACCGGTAAGACTGTTCCAGGGGAAGTGGGTGGTAAGCATGGCAAGGAAATAGGGGGGAGGATTTTTGGTGCCAGGTCTGAAGTTTGGCGTCCCAAACAAGGGAAGCTACTTCCTGTCAGCAAACCAAACTGGGGAAACATCAGGTGTTTTCGTTGCCAAGAACTGGGACATGTTGCAGCAAACTGTCCATTGACAGATGAACCAATGCAGTGCGATCTGTCCATTAGAAGGCAGTCTATGTTTGCTGCTGTTTCATGCGCTGCAGCACCAAGTATGGGAAAACACGTGCCAAATGACTGTTAATAATAAGCCTATTACGGCCTTGCTGGACTCTGGAAGTCTAGTGACTTTGGTTACAGCTGAGATGGTCGAAACTGTGAATTTGCATGCTAAAAAAGTTGCTGTGATCTGTGTACATGGGGATACCCGCGAGTATCCTATAGTAACTGTTCAGTTTAAAACTGGCTTAGGTACGGTGACCCATCCGGTCGGACTTGTGCCCCACTTGGTGCACAAGGCCATCATTGGTAGGGACTTCCCTAAGTTTTGGGAACTGTGGGATCGTCCCGACCCGGTTGCAGTAGCTGACTCAGTGACAGAGCCAGAACTCCTGGCCGCTACTGACAATATGGGTTCAGGGGACTCTTCTCAGGGCTCCCCGGGTTTTCCTTTCTCAGTTATGGCAGGAGAGCTGGAGGAGCCTGAGGAGGTCCCCACAACCAGTGGAGCTGGACAGCCATCTGCTGAATCTGAGCCTACGTTGGAGTTTGCTGACCTTAATGTACACAAGGAAAATTTTGGTACCGAGCAGAGAAAAGACCCAACCCTTGCCAGGGCCTGGGAAAATGTAATAGTAATTAATGATGTACCTGTCGAATCAGGGGACAGGCTCTGTTTTCCTTATTTTAGCAGCAATGAGGATTTAATGTATCGCGTATGTAAAAAAAATGATGAAGTGGTTGAACAGTTGGTGGTCCCTAAGCCATACAGACGCGTGGTGTTGGAACTTGCCCATGGGCACTTGCTAGGAGGTCATTTAGGGGTTGAGAAAACTACTGAAAGGGTGTTGCGCAGGTTTTATTGGCCCGGAATACAGAAGGATATTGAGAATTATTGTCAATCCTGTCCTGTGTGTCAGATGTCAGCCCCACTACAACACTTCCGAAGTCCTTTAGTGCCCTTGCCCATTATTGAAGTGCCCTTTGAGAGGATTGCCATGGACCTTGTGGGTCCACTCCCCAAGTCTGCCCGAGGTCATCAGCATATCCTCGTAATCATGGATTATGCTACCCGTTACCCAGAGGCCATTCCCTTACGCACCGCGTCTGCTAAAAACATTGCCAAAGAGCTGTTTATGGTGTTCAGTCGTGTTGGAATCCCTAAAGAAGTCCTTACAGACCAGGGCACCCCATTTATGTCACGAATAACTAGAGAGCTGTGCAAGTTATTTAAGGTGACGCAATTGCGAACCTCGGTGTACCATCCTCAAACGGATGGCTTGGTGGAACGCTTCAATAAAACATTGAAGAGCATGTTAAAAAAGGTTGTTGACAAGGATGGGAAAAACTGGGACTTCCTGATACCATACTTGATGTTTGCCATCAGGGAGGTTCCCCAGTCCTCCACGGGGTACTCTCCCTTTGAGTTGCTTTATGGGAGACACCCTCGGGGACTCTTGGACATAGCCAAAGAAACTTGGGAGGGGGAGCAGACACCCCATAAAAGTGTCATTGAGCATATCGCTCAAATGCAGGACAGGATTGCAGCAATCATGCCGATGGTAAAAGAACACTTACTGCAGGCCCAAACAGCTCAACAGAGGATATACAACAGGGGGGCCCAACTCCGTGTTTTCTCACCTGGTGACAGGGTCCTGGTGTTAGTTCCCACTGTTGAGAGTAAGTTCCTGGCTAAGTGGCAGGGTCCCTTTGAAGTAATTGAAAGAGTTGGGGAGGTCAATTACAAAATATATCAACCAGGAAAAAGGAAGCCCGAACAGATTTACCACATAAACCTGTTAAAGCCCTGGAAGGATAGACTGGCGTTAACTGCGAGGTCCCTCCCGGTAACGCCTAAGGGTACTGAGTACCCTCTGATCCCTGAGGTCACGATTCCAGACACCCTGTCATATTCTCAAAAGCAGGAAACTAGAGAATTCCTGATAAGAAATAGAGAGAAATTTTCAGAGTTACCTGGCACGACTTCAGCAGTTCAGCATGATATTGTTACTGAACCTGGGGTCCGTGTCAAGCTCAAACCATACCGAATTCCTGAAGCGAGGAGAAAGGACATCAGCGAGGAAGTTAAAAGAATGTTGGAGCTAGATGTCATTGAGGAATCCAATAGTGACTGGTCTAGCCCCATCGTGTTAGTCCCAAAACCGGATGGCACTTGGAGGTTCTGTAATGACTTCAGGAAGCTTAATGCAGTGACAAAGTTTGACACGTACCCAATGCCCAGAGTGGACGAACTTATAGACCGACTTGGCAAGGCTCGCTATCTGACCACTTTGGACTTGACAAAAGGTTATTGGCAAATACCCCTGACTGGTAGCGCCAAAGAGAAGACTGCATTTGTGACCCCGGAGGGTTCCTTTCAATATAAAAAAATGCCTTTTGGGTTGCAAAATGCCCCCGCCACATTTCAGAGGGCCATGGACAGGACTCTAAGACCCCACCGACAATATGCAGCAGCATATCTAGATGACATAGTGGTACATAGCACTGACTGGGAGTCTCACTTGCCCCGTGTCCAGGCTGTCCTCGATTCCCTCTTCAAAGAAGGTTTTACAGCAAATCCAAAAAAATGTGCCATTGGTCTAGAGGAAGCCAAGTATTTGGGCTACACTATTGGGCGTGGTGTCATAAAACCTCAAGTGAATAAAATAGAAGCTATCCAGGAATGGCCACGTCCTGCAAACAAGAAGCAGGTCAGGGCCTTTCTTGGCATTGCGGGGTATTATAGAAGATTTATCCCAAATTTTGCAACTATAGCTGCCCCACTGACAGACCTTACGAAAGGGAAAGACTCTGTAATGGTGAAATGGTCCTCAGTAGCAGAGGAATCTTTCCAAGTCCTGAAGAAGGCTCTTTGTGCACAACCAGTACTGTACTCCCCCGATTTCTCCAAAGATTTTTTGGTTCAGACGGATGCGTCCGATGTTGGTATCGGGGCAGTACTATCACAGGTACACAATGGGGAAGAACACCCTGTGGTGTACCTAAGCAGAAAACTCAATGACCATGAGCAAAGGTATGCAGTCATTGAAAAGGAGTGTTTAGCCATAAAGTGGGCCGTGGACGCACTCAGGTACTATTTGTTAGGACGCCAGTTTGAGTTAATAACTGACCATGCTCCTCTGAAATGGATGGCCAAAAAAAAGGAGACTAATAGACGGGTGAACAGGTGGTTTTTGGCTCTACAGGATTACTCATTCACTGTAAAACACAGGCCAGGTGTTGAGATGGGGAATGTAGATGCCCTGTCCCGTGTTCACTCCTGTTGGGCTACAGGTGTTCCAACCCTGGGGTTGAAACAAGGGGGGAGGATATGTAGCAGAGCGTCCCAGAGAGAGCCAGGAAAAGTCCTGTTTGGGGTTTATACATCTCCCAGGCTCCTCTCATACAGGTTCAGGGATCTCTGATCCATGGTCCAGTTCAGGTCTTGGTCCTCTCCCCCAGGCTAATTTAAGCTCACCTGAGCAAGACAGCCCTTGCTCTTGGCCTGGGATACTCAGAGAACTTCTGTGTAAGAGTGCAAAAAGGTATGTAGAAGCTGACAAGCTGTAGGCTTGCTCAGCTTAGTAGTTAGGATCTGTAAATATTGTTTAGTTAGTGCCGAGACACGGCTAGGTTTTGTTTTGGCTATTTTTTTGTTCCTATTAGTTTCTTTTGGAACACTGTACAGCACCTGTATATAGACTTGTAAATATCACAAATAAACACCGCACTGTTTGTCACTATTCCACTGGATTTGGTATCTGTGCCTGAAAGACTGCTCATCCCAGGGAGCTTTGTGCCTGCTACCTGTCCCCCAGGTTACAATATATATATATATATATATATATATATATATATATATACCATATTTGTTTTTTTTTTTCCCTGCCTACCAATTGGTCTCCGGCAATGTCACCTGGGCTTTCGATGGCTGGTTTTACACACATGACACAGACGGGGTCCACTGTTGTCACCATCTGGAAAACCTCCTTGAAGATTGCCATGCATCTATCACTGGAGTGCATATAGGCCTGTGGTTTCCATCATTTTTTCACTTGGGTATCCGTTGGCAGCCCATCTAATTAAATTGCATCCCTCAACGAGGGTGAGATATGGACCAGTTGGGAGTGGGGGCATATTGCTGAGCAGAGTGGGATGGGCTTAAATTGTGAAGGTAAAATGCCACCCGGATGCCAAGATCTGGGGCTCCACTAGGGTTTTAGGGCCGCAGTGGGTTGGAGGGCTAGGCAGCCCTCCTTGATGAGAGATGGGGATGGAGCAAGGGTCCAGGCTGGTGCATCACGTGTGTGTTGCAGATCAGGAAGCATTACATCAGTGCTTTCGGTGCTCCGTGGTGAGTATAGTGGAGAGGCTACTGCCAATTGGAGCCAGTCTAAACTGATGGAACCAGTTTACTGGGCGGGCAACTAGTGCAACCCTGAGTAGAAATGGGTTGGGCCAATTCAGGTGAGGCTCGGGACTTGGGTCTCAGCACTCACAATATTTGTCCTCTTTGCACCTGATTGCAGAAGGTAATGTCCAATCTTAAGAGAGGCGAAGGGCAACTCTCTCCAACTCGGCCTGAGTGAGGTTCCGGCAGCCAGAACTATAGGATAAGTATCAGAAATTGCAGCTGTGTGATTTCATTGTGGATCTTCCTGCCTCCCCCTGACACAGCCTATTACTCTGCAGACCAAACAGAATTAGGTACCCGATTCCCCACTGCAACAACTTTTATCCTCCATTATAGAAATATTTTCAAGTACCCCTGGTTGGGAACCGCAGATATAGACAAAAAGACTGAAGAGAGATGAAAGCAGTATTTTATGAGAAAAAATTCAGGCACAATCTAATGCCTCGTACACACGAACGGACTTTCCGACAACAAAACCGTGGAATTTTGTTCGAAGGTTGTTGGCTCGAACTTGTCTTGCATACACACGGTCACACAAATGTTGGCCAACAATTACGAACGTAGTGACGTACAAGACGTACGGCGAGCCAATAAAAAGGAAATTCAATAGTCATGTGATATCTCCATTAAGAACGCCAGTTTTACAAGACCAAGCGCTTCTGGCTCGTACTTGATTCCGACCATGCGTGAACTTTTGTGCGACAGACTTGTGTACACACGATCGGAAAGTCCAACAACAAAGTTTTGTTGGCGGAAAATTTGAGAACCCGCTAGCCCACATTTGTTGGCGGAAAGTCGGACAACAAATGTTCGATGGAGCAATACACACGGTCGGACTTTCAGCCAACAAGCTCACATCCATTTCCCGTCGTAATGTACGCGGCATTAGGGATGTCTTCTTGTGTGAATTTCATTGCAGAGAAACTTTAACAGGTAGGAGTCTAGGGGTTCAGGATACTCCAAAACGATATCTGCAATCAACAGGACAAACGTCTTTGAGATCCTATAGTTGTAGACACACATAAAAATCCCAAAATCAAATCTTACTCAGAATGTTCCAGGAGCAGACTGCTCCTCAGCCCAGCAACTACTGAGGCCCTGATTGCAAATTTTCTCTTACTAGCTGCCTCCCCCAGGGGCAGCTGCCCTAGGAGTACTGGAACCCTCCTAGTAGAGGACAGAACACCCAGGAGCAAACCTTTATCACCGTCCCAGCCACCTTCTGGACACCACCTTCCAGGGATTGGATGGAGCCTGATAAGTATTCATACTGGCCAATTGACTCTCCCCGCTCTATATTTTGGAAGCCTCTCCCAGAAACAGGTAGGAGAAATCAAACACCCAGCTTAGAAAGCCCTGACCGGACAAAA
Source organism: Lithobates septentrionalis (assembly GCA_037952835.1). NCBI lineage: Eukaryota > Metazoa > Chordata > Amphibia > Anura > Ranidae > Lithobates > Lithobates septentrionalis. The sequence continues at coordinate 625,686 of JBBDGP010000776.1, forward strand.
TCAATAGATCACTGCTCCATTGACTACGGTGAAGCCAACAACTAAATGTATGCATTTAAATATAAAACAACAATACTTTTCGGAAACAAATGCATGAACAGTCCAAAAACAATTTTACAAATCGTCACATTTTAACATACATTTGCCTTTTTTTAATTCACACTGAATTTGTCTCCACCCTCGGCATTTATTGGAGGCAACAATGAAAAGGTAATTTCGGAATCGAGATGACAATATGCATCAACAGAGCGACTTGTGTAAGTGACTAAATATGCAAAGTCTTGGCCGGCTGGGGATTCCAGTAATTGTTTCTGTCATGACTAATCATCCGAGGAGAGAGATCATTTTTAATTTATATAAAATAACGAAAACAAGGAGAAGCTTCTTCCGAAGCAAATGACGAGGGACAAATTGCCCAAAATGAAGCAAAATGTCCAAACAGGAAATTTGGATTTGCCACAGAAATCATCCAAAAAATCATCAGTTCAGTGTCCAGTCCTGGAGACCTCAATACAAAATCTATAAGGTAAAACGAGTCCATAGACGGGCAACAAAAGTGGTGAAAGGTCTGAGGGATAAAACGGAGGAAGCAAGGAAAGAAAGAAAATGGGGGATGTGACTGAAACCTTTAACCTTTTCATTTTAGTCCCGAAAGATTAGTTAAAACCACCAAAAACCTGTTTTCTGGAAGTCAAAAACACTGGAGAATAAAATAACGGTAGTGCCAATTTTTGTCAAACAATATTTGCGCAAATTTTCAGTAAAAAAAATGCACTTAAGTTAACTGTGGGGCCACACAAACTAAATATATTACTCAATATAGACTATATAAAGGATGAGTTTGCACCTAGTAAATAGATACCAAACATGTCAAGCCTTAAAATTGCATTTGCCCATGAAACGGCAACAAATTTTGGTACCCTAAATTTTCCATAGGAGACATTTTAAAAAGCCCCATGTAGGTCATCAATTTAGAGTTAACTGAATAATGGGCCTAGAATTATTGATTCTCCTCTGTCACATATGTTGGCACACATGTGTTTACATTCGTATGTACATGGGGGTGAGGAAGGCTCAAACTTTTTGGGGAGAGGACTTTGGCGCAACTTCATTTTTTACAGTTTTTTTTTTTTTTCACTAAAACTTTATGCCACATACGAGACCAAAAAAACTCTTATGTGATACAATTTTGTTGTGGCAAGTTCTCTTTATGGGGGCATCGAGGGTATATTAAACCCTTGATATCTTACCTGCCCTCCACTGAAGCTAATTGAGATTGGTTTACTCTAAGGCAAGACTTTCCAAGTGAATTTTCCCTTAGTTTAGAGTGAATGAGGTGAAGCTCTGCTGACTTTCAACATGCATTTGTGCAAAAAAAAAAAATAGATTTTTCAATGTTTTTATTTTTTTTTGCACATGGTTGCTTTAGGGAAAAGTTCCCTTGCAAATACTGTAGAACAGTCTATTTGACTTTATTAAATCAGCTTTATAATGTCTGAGCTCCCTATTTCTGGTGACATAACTAGCTCATAGTATTCGTAAAAGGTAAAGCATTAGCTTAGATTTTGTACTTTAATAACATTTTGTATATTTTGTTATTTTTGGGTTTTTTGATTGTTGTGTGGAATGTTTTTTTTATTTTTTTAGATCAATTAATTATTGTTCATCCATAAATTATCCTTGTTTTGGTGCTGGGGCATATACATCCAAAATTTGCATATATTTAGAATTATAAGTTCCTTAATATATATATATATATATATATATATATATATATATATATATAATATATATATTTATTTTTTTTTATCGTTTTTAAAAATGTTATGTCTGGTTTTTATAGTAGATTTTAGATTTTTTTTTCTTTAGCATATTCTATTTATTTTTCCTTTTAATAAAGTTTAATATATTTTGTTGTTTTGGGCGTTTATGATCATCGTGAGCAATAGGTTTAGATTTTTTTTTCCTTTAGAATACACTATTTATTTTTACTTTTATTAAAGTTTGATATATTTTGTTGTTTTGGGGTTTTATGATCATTGTGAGCAATAGTTTTAGATTTGTTTTTCTTTAGAATATTCTATTTATTTTTCCTTTTAATAGAGTTTAATATATTTTATTGTTTTGAGGTTTTTTTTTTGATAATTGTTAGCAATAGTTTTATATTTTTTTTTTCTTTACCATATTCTATTTATTTTTCCTTTTAATAAAGTTTAATATATTTTGTTGTTTTGGGCGTTTATGATCATCGTGAGCAATAGTTTTAGATTTTTTTTTCTTTAGAATATTCTATTTATTTTTCCTTTTAATAAAGCTTAATATATTTTGTGGTTTTATGATCATTGTGAGCAATAGTTTTAGATTTTTTTTTTCTTTAGAATATTCAATTTATTTTTTCTTTTAATAAAGTTTAATATATTTTGTTGTTTTGGACATTTTATGATCATTGTAAGCAATAGTTTTTAGATCAGCTGTCTATCGGTCATCCATGAATTGTGCCTTTTTTTTGGTGCTTGGGCATATACATTCTAAATTGCATACTTTTATATTTTTATTTATTATTTGGAAATGTTTTAAGAAATTTATGACCGGTGTTTGTAGTTTTTTTATTTGTTAGAATATGCTAGTTATTTGATTTTCTATTTTATAAAGTTTAGTGTATTTTGCAATTTATTTTTGTTTGCTTTTTTGATCGTTGTGCTGGATGTTTTTTTTTTTTTTGATCAGTTGGTCATTCATGAACTATCCCTCCTTTTTTTGTGGTCACTAGTGTTAATTAAATATTAAAATCTATTAACACATTAAAAAAAAAAAAAGGGATAGGGGAGTTAAAGGTGTGTTACTTTCATAAGAACATATTAAAAATCCAAAGGTTTTTTTTTATTCATGTACATTAAAATGCACTTAGGATAATGAAATTTAGTGTCATTAAAGAAATGTTCTCTAAATTATTCAAAATTATCAGTGAACACATTATCCCTTCGCCGTCTTAAAGCCTACTGCTCGGCTTATCTACATTAGATCCACTTATTTATTTTAAGATTCAACTTTCTTGTTTTCACGCCGATATTTGAAGAGGGATAGTGCCCTATCGCAAAAAATGGCCCGGTCAGGAAGACCATATTAAGCTATAATAATTAAAATAGAAAATTGTAGCTCGAATTACATTCATATTTTAAGAACAATGAAGCATTGGAAATAGGTGATGACTTGTATCTGCATAGAAGAAGGGAGGCAGGGAGAAGAAATAGTTTCCTTATGGTATAGACATTGGAGGGAGCAATAAAGATCCTGACCTTAATGACACACTCTATATTCAGCCCCGCTCAGCATTTTCTTCACTTCACACCTCTTCTTCACCCACAAAATGCTTTGCTGGTGAATTCCAACACAATACTGGTCGATAATCTGAGATAATGGAATGTCAGCCCGCTAAAACAAGACATGTGAAGGCACCAATGTATCTCCAGAACTATTTTCGATGTTATATGAATGATGCTCATTTCATCCACACCGATATAAAAGTTCCCTCTCTTTACGAAACTTCAAACACCAGACCACGGGTCAGATGTTCTAGCACAACTTAACAGCCTCAAGGTCTATGTTGGCACTCTCAGTGACCCGTCAGACTTGGATTTCTCCAACCAAATAATCGTCGAGAGTCCGAAATCTTTAAAGCATCTTCCACCTATGGAAGGAAAGAAAACGTAAACCATCTGCTGCAGGGGTTTCCAAACATTATAAACAAAGGGACAATTTACTGTCCTTCAAACTTTAGGGAGGGCCGGACTGTGGCCAGTGGGAGAAGAAAATGTCCCATCGTTGGTATTACGAGGAGGAGTAATAGTGCCCCATTGTTGGTATCAGTGGTAGATAGATTGTCCCATCATTGGGGTCAGTGGGAGAAATAGCCCCCCATCACTAGTGTCAGTGAGAGGAATAATACCCCAGCATTAGCGTCATTGGGATCCATCGAGCCCCATCATTTTTGTCAGTGGGAGGAATAGTGCCCCATCATAGGCGTCAGTGGAAGCATTACAGCCCCATCATTGGTGTTGGTGGGAGATGTAGTGCCCTGTCGTTGGTGTCAGTGGGAGGAATATTGCCCCATTGTTGGTGTCAGTGGGAGGAATAGTGCCCCATCGTTGGTATCAGTGGTAGGAATAGTGCCCCATCGTTGTTGTAGGTGGGAGGAATAGTACCCTATCGTTGGTGTCAGTGGTAGGAATAGTGCCCCATCGTTGGTGTAGGTGGGAAAAATAGTAGCCTATCATTGGTGCCAGTTGGAGGAATAGTGCCCCATCGTTGGTGTCAGTGGTAGGAATAGTGCCCCACCATTGGTGTCAGTGGGAGGAATAGTGCCCCATCATAGGCGTCAGTGGAAGCAATACAGCCCCATCATTGGTGTTAGTGGGAGATGTAGTACCCTGTCGTTGGTGTCAGTGGGAGGAATATTGCCCCATTGTTGGTGTCAGTGGGAGGAATATTGCCCCATTGTTGGTGTCAGTGGGAGGAATAGTGCCCCATCGTTGGTGTCAGTGGTAGGAATAGTGCCCCATCGTTGGTGTAGGTGGGAGGAATAATACCCTATCATTGGTGCCAGTGGGAGGAATAGTGCCCCATCGTTGGTGTCAGTGGTAAGAATAGTGCCCCATCGTCGGTGTAGGTTGGAATAATAGTACCTTTATTGTTGGTGTCAGTGGTAGGAATAGTGCCCCATCGTTGGTGTAGGTGGGAGAAATAGTGCCCCATCGTTGGTGTCGGTGGTAGGAATAGTGCCCCATCGTTGGTGTAGGTGGGAGGAATATTACCCTATTGTTGGTGTCAGTGGGAGGAATAGTGCCCCATCATTGGTGTCAGTAGGATAAATAGTGCACCATCATTGGTGTCAGTGGGTGCCCCATCATTGGTGTCAGTGGCAGGAACTATGCTCCACTGTTGTTGATACTGAGGGGGGAATAATGCCCCAGGGGCCAGATTAAAGGTAGCAAAGGACCGCATCTGGCCCCCCCGGGCTGTAGTTTGGAGACCACTGATCTATGGTTTGCCTAAAGGTTCAAAGGTGTCTTTATGGCCTCATGCACACTGGTTGTTTAGCCCCATTACATAAGGCTCTGACATTTGGGGCATAGGTGGCAGGTACATGCGCACCATACAGTGCCATTGCCCCAAAGGCTTTCGTACTCTATGGAGAGGCTGGACAGTGCACGGAGCAGTACTTACCTACCTCTAGTACAGTGTACAACCCAGGAAGATTGCCCAGAACCCAGACTGCTCCTTTTTGCTCACCAGAGCCAAAAGCCAACATAAGGAGCCAGTTTTTACTTTCACGCCACCACCCCGATTTGCCATTGCCGCCCCCCCCTTGCAGCATTGACCTAGGTTTGTCTCCATGTGGCATTAATCCCGCCTGGCAGTGGCCATACCAGCAAAGAGCAGAGAAGTGTGAGAAACAGACGGGAGTGTACACGATTGTTCCTCACCAGAGGTACGGGGCTTTTCTGAAGATCCATTAGCGAGGGAGGTAAAAGTTATCACTCTTTTTACTGTCAAAAAAAAAAGACATAATTGCATTTATGAGCGCTGTACATCACCTGGACAAGAAAGCTTTAAATATGTATATCTTCACCGACTGCATTGTCCGTTCCTTTCCTGAAGCACGTTCCAGCGCTGTCCTTAATCGAACGGAAATAATTTTCTGCTTTAGAAAATATGAGTATTGACTTTATACTGCTTAGTAAGCATCTCATTATGAAATCCCATTTCACGAATGGAAAGAGCAAAGCATATAGAAAATTTCACTTCTGTGCTCATATTTCCTTTTATGTTTCTGCCAAGCAAGAAAATAGCCGCGGTGGAGCTAAGTTTACGGGGACTCGTGAAGATCCGTGCTTCGGCACCCTGCTGTGACCGTTACAACTTGTCTTCCTTCGCAACTTAATTCTACCTTATTCCTTTTAGTTCACATTAAAGGGGGTGCAGCATGAATAGTGAGACCCCTGTTCACAATAGATGTGGTAGATAGGCCGAGCTGGTCGAAAGAGATCTACAGAGCCATAAGTCACCTAGGGCACCTGGTCATTTTTTTGGGGTTTGGTTATTCTTTAATCTATGGCCACTGATTTGCTGAGCTTAATTCCACATAGGTCATTGCAGTCAGTGGCTGAATATTTATTCCCTAATAATTAGTTAACTGATTTACAGAGCTATATACAGTAATTGATTATTTACTTGTATTCTCTCCCTGTCTGAGCAGGTGGTGAGCTGAGTGTTGGGCTGTATGTTCGCATAGAGGCCATCACATCTCTCCCTGAGCTCACGGCTGGTTACAGATCCTCAGAAACCTGCCATATGGTATGGTCGGGACCGTACTAAACTGAAGATTTTGTTAATAGACACTTCTACAGCAGTCTAGATGGCCTTTTGGCTAAGATCAAGTGTAGTATCTGTTCTTATCAGTGTCCAGTGCTGTGCCTTCATTCTGGCCTACCGGGAGCTGGGTTGGCTGGCTGTATAGTATCCCTGCTGGTATGATGGGGGACTCTGAAGGCTAGTACCAGCTGGAACAGAAACTGGGGCGCCCACATGCAGTTGGGGCACAGGGGTAATTCCCCTGGGAAAACTGGATGGGCCCAGTTCCTCCTGGTTTGAATTGATCTACCTTGTCCTGGCATGGGCTGGGAAGGCAGAGAGTCCGTGGTGTCTGTGCCCCCTGGGAGTGGTCGCCCTAGGGGTGCTCTTAGTAACACTTGTGTGGGACCCCACGGTGTGAGCAGGCACATGGTCACAGCACCAAAACGCCTTTTAAGGCTAGGCCTTTTGGCTAAATCCGGGGCAATTTTTGTCGTCCAGGCCTCGGGGCCTAGCCAGTGCACATTGCACGGTCACTTATTTACTTTTTTTCTCCACTTTGTCACCTTTTCACTTTAGTGTGTGTTTTTTTTTCTCTCACTGGATGACGGGTGTGAGTCCTCGGGCTTGCCCAAAGTCCAGGGGGAGGATGTGTGGCCCCTAGGTTCCTTCTTCCCCCGAACCTGAGGGTCTCTCTTCGGGAGAGGTCCTCGACCTAGTACTTAGTACTTCAGCTGGCCACGAGGCGAGGGATCTGCCAGGCCTTTTTGCTAGGTGGACCAAGTCGTACCCTATGTCCCTTTTCAGGAGCCTTGCACCCCGGGGGATCAGGGAGAGGTCCTACCCCTTCAGGGGTGAACAAAGCACACCCTTAAGTGTACTTTTTTTTGTATGTTATGGTTTTTAAGTTTTTCGTTTTCAGCACCACCACGAATAAAAAAAAAAAAGCGGTTTAGACAGTGTGTCATCATCCCGGAGCTCAGGTAGGAGACAAGCCAGCCTTTATGGGGGGTCTTACAACCTGACTTTGGGCTGACATGTCTGCTCTGAATGAAGAAAATACAAGTGACTAACAGCAAGCACACCTATCCCTGAGAGGTAAGGCTACTCGATTATAACATCTTAATTTGTATAGTTTTGGATAGAGTAGAAAAGTATTATGCCCTGCACACACGATAGGATTTTCCGATGGAAAATGTGTGATAGGACCTTGTTGTCGGAAATTCCGACCGTGTGTGTGGGCTCCATCACACATTTTCCATCGGATTTTCCGACACACAAAGTTTGAGAGCAGGCTATAAAATTTTCCGACAACAAAATCCGTTGTCAGAAATTCCGATCGTGTGTACACAAATCCGACGCACAAAGTGCCACGCATGCTCAGAATAAATTAAGAGATGAAAGCTATTGACTGCTGCCCCATTTATAGACCGGACGTATGTGTTTTACGTCACCGCGTTCAGAACGATCGGATTTTCCCACAACTTTGTTTGACCGTGTGTATGCAAGACAAGTTTGAGCCAACATCCGTCGGAAAAAATCCATGGATTTTGTTGTTGGAATGTCCGATCAATGTCCGACCGTGTGTACGGGGCATTAGAACTCTTTTCACATTTTTATTGCTTTCTGTGTCCTTGCTGGCTAATTTCACTCCCTCTAATTGTCCGTTGTTATTGAGATACAAAGTGATGGGAAAACCCAACCTTTTACAGTTGTCATTGGAACAAGAATAGAGAGTAAATCCCCCAGTGAGGACACCTGTTCAGTAAAAGTTGTCAAAAGGAAACTCCCTTAATTTTGTAGAGTTCCTTGTTTTTTGCATCGTGTCGCATCTGCCGAACAGGAAGTGAAGGAAAATCTCCACAACGAGTTGTAAGCAGCGAAAAAGGAAACTGGGTTTTGACATTTCCCTGCTATTTCTAAAGCCGGCCATACATAGATCAAAATTCATCAAGTTCAGCAGGAACAGGCTGAATTTTCAATCCATGTATGGGCACCCTGGTTGTACATAAGTCGATCTATGGATTGACTTGGGTACAACCCGTCTGGTTTTTCCAGAATGATTAGTGCTGCCGGCTATAGCCAGCAGCACTATTCATTGTGTTCTGCTAGCAGGGAAGGCCTGCCGACAACTGAAAAAACCAAAACGGCTATGCATACACTTTAACCTCTTCCCGGTGGCTACAGTGCGTTTTCACAACATTTCCAGGACCACGTCTTTTGACGTCCCCCCTTGATCGCACTTCCCACGCGTCCCCTGCGGCCCTGATTGACAGGGAACTGATTACGGATCGGGGTAAAGAGCCAATCACAGCTGATCACGGTGTAAACAGGATTTGACGGTTATCGGCAGTCCTCTTCTCACTCTGACAGAGCGTGAGGAAAGGATAGCTGGTAAGCGGCAACCCACATAGGGAACATCTACACTAATAATTAGGGCACTGATCATCAGTTTCCTTAAAGTGATTGTAAAGGTAGAAAAAAAAAAAAAAAATAACAAACATATCAAACTTACCTCCACTGTGCAGCTCGTTTTGCACAGAGTGGCCCCGAACCTCATCTTCTGGGGTCCCCCAGCGGCTCTTGCAGCTCCTCCCCACATCCGATAACCCCCTCGGAGAAGTGCTTCCCTGAGGGGGCTACCTTGCGGGCGCGCTCCCGAGTCCAGCATTCGGCGTCCATAGAGGCCGAATGGCGGATTTGGCCCCGTCCCCCGGCGCTCGCGTCATTGTATTTGATTGACAGCAGCGTGAGCCCATGGCTGCGTTGCTAAAAATCCATCCAATCAAGGGCAGAGAGACTGCGCGTCCCCGCCGGGTCAAGTTCAAGGGTTCAGGTAAGTAAAACGGGGGGGCTGGGGGGCCGGTCCCTGACAGGTGTTTTTTCACCCTAATGCATAGGATGCATTAAGGTGAAAAAACACAAAGGGTTTACAACCCCTTTAATATCAGTTCAGCCCCAATAGTGCCCATCAGTGCCCACCATTGCTGCCTATCAGTGCAGCCTACAAAAATAAAAAAAAACAGTGGTGATTAAATACCACCAATAGAAGGCTCTATCTGTCTCAAAAAAATGATAAAGATCTCATTTGGGTACAGTGTAGTATGACCGTGCAATTGTCATTCAAAGTACGACGGTGCTGAAAACTGAAAATTGGTCTGGGCAGGAATACGATTAAAGTGCCCGGTAGGCAAGTGGTTAAGATTGTAGCTTTGGGTTATTACCTCTAAACTCATCCATAATGCTGATTTACAGCGTAAACCCTAAATCTATTTCTCAGTATTTTTGGCCGCCTTCCTCACTGTATCGCTTTTCTTACGCAAATATTTTTTGTTAATTTCTTGCAGGAGATAATCTGGAGTTCCTGCCAGGAACAGTACTTCCTGTTGCAGTCTGACAACACCAAGGCAGGCCATAGATGATGCGATTTTCTTTCCTGCAACCACAGGATGCAGGAAAGAAATTTGCTTGATTCCCTCCCACGGAGCTATTGTGCTCTCCTGTTGGGAGGACGTGAGGAGCCATCCTTGCCGGGAGAACATAATGGTTATTGCTAGCGGCTGTAGCTACTAGCAATAATCACATGTTAGAGATCCGACGTGCTGGTTCAATTTGGGCACAATCAGCCTGCCCATACATGGATCAAATCTTGGCTGGTCCCCGCTAAACCGTCCGAGATTCCAGCCATCTATGGCCAGCTTAATCTACTTCACCTCAGTGATGAGCAGCATTGTCACCCTGTTGTATGCACTCCTTCAGTTGCCTTGTCTTCCCACTGACCACCAATGCAAGGGACATTCTTCCCACTGATCACCAATGTAAGGAACATTCTTCCCACTGATCACCAATGTAAGGAACATTCTTCCCACTGATCACCAATGTAAGGAACATTCTTCTCACTGATCACCAATGTAAGGAGCATTCTTCTCACTGATCACCAATTGTAAGGAGCATTCTTCTCACTGATCACCAATGTAAGGAGCATTCTTCCCACTGATCACCAATGTAAGGAGCATTCTTCTCACTGATCACCAATGTAAGGAGCATTCTTCCCACTGATCACCAATGTAAGGAGCATTCTTCTCATTGTCCACCAATGTAAGGAGCATTCTTCCCACTGATCACCAATGTAAGGAGCATTCTTCCCACTGATCACCAATGTAAGGAACATTCTTCTCACTGATCACCAATGTAAGGAGCATTCTTCTCACTGATCACCAATGTAAGGAGCATTCTTCCCACTGATCACCAATGTAAGGGGCATTCTTCCCACTGATCACCAATGTAAGGAACATTCTTCTCATTGTCCACCAATGTAAGGAGCATTCGTCCCACTGATCACCAATGTAAGGAACATTCTTCTCATTGTCCACCAATGTAAGGAGCATTCTTCCCACTGACCACCAATGTAAGGAACATTCTTCCCACTGATCACCAATGTAAGGAGCATTCTTCTCATTGTCCACCAATGTAAGGAACATTCTTCCCACTGATCACCAATGTAAGGAGCATTCTTCCCACTGATCACCAATGTAAGGAGCATTCTTCCCACTGATCACCAATGTAAGGGACATTCTTCCCACTGATCACCAATGTAAGGAACATTCTTCCCACTGACCACCAATGTAAGGAACATTCTTCCCACTGATCACCAATGTAAGGAGCATTCTTCTCATTGTCCACCAATGTAAGGAGCATTCTTCCCACTGATCACCAATGTAAGGAGCATTCTTCCCACTGATCACCAATGTAAGGGGCATTCTTCCCACTGACCACCAATGTAAGGAACATTCTTCTCACTGATCACCAATGTAAGGAGCATTCTTCTCACTGATCACCAATGTAAGGAACATTCTTCCCACTGACCTCCAATGTAAGGAACATTCTTCTCATTGTCCACCAATGTAAGGAGCATTCTTCTCACTGATCACCAATGTAAGGAACATTCTTCCCACTGATCACCAATGTAAGGAGCATTCTTCTCACTGATCACCAATGTAAGGAACATTCTTCCCACTGACCACCAATGTAAGGGACATTCTTCCCACTGATCACCAATGTAAGGAACATTCTTCCCACTGACCTCCAATGTAAGGAACATTCTTCCCACTGATCACCAATGTAAGGAACATTCTTCCCACTGATCACCAATGTAAGGAACATTCTTCCCACTGACCTCCAATGTAAGGGCCATTCTTCCCACTCGCCCCCACTGAAGTGGTTTTAGCAGGGATTCCTTGAGACTAAAAAAAAAATATTTTAATAATTCCTCTGGGGTAAAAAAAAAGTTAAGAGGGGCTGCTTTAAACCCTTCGTCAGCATATTTAACTTATCTAGCACCTAAAGTATTGGCTGCAGACATTTCTCTGCCCCCCCTCCCAAATGACACGGCGCCTAGAACGTCGCCTCTACAAAACTGGCAATCTGCTAAAATATAGGTGGGCGCAGGGTAGGATCATCGCCCCGTACCCCAGTCCTAACTCTGCATCGGCGGGCTTGCCTGAGGGTCAGGACCAGCTCTGCTAGGAACAGATGTTCCTTGTAATAGAATTTGGGAGAAATGAAACAGAGGGAGGAATTGATGCTGATTAAATTGGAAGTAAAGGGAAATTTGAATTAATGAAAATACAGAAACATATGCAGATAGAGCAACATGCAGTTTAAGGTGTGTGCGTGCCAAGTTACTCTGTCTGAGGATAAGTTCCATCAATTATCTTGTAACAGAGAATTAAATAGAGTTATATTTAGCTAGACAGCTCTGGCTGCGGATGTAAATTAAACTGTGTCATTAAAACCGTCCTCTTCATCACCTTTTTAATAAACCGTTCTCATATCTCACGCTGTTCTTTTATTTTTTTCGAACAGATACATTGAAAAAAGATTTTAATTGTTTGTCATATTAGTCTTCAGTGTTCACTAAAAATTTTATCCCAGCTTGTCTTTGTCAGATTTTAGAATATAGTATCATTTTAATAATAATTAATGACCACTTATGTAAAAAAAAATAATAAAAATTTTTTATATATATATATATATATATATATATATATATATATATATATATATATATATATATATATACATATGTATATATATATATATATATATATATATATATATACACATATTTATCTATCTATCTATCTATCTATCTATCTATCTATCTATCTATCTATCTATCTATCTATCTTATCTATATGTGTAGTAATATTTTCAACCACTTTGCAGCAGAGCAATGTCTACATTTGAGATGTTGTGGGTTTATTGATAACGTGTGTGTGTGTGTATATATATATATATATATATATATATATATATATATATATATATATATATATACAGATTTCTTTTTTTTTTTTGCTACACACAAGGCTTTTTATTGTTAATATTGCCTTCCAAAAAATAAATATATTTTTTTTTATTTCTTTTTTTCAGTTTTTTTTTTTTTTTTTTGCAACCCCTATGGTCCAGATCATTCCAGTTGTTGTTGGTTTACTGATTTTATATACGCCGTGTGTTTATATATTTTATATATATATATATATATATATATATATATATATATATATCTTTCTTTTTTTTTTTTGCTACGCACAAAGCATTCTTATAATATTGTCTTGCAAAAATGTTTTCTTTTAGATACAAACAAAGCTTTCTAATGATATTATTATCTTGCAAAAAAAAATTATTTGCTATATAGACAAAAAATGGAACAAAAAAACGGTGTTTTTTTTTTTCTAGCTTGACCGGTATTGGTAATGAAACCTTTTGTTTTACTTTAGATAAAAAACATATTTAAATTTTTTTTTGTCCTATTTATAACACTAAGGTTACAACTTTATTGCAGAGCATAATGGTTATCTATAAATAAAATAAAAAGCGCTTTTTTTCTCAATTTTGTACATTTTCTTAAATGAGGCAAAAAAAATACAAAAGAATAAATAGTATATAGAACAAAATGAATATAGTAAGATTAAATATTAATGATAAAAACAAAGCACCGGAAGCAAAACAATAGCTATAGGGAGAAGGGGAGGAAGGAGTAAAAGAAAACTTTAGTTAAAAAACAAATTATATATATATATATATATATATATATATATATATAAATATATATAAAATATGTGTGTGTGTATATATATATATATATATATATATATATATATATATATATATATATATATATATATATATATATATATACAGTATCTCACAAAAGTGAGTACACCCCTCACATTTTTGTAACTATTTTATTCTATCTTTTCATGTGACAACACTGAAGAAATGACACTTTGCTACAATGTAAAGTAGTGAGTGTACAGCTTGTATAACAGTGTAAATTTGTTGTCCCCTCAAAATAACTCAACACACAGCCATTAATGTCTAAACCGCTGGCAACAAAAGTGAGTACACCCCTAAGTGAAAATGTCTAAATTGTGCCCAATTTGCCATTTTCCCTCCTCGGTGTCATGTGTAAAGAATTGGTGTTCTACATAAAGATGGCCTAGGCTATAAGAAGATTGCCAAGACCCTGAAACTGAGCTGCAGCACGGTGGCCAAGACCATATAGCGGTTTAACAGGACAGGTTCCACTCAGAACAGGCCTCGCCATGGTCCACCAAAGAAGATGAGTGCATGTACTCCGCTTCATATCCAGAGGTTGTCTTTGGGAAATAGATGTATGAGTGGTGCCAGCATTGCTTGCGAGGTTGAAGGGGTGGGGGGGGGGGGGGTCAGCCTGTCAGTGCTCAGACCATACGCTGCACACTGCATCAAATTGGTCTGCATGGCTGTCGCCCCAGAAGGAAGTCTCTTCTAAAGATGATGCACAAGAAAGCCTGCAAACAGTTTGCTGAAGAGAAGCAGACTAAAAACATGGATTACTGGAACCATGTCCTGTGGTCTGATGAGACCAAGACAAACTTATTTGGTTCAGATGGTGACAAGCGTGTGTGGCGGCAACCAGGTGAGGAGTACAAAGACAAGTGTGTCTTGCCTACAGTCAAGCATGGTGGTGGGAGTGTCATGGTCTGGGGCTGCATGAGTGCTGCCGGAACTGGGGAGCTACAGATCATTGAGGGAACCATGAATGCCAACATGTACTGTGGTATACTGAAGCAGAGCATGATCCCCTCTCTTTGGAGACTGGGCCGCAGGGCAGTATTCCAACATGATAACGACCCCAAACACACCTCCAAGACGACCACTGGCTTGCTGAAGAAGCTGAGGGTAAAGGTGATGGACTGGCCAAACATGTCTCCAGACCTAAACTCTATTGAGCATCTGTGGGGCATCCTCAAATGGAAGGTGGAGGAGCGCAAGGTCTCTAACACCCACCAGCTCCGTGATGTCATCATGGAGGAGTGGAAGAGGACTCCAGTGGCAACCTGTGAAGCTCTGGTGACCTCCATGCCCAAGAGGGTTAAGGCAGTGCCGGAAAATAATGGTGGCCACACAAAATATTGACACTTTGGGCCCAATTTGGTCATTTTCACTTAGGGGTGTACTCACTTTTGTTGCCAGCGGTTTAGACATTAATGGCTGTGTGTTGAGTTATTTTGAGGGGACAGCAAATTTACACTGTTATACAAGCTGTACACTCACTACTTTACATTGTAGCAAAGTGTCATTTCTTCAGTGTTATCACATGAAAAGATATAATAAAATATTTACAAAAATGTGAGGGGTGTACTCACTTTTGTGAGATACTGTGTATATATATATATAGATAGTTTAAAAAACTTTAAATTGTTTTTTGGGTAGAGTAGGGAAGAATTAGGACACCTGCCTGGTTTTTTAATTGTGTTGGAGAATTCTCCCCACCTCCTGTCAAAGGTAAACCCCTATGTGTGCAGTCTTGCTGGGATACTTACCTTTCCGGGGGAAAATGCTGCTCCAGGCTTCTGACAGTACTGCACATACTTTAAATCCATAGTCTGCTTTCAGGCAATGAAACGTACACAACTATCAAAAAACAGAGTTTCTAGTAGAGCCAGTAAAGTTTCGAATGTCAGTGTTCCCATGAGAGCAATGGCCCCTCACTTCCTGTCCTGGTGACGGGTGTCAGATGGGACGCAAACAGCAATAAAAACATGACTGGTCTTCCAACCCTTCCACACTCATTTTTCTAAAACTAAAAAATATATTTGATTTTTTTTTTTTTTAGGTAGAAGTGTTGCTTAGCAGAATTCTTAGCGGTTCTGCAGCCTCAGCCTTTCCTGGTGGATCTATTTCTCCCCGGGTAAGTGACACCGGGCCGTAGGTCACTGTGAATAAACATCAGCACAATTCATCCCCCATTACTGGTGATCTAAGGGACGAGCGGTCTGATCGGAGACATCAAAGCGCGCGGCGGACTGCTTCCCGAGCGCTCTGTCAAGGTGCGGACTCAGCAGTCCCCGCAGGCGACACTTTTACAGTTTAAATGATGAGAGCTGAAACAAAAATCCATTTTGGGTTGTACAGCAGTAAAATATCTTCTCAACGACGTCTCGGGGAGATGACATTTTATCTAATATTTACCGCCTGGTATTTAAAGCTGAACTCCCGTCTTGCACAGTTGTACCGGCTCCTCTCCTGAACTGAAATGACTTAACTCTGATTTCACTGCACACTGTGAGCTTCTCACCATGTGCATTAGAGGCTGCAGCAAGTCTAATGGAGCCCACCTCATTTCCTGGCTGGAGGACGTCCCGGATTGCCCATCTAGCCCTGTCCTCCACAGCCTGTCGCAGCATCCCATGGCTGCTACATTGGGCGCTCTGCATACAGTCTGCCTAGTAGGGGTGCAACGGATCGTCATCGATCCGTGATCCGATTCGCGGAGGTTGATCCGTACGGGACACCCGTGATCCGCGGAGCGCTCTGTGGCCTCGGCCATAGGAAAGGCCGCGGCTTCAGCCTAGCTTCGGAGCGGCGGCCATCTTGGTACACCCAGCGGCCGTTTAGCACGTGATCGCTCCGTCAAATGACGGAGCGATCACTTGTAACAAACCGGCGTCATGTCATGACACCGGTTCCTCTCTCCCCTCTGTGTACTGATCTGTACAGTGGAGGGGAGAGATCGGATGGCAGCAGTGCCAATACTCTGCAATGCCCTGCCAATACTCTGCAATGCCCTGCCAATACTCTGCAATGCCCTGCCAATACTCTGCAATGCCCTGCTGCAATACCCTGCCAATACTCTGCAATACCCTGCTGCAATGCCCTGCCAATACTCTGCAATGCCCTGACAATACTCTGCCATACCCTGCCAATAGTCTGCCAATACTCTGCCAATATACCCGCCAATACCCTGCAATACTCTGCCAATACTCTGCCAATACTCTGCCAATATACCCGCCAATACCCTGCAATACTCTGCCAATACTCTGCCAATATACCCGCCAATACCCTGCAATACTCTGCCAATACTCTGCCAATAGGGAGATTGTGGATATTACAGTGGGGGGAGATTTTTTTTTTTGTTGATCCGAAAATGATCCGAACCGTGACTCCTGATCCGAGGAACGATCTGAACCGTGAGTTTTTTGATCCGTTGCACCCCTACTGCCTAGGCATTTTGATATTTGCATAAGTTCTCCTAAAAGGTTGGCCTACTTCCTAAATTAAAGTGAAACTGCACCAAAAAAAGAGAAGACTTGCTCTGTTATAGGGAACCTCTGTAAATATTGTGCTAAAAATGTGCCTTTTGTCTTGAGTTCCTCTTGAAAATAGCAGAGCTCTTCCTGGTATGTGAGTGTGCCTAGGCAACCCTGCGTCTGCAGCCTCCTAGCTACATACAGTATATTACCAAAAGTATTGGGACATGTGCCTTTACACGCACATGAATTTTAATGGCATCCCAGTCTTAGTTCGTAGGGTTCAGTATTGAGTTGGCCCACCCTTTGCAGCTATAACAGCTTCAACTCTTCTGGGAAAGCTGTCCACAAGGTTTAGGAGTGTGTCTATGGGAATGTTTGACCATTCTTCCAGAAGCGCATTTGTGAGGTCAGGGACTGATGTTGGGCGAGAAGGCCTGGCTCGCAGTCTCCGCTTTAATTCATCCCAGAGGTTGAAATTTGGGTTGGGGTCAGGATTCTGCGCAGGCCAGTCAAGTTCCTCCACCCCAAACTCGCTCATCCATGTCTTTATGGACCTTGCTTTGTGCACTGGTGTGCAGTCATGTTGGAACAGGAAGGGGCCATCCCCAAACTGTTCCCAAAACGTTGGGAGCCCGAAATTGTCCAAAATGTCCTGGTATGCTGACACCTTAAGAGTTCCCTTCACTGGAACTAAGGGGCCAAGCCCAACAACTGAAAAACAACCCTGCACTATAATATATAAAAAATTATGTACAAATTGTAATAAATGAACAATGTCATAAAAACAATACATACAATATACTCATAGCCATAGGTGTGTGCAAAGCACCCTTTTAATGACAATGATTTACTGTAGTCACATTCATGTTTTATACATGTTTCGCCGTATGGCTTCTTCAGGAAAGAACCTGGTGGTTTGTTTGTTTAAATATAAGAACCTATAATCCAACAACTATAGTTGTGCAATAATTTTCTCTGTCTTTATTGCACAACTATAGTTGTTGGATTATAGGTTCTTATATTTAAACAAACGAACCACCGCATTCTTTCCTGAAGAAGCCATACGGCGAAACATGTAGAAAAACATGAACGTGACTACAGTAAATCATTGTCATTAATAGGATGCTTTGCACACACCTATGGCTATGAGTATATTCTATGTATTGTTTTTATGACATTGTTCATTTATTACAATTTATATATAATTTTTTATATATTGTTGTTTCAATATTTTGTTGCTATGCACCCCTAAAGTCCCTCATCTTCCAGATATTTCCTCTTACCTCTACGGGATGTTGGTGCCATATTTTATGTAGATCTTGATACTGGCTTCTGTCCACTTACTTTACAATACTTTAAAATTAAAGTGGTTTCGCCACGGGATCACTTTTAGAATCGGCGGGAGGGGGTGGAGGTTCTGACATGAGGAAGCAGAGCTCTGCCTCTACCAAGATGGCTACCCCCACCACATTGCAGAAAACAGCATTGCGAGTCAGTAATTGGAAAAGATCAGGGGACTGATCTGCCGGGAGACCACAAGCAAAACTGGTGACTTTTCCTTTACCCTTTTTTTGTTTGGGGAACCAGAGTTCGTATAAAGTCCTTGTTAAAGTTTGGTCCCCTTGTGAACTTTCTGCATGACCGTTGCTAATATCTGATTTTTGTTGTTGCAGAGGGCAAACACTGAAAACCCCCTTGAAAAAAAAAAAAGTTTTATACCAAAGGGAAGACTTTTTTTTTTTTTTTTTAGGGCAAAGTCCACCTTTTGGAAGAATTTTTTTTTTTAATTCAAGCCTTCAACGGCATTCAGTGCATCACAGGGGCAGTGGAGGATCCCCAGCCCCAGGTCTGTACAGAGGTACGGACCTTCTGTTAGGAGGCTGGAGGACGGAAACAATGGACTACAAATGTGGTGATGCTGGCTCGATCTGCCGCAGTGGAAGATGGGACATGTGGTCTTCCCATTTATAGATCCTTTATGTGTTATAGAAGCGCAGACCCTTGTTTCTGATTGGTTGTAATATTATATGTAGTGTGCGATCTTAGAGGCTGCTCACCTGGACGGTGGTGTCCTGCTGGCTCCCTCGGAGGAAACTACTAAATACATTGAAAGGATGGGAGTGGCACACTAGTTTCTACAGTCCATAAAAGATTCTATTCTTGAACAAAACCCAACACGATTCAGGGGCTTAACACTCTCACTTTATCAAGGCTTGTAGAGCAATAACCATAGGGTGAGGGATACCATCCTGGACTGTAATTTGGAATCCCAGTAGGAGTGTACGGATCATAAAGGCTGTCCTTGTCCAAAACGACTCCATGATTTGGACACTCCTACTTGGGTTCCAGCTTACAGTCCATGACAGTTTCCCCCACTCTATGGGTATTGCTCTACAAGCCCTGATGAAGGCGGGGTTTTAATCCCCTAAAACGCGTTGGGATTTGCTGCAGAATAAAAGTTTTATGGACTGTACAAACTAGTGTGCCGCTCCCATTCTTTCATTTTTTTTTATTTAGTAATCCCCTCCGAGGTTCCAGCAATAATGATAATAATAATAATACAATGGAAAAAAAACGAAAGGTGTGCAATATATTATTATTGCTGCTGTTAATATTATTAGTAGTAGTAGTGTTAGTTTTAATAATAATAATATATTACATCCCTGCAGTATTATTATTAACAAGAATAATAATAATGCTAATAATAATAAAAAAATAATGAAAAATATATTGCATCCCTTATGGACTGTAAAAACTAGTGTGCCGCTCCCATTCTTTAAATTTTTTTTTAGTAATCTCCTCCGAGGGTCCTGCAGGACACCATTATTATTATTAATATTATTATTTTAAATCCCTTCGGTGTTTTTAATTGTAAAAATAATAATAATACAATGAAAAAACTGAAGGTGTGTATTATATTATTATTGCTGTTGTCAATATTATTATTAGTAGTAGTTATAGTAGTGTTAATAATAATAATAATATATTACATCCCTTCAGTATTATTATTAACAATAATAATAATAATGCTAATAATAATAAAAAAATAAATAAAATGATATATTGTATCCCTAATGGACTGTACAAACTAGTGTGCCGCTCCCATTCTTTCAATTTTTGTAGTAATCTCCTCCGAGGGTCCAGCAGGACACCATTATGATTATTATTATTTTAAATCCCTTCAGTGTTTTTCATTGTAAAGATAATAATAATACAATGAAAAAACTGAAGGTGTGTATTATATTATTATTGCTGTTGTTAATATTATTAGTAGTAGTAGTTGTTATTATTAACACTACTACAACTGCTACTACTAATAATAATAACAACAGCAATACTAATATACACCTTCAGTTTATTCATTATATTATTATTATTTTTACAATTAAAAACACTGAAGAGTTTTAAAATAATAATATTAATAATCATAATGGTGTCTTGCTGGGAAAAAAAATTGAAAGAATGGGAGCGACACACTAGTTTGTACAGTCCATAAGGAATGCAATATATTATTATTATTATTTTTTTAAATATTATTATTATTATTGTTAATAATTCTGAAGGGATGCAATATATTATTATTTTTTTAAATATTATTATTATTATTGTTAATAATCCTGAAGGGATGTAATATATTATTATTATTTTTTTAAATATTATTATTATTATTGTTAATAATCCTGAAGGGATGTAATATATTATTATTAATATTTCACATCCCTTCAGTATTATTAACAATAATAATAATAATACTAATAACAATAAAATAATAATATATTGCATCCCTTATGATTATTTATTGTTATTTTTATGAAAAAAAACTGAAGGGATGTAATATATTTTTATAATAAGCAATACAAATATTACTAGGGATATACTAGGGAGATTTGTGTAATCGCTAGCAGTATATTTTGTTTTCTCAGTGCCATGGCTGGGGGGGAGGGGGGGGGGGGTTAATTTAAAAGTGCAGTGATTTGAGTTCCATTGGTCTGCCTCCATATGACAGGATTGGATTGACTCGTACCCAGGTAGTTTATGAAAACTGATTAAAAGGCTAAGTCCGTCTTTTGGAGGGAAAAATAAATAAATAAATGCACCTATATTCTTTAGAAATAAATAAATTAGTGTAATTTCCTTTTTTTTTTTTTTTTTATAAATAGAAGGCTCGAAAGAATTGCTTCTGCAATCAGTGGATTGTGGGTACAATGAACAGACTCCTGCAGATTCTAGTCCGTACCAAGGACCTTCAGCTACAGGTCTGCAGGAAGTGAGAACACTGCGCTTGTGTTCCATTGAAAACCATGAATCCTGCTGCTTCAGTGGCAGATGGGACTTGTATTTTATTTTTTATTTTTTTCATTCACAATTTCCTGTCCAGAGCCAACACAGCTGCCCCAATTTCAAAATGGAGGGAATAACCCTTGACTCGTGTAGGGGGCAGAGCGGGTTTAGAAGGGGTGGGGTGGGGGGGGGGGCTGCAGACTTTGATTCATGGTACCACCCAAATGTGGGTGTAACAATAAGCATGGTCAGAAAGATGGAGTTAACTGCCAATTAAAAATTTTTGGATCCATTTTTTCATGTTTGACATCTCTTGAGTACCTATAACTCTTGCTTTGCCGCTCATTGGCCTGCTGGAACGTGTAGCCCCCCCCCAGTGGACCCAGGCCCTCCGCGTAGCTATGCCTTTTGACAACCTGTCACAAGTAATCCGCAATCGTCTACACGTACAGATGCGAACCTGCGAGTCGATAAAAAAAAAAAGGATTACATTGCCGCAGAATAGGTTTTATTATTAGAAGTTAATTGCTCGCCGCATGGCGGGAGGGGCAGACGTGGGGCCCGTGTTAATCTCGGTGTTTTGTAGCAGTGAGCTATTTTTAGCTCCGTTATTGTAGCTAGAACAAGCTTCTCCCCGAGGACGGTGCGCGGCATACTGACAGCGTGTGACTTGTGGCAACAGCGGCATTTAATATAGATTCACTCTGACTGTTGTCCGAGCGCTGCGCTACAAGGAGCTGAAATCCATGTATGATGGATGGACTGGTAACGAGGCAGCCGGGCGCTACACTAAACATATTGGTGGGCATCCAGCATATGAAATGATCCTTCCAATCTCATTGTATTATGGAAGTCTTATACTGTCCTATCCACATATCATTCGTCTAACATAGCACCGAAAGTAGGCGTTGCGTTTTTTTGAAGCTTCAGGAATGCCTCTCAATGCTAAGTGTCAGGTATGTGCCTTTGCCGCTGACAGTATTGTTCACGTGGCCGTGCCAAAAATGTATCCGACATGTAGCTTTAGGCGGGCTATTGACGGTGCAAATTTCTTTCCTGCAACATTTCCTGCAAATTCGCACAATTTCCCTATCAACACAGACAGTGCTATCCCTCCCGCAAAGCCATTGTGTTCTCCCGGCGGGGGCGGGTGGGGTAAGCCGCCCCTGCAGGGAGCAGACAGTGGTTATCGCTAGCGGCTATAGCAGCCTCCTACGCTAATTGCAAGGGAATCCGACAGGTTGTTTGTTCACAAGTTGATTGATCAATCAACCTGGTACATTCAGCCTGCCCATTAACGGTTCAAATCTCAACCGGTTCCTGCTGAACTGGCTGAGATTCGAACCATTTATGGCCGCCCTAGAGCTTGTTGACACTTGCTTTCGACAAGCAGTGAGGAGGAGGCGTTGCCACCAAGGATGACAAGGAGACATCTCGCATCCTGTTTTTGGACAGTCTTGTACACATTTGGACAGTCTTGTACACAGTCTTAACACATTTCATTGTGATTGAATTAAGATGTCCGTTCTTCCTGTATGGATATAAATGTTGGGGTATCTTCCTGACACTAATTAGAACTCAAGAGTTGGCTTGGGGAAGCTACGAAACGTCTTCAACGTTATAGAACAAGTCCAGTTGAATGTGACTAACTACTTCTAGCTAGAAGGATTGAAGTGCATGTAGACACCATAAGGCCCCTTTCACATGAGCTTTCTGATCAAGTTTGCCTGGCTATTTATCAGGTGGATCTGGTCAAGAGCTCTTTGAAGGTCCATGGGCAGGTCAATGGGCTCCATTCAAGTCTTCCTCTGAGTCCATCTAGGTTTGGGGAAAAAGTACCTTTTCCAGACATAAATGTGATGGTTTGGAGGTAGTCTAATGGTAATGAGTGCAAGTCCGTTTACATCTGGTGGCCCAAGGATCCAACATGGGTCCTCCACAGTCCACTGTCAAAATATGGAAAAAGTTACTGAACGGGCACGAATGTCACAAAAGTGGCATCTGTTTCATTCAACTCCAATTCAGCAGGGGAATCAACTCACAGATCCTCTGTTGAATGGAGCACCCATGTGAAAGGACCCTTGGGCTTCACTCCTTCGTTGTCTGTAAAGCTGTAGGGGAGAAAACATCTGCACGACTGATGTGTATTCATTTGAGTACAGGTCCTCTTTAAAACATGCATTAAAAAAATTAATAGTCTTTAATTTTAAGCAAAAGAGATCCCCCCCCCCCCCCCCCCGCACAAGCCCATTGATGTTCGATCCCCGGACTGTAATTAAGTCTAAACAGGTGCCTCTAAAATGACAAAACCCCCGTCTTGTTAAGTGAAAGGGAAAATAAATGTTCAGTTATTTAGCGATTGAACGTCGAGTCAGGTCTAACACGAGGGGGCCACGAAGCGTGAAAGAGCTGATTGTATAAAACGCTTTGTTGATTTCCAAAGCCGATGAAAGAGTGTAAAAAATGCCGCTTATGAAAAGGGCCGGAATACACAAAGCGGCACGTTTTTGTTGCTGAACGTCAACTGAGCAGATTTCGCTTTCACGTGTAAATGCTTTCACTTTGTGGCTTCCTTCCATCGTGCTGCAAATTAGAATTTGGAAACACTTTTGGGACAAGGGCTCTTCAGCACAAAACAGAGTCAACAAACCTATGTCAAGGACTTTCAAAAGGAAACCTCCAATTTCCTTATTTACTGGTCTAACTTATGTGATTGGAACAGAACGCTTTTTATCGTTTAAATGTTTTGTTTTTTTATTTGGTTTGTAGATGGCCATGGTTTTCCATAACCACCAAAAATGAACAATTTTTTTTTTGCAACAACTGCAATATTATTTATTTTGGAAAGCTCTCATCACCCTGCTCTTGTAATTTTGGTGGCAGGAGGTGAACTGTATTAAATACTTTATTAGAAAGGATACAGAGAAGTGTTCGAGTATAGCCAGAATTTTTGTAAATTTTCCATAGTGGTAGGTAGGGGTGCGCATCTTCACTAGCCTCACGATTCGATTCTATTACGATTATCCTGTCCACGATTCGATTCGATTCCGCAATGCATCACGATTGCTGCGCACGGTTTTCATCCAAAAAATTCAAGCAGTCAAAAGAACATTTTGTTTTTATTTTATCTGTTCTTGAAAAAAAAAAAAAAAAACAACACTCCCTGCATGTAGCAAAGTGTAAACACAGCAGACAACTTAAAGAGAAGCTCCAGACTGACTGACCCCAAAATACTACAAGAGAGGGTCAGGGATTGCAGACATGATACAAGAGAGGGTCAGAGACTGCGGACATGATACAAGAGAGGGTCAGAGACTGCGGACATGATACAAGAGAGGGTCAGAGACTGCGGACATGATACAAGAGAGGGTCGGAGACTGCGGACATGATACAAGAGAGGGTCGGAGACTGCGGACATGATGCAAGAAAGGGTCAGAGACTGCGGACATGATACAAGAGAGGGTCAGAGACTGCGGACATGATACAAGAGAGGGTCGGAGACTGCGGACATGATACAAGAGAGGGTCAGAGACTGCGGACATGATACAAGAGAGGGTCAGAGACTGCGGACATGATACAAGAGATGGACAGAGACTTTTGTAGCTACACAGGACACTGCACCTACCCTCCTATGGGTTCCTCTCACAAATCCTTGCACAAAGACTACCACTGCTGGCAGCTGTTTACTTAAAGTGGTGTAGGAGATCTATAACAGCTCACAACATTTGGATCCTTGCACAAAGACTACTGTTCATCTGACTATGTATGTAGTATACTATACATTGCTAGGTAGGTTCCCAGCACCACACAGCCAACCCTTTATCCCACTTTTCATGGTCACAAATGATAAGACTTTGGTGCTTTCCTTTACTTGCCCAGTCCACTCTTTTTTTGAAAAATTATATTTATTCACAGTTTTGTAAAAACATACATACAAAACATAACATTCTTGCAATCCCAACCCTCCCTCCCTTAACCTCCCCTCCCTTAACCTCCCCTCCCCTCTCCCCCTATCCCGTGCAGCGACCCTACCAGTTACAGAAACACATTTTTATATCATGGTGTCTGAGATAGTAACCTTATATTCACATTGATTCAATATTTTACTGTAACATACACACAAAAGAAGAATCTTCTACCTAATCACGCCTATATTCAATTGTTACCAAAATATCCCTTACTTCATAGTACCGTTAGTCATTATGCTAGAGTCTCATTAGCATCAATCCAACACTGCCACACCTTCTCAAATTTTGTAGGACAGCCCCTGCTTAGATATGTAGCTTTATATAAAGGGAGAATCTTATTAATCATATCTTTCCAAAAGGGTACCGTTGGCGGCTCGGACTTCTTCCAATAGCTTACTATGGTTTTACGTGCATAAAACAAAACAATAGAGATCAATGTTCTCTGAGCTCTCCGTGGTGCAATACCTTCCAGCAAGCCCAGCAGGCAAACCGACACTGTGAGAGGAACCGGTATCTTCAGCAAGGACTGGACAGTGCTAGTTACCCCCGTCCAGAACCCCCTGATCTCCTGACAATGCCAAAAAATGTGGTCAAAGTCTGCTGGGCTGTGCGCACACCGCCAGCACTCACCTGTACCAGTGCCATATATGCCCGCTAGCTTCGCCGGAGTATAATAAATCCTATGTAACAGCTTGAACTGGATAAGTCTGTCTCTAGTTGATACCAAAACTCCAAATGTGTGGTCCCACATATCATCCCAGTCATCTCTCCCAAAATCCGGAACTAACGCACTCCAGGTGTCTCTGCACTTATTAAGCATTTTTGGTGTGTCAACAAATAGCCCCTTGTATACTTCCGATAAGGGTTTCTTTAAATTTTCCTCACTCAATAATGATTCAATGGGAAGTGTACCTATGACCAGAGGATATGATCCAAATTGCGACTTAAACGCGTGGCTAAGCTGCAAGTAGCGGAAAAAGTACCAGTTAGGCAAATTGTGCCTGTCTTTCAGCTGGTTAAAAGTAAGAAGTTTGTTACCACCCACTATATGTTTCAATTGTTTTATACCAACTCTGGCCCATATGATTGGATCGGGAATTGTGTTCAAATGCGGGAGTTTGGGATTGAACCACAGGGGAGTGTCTGGGGACCACACATCAGATGGGGACTTCATCAACGCCCTCACTCTGACCCATGCTCGGATTGTTACTCGCATTGAGTTGGTCGGAGATGACATAGCCGATGTTTCTCTATACAGCAAAAATGAGAGGCTCTCAAAAGACCCCAAATGGGCTGCCTCCAGCACATTTGCAAGCCCTCCCTGCCCCCAGGGCTCCTGCAGCGTCCTAAGGCCTATTCTGGGGTGTTTTTCGGACCAAATAAAAGACCCAAATAAACTGTTTATCTTTTTGAAAAACTTTGCCGGGACCCATACTGGGGAGTTCCTAAGAAAATACAGGAAAACCGGAAGCACCTTCATTTTAATGAGGTTGACTTTCCCTATAAGCGAGAGTGGTAAGTGCTTCCATGCTTCCAACTGTACTTTAGTTTTTGCCAATGCCGGCATAAGATTCATTGAGATGTAGTCACTCACTTTGGGCGTTATATTGATGCCTAGGTATTTGAACTGTGTTACCCAGGTTATGGGGACCCTTTGTGTTGCCACTGCCCTTGCCCCAGGATCAATGGCCATCCCACTGGATTTCTCCCAGTTCACACACAACCCTGAGAATCTCGAAAATTCCTCCAGTATTTTAAATACTCCCTCCAGAGACAGACCTGGGTCTTGTAGGAAGAGAAGCATGTCGTCCGCGTACAGAGCAGTACACTCGCGAATGCCCCCCACCCGTAATGCCTGTACATCCTGGGATTTACGAAGCGCTATAGCCAGCGGCTCTATTGCTAAAGCAAACAGGGACGGCGACAGGGGACAACCCTGCCGCGTTCCCCTGCCTACCCTGAATGGCTGCGAAACAGAGACTCCCAACTTAATTGCTGCCTTTGGTTTACTGTAAAGTAGTGAAATCCATGTCCTAAATGTTGCCCCAAACCCCATGTGGCGTAACACTGCTGACATATAGTGCCAATCCACAGAATCAAAGGCCTTAGCCATATCTAGGGACAAGACCACCCTAGTCCCTTTATTGACATGTTCAATCTGCAGGTTTGTAAAAAGCCTGCGTAGGTTTGTGTCTGTGGATTTCTGTGGAATAAAGCCTGTTTGATCTATGGATACTAAGCTAGTGATTACTTTAGAGAGTCTAGTGGCCAAAATTTTGGTTAAGATCTTAAGGTCTTGATTCAATAATGCTATGGATCTATATGAAGAGCACTCCAGCAGATCCTTCCCTGGTTTAGGTAATAGGATAACCTGAGCCTCCAACAGTGACTCCGGCAGGATCTCATTTTCAAGACAGAAAAGATCTAAATTTTTGAGTCGCGGGACCAAGGTCTCTATGTTTGCCCTGTACCATTCAATACATAGACCGTCAGGCCCTGGTGATTTGTGCGGTGGGAATGATTTGATGGCAGTTTCGATCTCTTTTTCAGTGATCTCAGCCTCCAGGTCAGCTCTATCAGAATCTGTGAGCATAGGAATTTCTAGAGAAGTTAACAATGTTTCCAACTCCTGTGAGCTATAAGTAGGTATGGGAGTATATAAGGTTCTATAGTAGTCTACAAATGTTTCTAAGATGTCGTTGGGATCTGTAAGGAGATTACCGTGTTTGTTCCTAATACATGGTATATTTGTCTGAAGTCTCTGTTCCGCAGTCAAAATGGCCAATAATTTCCCATTCTTGTCCCCTTTTTCAAAAATGGATTCCGCCCTCCTTGTCCAGGAAGTATGTGTCAACTCTGTGAAGTGCAACGCCAACACCCGTCGCGCCTCCAAGAGTTCCAAGTATGTGACCTCTGAATGATCTTTGGCATGTGTTGCTTCACGTGCCCTCTCTGCCTCCTGTAACTCTTGCGTTTTTTTATTAAAGTTTTTCCTTGCTTGTTTGATGGCTGATATGTATTGCCCCCGCATGCACGCCTTAAAGGCATCCCATACAATGGGCAAGGACGCTGAACCAATGTTGTCCTCCCAGTAACTAGAGACATAAGGTGTCACCTGTGCTGCCACTGACTCTACCTCTATCCAGCCCGGGTTCAGTCTCCAAGCTCCACCTCTAAGTCTGGAAGGCAGACTCATATGTACAGAGAGTGGTGTATGATCTGATAGGCCCCCGGCCAAATAGTTTGCACCCTTTATCAGCTGTAACATGAGTGAATTAGCAAATGCTAAGTCTATCCGGGAAGAAGACTTGTGTGTTTTAGATAGATATGAAAAACTCTTTGTAATTGGGTTCTTCCAGCGCCATGCCTCTGTCAGGGATGCCGTATCTGCCCATGTAGCCAAATCAATCGATGCCGCCCTAGATGCATTAGATGAATCCATCGCGGCACACAGAATTGCATTGAAATCCCCCGCTATCAGCAAGGGGAGATGCATAAAGGGGGCCAGCTTACCCAACAGATCATACAGTATCTGAACCTGAAAGGGAGGAGGGACATATACATTGACCAATACCATCTTGTGTGTAAAGAGATCAGCCACGATAATCAGATACCGACCTCCTGGGTCAGATATAACATTATGGATTGTGCATGGTAATGACTTGCTAATTAAAATAGCCACCCCTCTAGCATACGTAGAGTAAGTTGCATGGAGAGCACGCTGGATCCAGGGTCTGCGAAGCGACAGAATCCTGTTCCCATCTAGGTGCGTCTCCTGCAAAAACACTATTTGTGGTTTAAGTGGCTTCAGGTATTGAAACATCAGGGCCCTGCGGAATTTATCGTTGAGGCCTCTGATGTTCCAAGATACTATGTTAACCATAGACCCCGCCATATTTATAGATTATCACATCACACAAATTACCATGTAGCATACCATTTCTTAGGCGCGACCAGGCTATGTCATCACCCTGTCTGTGCATAAGTTTGATACCATCTCCCAACACCCCACTTGGGTCGCTGCACGTTTCTGAAAAGAAAAAATAACTCATACCCTGCATAACCCCTTGCTGCGGTGAAAAACAAAAAACAATAAGAACTATACACCGAGCATTTACCCGTAACTTGTTTCTGGTCATGTAGAAAGCGTGACCGTGAAAAAAGGTCAAAAACAACCTGAAAAACAAAATTAAAGAAAAACCTGAGTCCGTCAGTCTGGAAAAACTTCATGTTCATGTCTCCTGTGCTCCGTGTCTTCATGCCGGAGGCTGTATATTCCCCCCCTCTTGCACAGGTAGGAGTTTAATTACTATCAGGGCAGCGACAACTCCGGAAACCAATCAAAAGCGACAAAATACGTGGAGTAGGTTGTGCAACATTCATCCCAGATTACGATAGGGATTGGCTTTGAATTTCCCCCCCTCCTCCTTCTCACCCCTCCTTGCAAAAATGAAAAATGAAAAATGAGAAAGAAAACAAAAAGGAAAAATGAGCGGAGTATGGAGGGGCCACAAGCAAGAAGGCATTTAGAACCCCCCTTCTTGCAATATGTGAGATGGACAACAGGTGGTGTATGTTAAGGGAGCTCATCAAGTCATAGTCCATCGATCCAGTCGTTGGCCTCCATTGGGGTGTCAAAGAAATGAACCGAGCCTTTGTGCGGTACCCGCAACTTGCTGGGGTATAACATGCTATACTTGATATCCTTCTCTCTCAGCCTGCGTCTCACCTCGTTGAAGGATCTACGACGTTTCTGCACCTCAGCCGAAAAATCCGGAAAAAGCATTACTTTGGTATTTTCATATGGCAGCTCTGGATGTTTCCGGGCCTCTGCTAATATCATATCTCTGTCACGGAAATGTAAGAATCTCACCAGAAAAGGTCGAGGGTGTGCACCCTCTGGGCGGCGGCCGGTGGGGACTCTGAGCCCTTTCAACAACATATGTTGGAGGCATGTCAGGCAGGCCCAGCAGGGTTTTGAACAGCGTTTCAGCAAATGTGGCAGGGCGCGTGCCCTCGGCTCCCTCCGGAAGGCCTACCACTCGGATATTATTGCGTCTTTGTCTGTTTTCGGCGTCGTCCACTTTATGAACCAGGGATCTCATTGCAGCGTGTAGATCCGCTATCTGAGCAGCCTGCGACCCCTGCTGATCTTCCACCTCTCCGATCCTACTCTCTGCCTCTGTTAGCCGCCCTCTAATTTTATCTAGATCATGGCGGATCAGTGTACATTCTGATGCCATATGCTCCACCCGCACCATCAGCATGGTTTTAAAGCCTTCTATGGCTTCCAGGATGGGTTTTGTAATTGTGTCAGGTGCTGCGGCGATAAGATTATCATGGAGCGACCCTTCTTGTTCCTCAGTAGGAGATTGCATAGCTGCAGGCACTGTGCGCGGGCTCTGTCCCTGCTCCCGTCCGTGCTGAGCTCCGGAGGCCTTGGGCAAGATGGCGCCAGGAGAGTCTGCGGCCCGCCCCTTCCCCGAGCGCTGTACTTTCGGGTCTTTCAGGGACTTACCCCGACCTTTTGAGGACATGATCAAGCTCCCAGCAATGTCCAGAGCCCCTCCGGAGGTGTTGTGCTGCGGTCCCGGTCTGTGACAGTGGGAGAAATAGATGTTTGAGACGGATGTGCACGGAGCTCTAGAGAGACACGTCTTTCCCGGCTCACATCCCGGCCACGCCCCGCCCAGTCCACTCTTTAAGCCACAAGAGATAAGATGGTGCTGTGCTGTCCACAGGAGACAGCCCATTCTTTACACTACAATAAGATGGTTGTTGGTTCCCAAAGTACCTGATGATGATGCCCGCAGCAGCAGCCTATGAAGAGGACTGGAGGACAGAGGACAGCCGCTGTGGTCTGGCGTATCCCACAGCAGAATGTTGTAAAGAGGACAGAGGCAGCCTGTGCATAGTGTGAGGTGAGCCAAGGAGGAAGGCTCTGGGGACCGGGTCATGACTCATCGGGAGTTGCGGGACACTCGCCCCACGTGGCTCGCAGCAGCCAGCTTAACACGGCGACGCCGTGCGGCTGGGGATGACGTCAGTGGGGGGCGGGAAAAGAGGCGCGGCTAATGCCCACGGCTCCTTCGGCTGCTTTCGGTTCAGTTCAGATTCAGAGGCAGGGCATATAGCAGCGCGTGGGTGACGTCATCAGAAAATCTATTGTGCAAGTCATAACATCGATGCCGCATCGTGGGTGGTCAAATCACGATGCATCGATTCTACGATTAATTTCAACACCCCTAGTAGTAGGGAAGGGTTAAGCCCCCCCCCCCTTTTTTTTGCCTTATTGGGGAGAATTCCCTTCACTTCCTATTCCAAAGGCCAACGAGAAGTGAGAGGAAATTTCTACAAAGTGAGGGAATTTCCTCCTCCAAAATGGGTGCCCCCCATTTAAGTGGTTCCCAAGGCTAAAGGTTTTTTACCTTCATGCATTCTATGCATGAAGGTAAAAAAAACCTTCTGTGTGCAGCGTCTCCCCCAGCACCTCCAATCCTCACCTGAGCCCCCTCAGATCCATCGATGTTCATGATAGCCTCGGCTGTATGGGGACTCTCCCTCCTCACTGGCTGAGACAGCAGCGGGAGCCCATTGGCTCCCGCTGCTGTCAATCACAGCCAATGAGGAGAGAGTGGGGGGGGGAGACCTGGCTCTATGTGTCTTATGGACGCATCGAGCAGCAGCTTGTGAGCGAGCATACGTGCCCCCAGGGCAAGCAGCTTCCTCTGGGGGCACTGCTCGAGGGGGAGGAGCCAGGAGTGCCAGTGGGGGACCAGAAAAGAAGAGGATCAGGGCTGCTCTGTGCAAAACCACCGCACAGAGCAGGCAAGTATAACATGTTTGTTATTTAAAAAAAGAAATAGAGCTTTAGTATCACTTTAAGATTTACCATCTCTGTCCCATTTGTGAGATTTCTCATCGCTTCCTGTCCCGATGGCCAACAGGAAGTAAGAGGAAATCCCTCCAAAGTGAGTTGTCACCAGAACTAATGTCCCCATTGGAAGGTTTCCCCTCTATTCGTATTTATGGGGAGAACACAAAATTTGTGCTTTTCTTTCACTCTTGGCGACTCTTCTCGGACTCTTTCTTTGCAGTGACAATTCTCACCTGGACAGATAGAGGAATAAATCTCCCCAGTGGGAGAAATAGGAAAAAAAAAACTGCAAGAGGGTGTAGCCCCTCTACACTTTAAAATTGATATCCAAATTAAAGAAAGAAAAAAGAGGTTTTGGCTCCAGTTACACTGTACAGTGCCAATTAAGCACCTCACAAACAATAAGTCCATATTTTATAATATATCATTAGTTAAAATTCATAACAGTCTGACATTAGCTTGTATCATCCAAAGTTCCAGAGGATTGAAAGCACCATAGTCTTGCCACATAACCAATCATAGCGATGCAGGTAAAGGGCAGCTGCTTAGTTCAATAGCTACAACGCTCAGATCCTGTTCCAAAAATCCTATGCTCTGTAACTCTGTATGTCATCCAAATGATATGTACAGATACTTCTCCTCATTTTGATGTTTTGCATGCCTGGGGATCATGTATTCCCTTGTCAGCTGCTGACTAGTATAAGTCCTTGGGGAAAAAAAGACTACGCGTTTCAACCCCATACTTGAAAGACCCTGTTTGAAACGCATAGTAATTTTTTACACTAATCAGACTTTACAAGGGAATGCATGATCCCTAAGCATGTAAAACATCAAAATGCAGATAGATATCTGTACATAGCATTTGGATGACTTACAGAGTCACTATAAGGCTTTTGGAATGGGATCTGAGCCTTATAGCTTTTAAGCTAAACAGCTGCCTTTTACCTGCATTAGAATGATTGGTTATGTTGTGGGACTATGGTGCTTTAAATCTTCAGAATTTTAGACAGTACCAGGTAATGTATGACCATTATGGATTTTAACGAATGATGTGTATATATGTGGATGTACAGTATCTCATAAAAGTGAGTACACCCCTCACATTTTTGTAAATATTTTATTCTATCTTTTCATGTGACAATACTGAAAAATTACACTTTGCTACA
This sequence comes from Lithobates septentrionalis, assembly GCA_037952835.1. Taxonomy (NCBI): domain Eukaryota; kingdom Metazoa; phylum Chordata; class Amphibia; order Anura; family Ranidae; genus Lithobates; species Lithobates septentrionalis. The sequence continues at coordinate 658,912 of JBBDGP010000776.1, forward strand.
ATGTAAAGTAGTGAGTGTACAGCTTGTATAACAGTGTAAATTTGCTGTCCCCTCAAAATAACTCAACACACAGCCATTAATGTCTAAACCGCTGGCAACAAAAGTGAGTACACCCCTAAGTGAAAATATCCAAATTGGGCCCACAGATCCCACGGTACAGCGATGCAGCCGCCTGAGGCCTCACTTCTCTCCTTCTCCTCTCCACGGCACCGGCATTGCAAGTGTGGACACACAGGTATGACAGCTTGTGGCTTCACAACCGGGTGCGCACTGCACATGTGTGAGTCGCGCTGCGCCTTCTTAGTGGCCGGGCAATCTTCTGGGACCTATGACGTGTCCCAGAAGATTGCAGGGAGGGGGAGAGGAGGAGTCGCCTAGGCGGCGAGAGCGGAAGTGGGAGCTAGTTACCTGTCAAAACTAGGTAGCCGCCCCCCCCCCCTCAAAATAAAATACATGCCAAATGTGGCATGTAAGGGGGCGAGGAGTGCTTAAAGCGGAAATTCCACTTTTGGGTGCACCTCCACTTTAAATAAGGTGGAGCCATGCCAGCAATGGAGTCGGGTGGAAGATGGAGTGCTGAGGAGGCTGTCGGTGGTCCTCTAGGTCTAGGAGGGCTTTGCTTCCAGGTTGGGCTCGAGCTGGCTGGGAAGAATCCTTTCAGCGTCCGGTGTGAGAAGGTATCTTGTCTAATGCCGCGTACACATGATCAGAAATTCCGTCAGAAAAAACTTGGATGGTTTTTCCGACGGAATTCCGCTCAAGCTTGGCTTGCATACACACAGTCATACAAAAGTTATCTGAACATTCAACCGTCAAGAACGAGGTGACATACAACACTACGACGAGGCAAGAAAATGAAGTTCAATGCTTCCGAGCATGCGTCGAATTGTTTCCGAGCATGCGTGATCTTTTTCGCGTCCGAATTGCATACAGACGATCGCATTTTCGGAGAGGAACTTTTTCCGACAGAAAAATAAAGAACCTGCTCTCAATCTTTTGCTGGCTGGAATTCCGCTAGCAAAAGTCCGATGGAGCATACACACGGTCGCATTTTCCGACCAAAACCTCTCATCGGATTTTTGCGGGCGGCATTTCTGATCGTGTGTACGCGGCATTAGGGCAGCAGGGAGCAAGGAGGACAGAGTGAGTACATCAGCACACCCAGGGGATTCACAAATAAAGTGTCTGCAACATGTTGCAAGCTTTCAAAGGACAGCTCTGTGCTTAAACCAATTTATTTCTTGTCCTGGGAGATCTTCAGGGCAGGTAGACAAGCAGCCAGGAGGTCCGGTAGTACCTGCAGGCAGTGGAGCTGGGAGCAGTTCTACAGAGGAGAGGAGATACTCCTGCATGCAGTTTTGCAACATTTTGTGCTGATCTCCAAAGGGGACTAGGAGCTCCTAGTCCACAAGGGACTTTTGCCACTGATCCTTAAAGACCGATTATGTCCAGGAAGGAGAACAGTCTAGGATCTTATCTCTCTACTGTTTCAGTCAAGTTGAGCGTCCCATAACCCCTCTACCCCATCCAAGTTGTTTTCATAAATTAAACAAAAAGAAGTCCATGGCCCTTTCCAAAAATCGCATTGTCTTCTACAGGGTAGGGCATTTCTGTGCGTTGGCAAAGTGCACGATTGTACACGTTTCCAACCCGCACTAGTGTGAACCCAGCCTTAAGGCAGCTCTGTATTTATTAACACATTTGTGGGGATTTACTAAGACTGAAGAGTGCAAAATTTGGTGCAGCTCTGAATAGAAACCAATCAGCATCCCGGTTTTATTGCCAAAGCTTATTTAATCAAGGTGAAGTTAGAAGCTGATTGGCTACCATGCACAGCTGCACCAGATTTTGCATTCTCCAGTTTTAGTAAATCTACCCCATTGCCTCAATCTCATGAATTCAACATTGCATGTATTGTTTTTTTTTATATAAGCTCCTTATGTAAGCACCTGAATGTCAGCCTCTTGCAGCCCCTATACAGCAGAGCTCAGACTAAGAGAGAAGCAGCACAAGCAAATAGTCTATTGTACTGCAGTGTTTATACGCTATCAAGGAGCAAGGGGGAGAGAGGGGAGTGACCGATAGATCAGTCAGCTGCTTCTCCTTTCGCTGTCCAATCACAAACTGGGGAGGGGTCAGCACCTCTAAGTCTTGTTTAAATGCAGCAAAGAAAATTCAGGTCTCCTTGCAGACAGTGCTGTGTGGCAGAGCTGCATGTGTCTTGGGACTGGATGCACAGAAATACAAGTCTTTTGGCCGGCTATACATTTCCCATACAGTGGCGGCTGGTGTTTTTTTTTTTTTTTGGGGGGCACACAAACACCCCTCCCCTGAGCGGCACCCACCACCCAAACCCCCCCCCCCCCCCCCGCTGTTTGCCGGTCAGTCTGGAACTTACCCCATCGTGGCTGGTGTCAGGCAGCGTGGTGCATCGGCTCGGCTCCAGTGTCCTCTCCTCCATGGCGGCTTCCAGCTCCTTCCCTCCTTGGCGTCCAATAGGATCGTCTGTCCTTTCAGCAAATCAGGTGACCTGTGTCAAAACCCGCTTTCTGGTTGGCCGGGAGGAGGATCGGTGTTACAACAGTAAATGTTCATTCGCTGTTGGCACACAACTGGGTGGGATTGGAGCGCACTCTCTGCATCCCTAGCACATTCTATATCGAAGCTTATTGGAGCCTCTGGCTCTAATCGATGCTTCAAAAAAACAGCCCCTCCGCATTGGAATCCATGCAGCGATGTCCTGAAAAGGACCAGACGCATGGATAGGGGAGGTTTCGATGGACGGGGGCGGGCCGTGTGCCCTTACGCCCTTAATGGACGGGCTGCCCCTGTTCCAATATATGTATTTCACTTTAAAATTTAAAGTGTAAAGTTCTGGACCTCATCTTTAAAGTGTATCTAAACCCAAAACCAAAAATGTAATGGATTGCAGCTTACCAGTCCTTGATGTGGGGGCTGAATTAGTCTTCTTTTCTTTTCCAAGATTTGCAAAAATAAAACTCACTTCCTGCCCTGGGTGGCTACGTCACTCCTCCTCTGTATCTATGGAGGGTCTGTGGAGGTCACCCTAGTCTGTTCTTCCAGTAAGTACTACAAAACAGTCTGTATTTCTTCATCTATATGGCTGGGCGAATTGTACTGTTAGCATTGGCACCATTGTGTTGTATGCTAGAAACATTTAGATAAGTACACTGGTTTGATGACTTTTGGAAATGTATGTCTTTAGAAGCAAATTCGTGCTTATATGTTAACTTTGCAGTGCCGCGAGCATGGATTATAAGACAAGGGGTCAACAAATTTGGGTGTGTTAGCCTGTTTGAAAGTGCAGGTTATCTTACTATAATAACGCCACATGTGGTGTCATAACAGCTGTATATGTGGGCAATCACGGAGTCTCCATCAATCTTGACTCCAGTGGGCCTGACACAACGATTGGAGGGAAGCATTGACCCATCATTATAAGGAAAATATATCTAAAGCCCAGAATAAACCCCACAGGAGGGGTCCACCATATTTTGTTGGATTATTCATCTTCTCACATCATGCTGGATTTGGAATTATACCAATATATCAACATTTGGAGCCATCTGGAAGAGTTTTATATTGAGGTCACTATCATTGTCGGTAGATGACTATCATTGTAATTTCCTACAGCCTGGACTATAGGGATGTGATTTAGAAAGGCCTTGATGAGTTTAGGATTTATGCCCCACCATGTGATGTTTGAATGTGGGGATACATTTTAATCGGTGATGAGTTGCTTTGTGATGGACGGTGATGTAATATTTTGAGGGATCTCAATCTTTTGCAATATTTTTTGAGAGACAGTAGTACAAACATTGGTTAAGTGATCAGATAATGAATGTCTGTGAACAGTGGGTCATGAAACGTAACCAATATACGTACTGAATGTACAGAGAGAATCCAATAGAGGACTTGTAGTAGGGCTCCAAACTTATGGTATCACCTGCTGCCCAGACATCTGGAGCAAATTGGTGACGGGAAGCCCCATCGCAGTCCACTAGAGTCTGAGGTCCTAGGCCAAAATAACCACCAACCAATGGCCATTGAGCAACATACCCTGTTTCCCCGAAAATAAGACCTAGCGTGATTGTCGGTGATGGCTGCAATATAAGCCCTACCCCCCAAATAAGCCCTAGTTAAAGTCCTTGTAGGTCTTATTTTCAGGGTAGGGCTTATTTTCGGCAAAACAGGGTAGGGCTTATTTGGGGGGTAGGGCTTATATTGCAGCCATCACTGACAATCATGCTAGGTCTTATTTTCGGGGAAACAGGGAATGTATGAGCCAGAACATAAGGATAAAACCAACGATCCCTATTACAAAGGACTTGGTAAAGAAGAAAGCAAGTAAAGAGAAAAAAGGGAGCGCGAGAGAGAAAAAGGGAAAGAAAGAAGTTGCCCCCTTTGGCCTCGTACCGGGCCTGTTGCCTCCCTGCTCCAGCTCCGACCCTATGAGGGTGATAGGATATATCATACCCAAGATTTCCAGATTTTTCAGATCTGGTTTGCTTGTCCAGAAGAATGCTTTTCAACTGTTCATGAAGAACATTATCCAAGAAATGTTATTTTAAGTCACTGATATATATATAAAATGAGAGTCTGGGTGTGTCTAGGAATAGCCACAATCAGCCCATTCAAGAGCGCTGTGTTAGTGTTTCTGGATACAGTAACCGAGTGAATCTGAGTATGCACCCTAGTCCAAAATTTTTAACTTTAGGACAAACCCACCAGATATGATACATTGTTCCTTCTGGTCCACAACCTCTAAATCAAAAAGAAGCATCATAAGAGTATATCTGGCAATTGTGGCCAGTACCAGATACCAACGAGACAGGACCTTGTAGTTTGTCCCTAATTGGGTCGTATTAAAGTGGTTGTAAAGGATTTTTTTTTTAAATAAACATCTCTATACTTGCCTGTTCTGTGCAATAGAATTGCACAGAAAGGCCCCCAACCTCCTGTTCTAGGGTCCCCCACCGCCACTCTTGGCTCCTCCTCTCTGACCAAGGTCCCTACGGAAAGCCGCTTCCCGTGGGGGCACTCCTGCATGCTCAGACCCAAGCCCAGCTGCTGCGTCCATTGACACAGACAACGAGAAACAATCCTGCCCCCTGCTCCCTTGTTACTGGCTTTGATTGACGGCTCTGGGAGCCAATGGCTCCTGGTGCCCCAGTAAAACCAGTTGGACCTGGAAGTGAGGAGAGAGAAGAGCTGCAGACAAGCTGCTGGATCGAATGAGGGTTCAGGTAAGTCAAAGGGGAGGTGAGGGGCCAAAATCAATGCCTAAACATTTTTTACCTTAATGCAAGAAATGCATTAAAGCGGAATTCCACCCAAAAGTGGAACTTCCGCTTTAAGCACTCCTCGCTCCTGACATGCGACATTTGGCATGTAATTTTTTTTGGGGGGGGGGGGGGGTGTATCCTTTTTTTTGTGGGACTTCCTGTCTCACTTCCTGCTTCTAACTCCTCCTCTCGCCCTAGGTGGCCACTCCCTGCCAGCAATCTTCTGGGACACAACTCAGGTCTGGCTGGCCAGTAGTAGAGCGCAGCGCGACTCACACATGCGCAGTGCGTGCCCGGCCATGAAGCCGCAAGCTGTCACGGCCGGGTGCCCACAGTTACCATGCCGGCGCCGAGGAGAGGAGGGGGAGAGGAGCTAGCCTCCGGGCTGCCACATTGCTGGACCGTGGGGCAGGTAAGTGTCGGTTAATTAAAAGTCAGCAGCTATGCTTTTTGTAGCTGCTGACTTTTAATAACCTAAAAAACTCTACTTTATGATAAAAAATGTTTAATGCTTTAGAAACCAATTTAAGATAAGGAGATATGGGGGATGAGCGTGGGGTAATTATGACCCTACCAAGGTACCATCCCGATAGAAACGTACTGTATTACGACAAAGTTGGTGGGACTTTACATGTACCTTGTGGGGTCTAATAAATGCCAAAACTAGTGAATTATAAAAGTAAACAAATCTTTATTCTACACATACATATAGTTTAATTAAAAAAAAAAGGAAAAGACAAAACTTTTGTTAAAAAACAGTTATAGTTTGGTTGTCCAGGGTATGATTAACCTGGCAGAAGAATCAGAAGAAATGGCCCAAGAACCAATTTAAGTATCCCTTGATGTATTCTAGTGGTCTACAAGAACCAGTCCAAATCAGGTACCTCTAAGCCAAGATCAGTCAAATAGGATCAAAATCTTAATGGTTCATTAGTATTTCTTCTCTCTCCTGTAATTGTTATTAAAGCACAGGTTCACTTTAAATATTTTCATTGGCCTTCACCCTGTCAATTTGCCACCAGGTAATTTGTATTATTTCCAAATGTTCTACGTGATTATTAGTGAAAGCTGAGTATTGTAGGCCAATGTAGACAAGGGCGAATCTGTTCCATAGTCTCCGTTCACACATGGCGTTCGTTCCATAGGCTGGCCACGTAGGCTAGGATAATGGAAATCCATATTGACCTTTGTGTCACCATTTTGTCCTTCTCAGCAGCACAGAACAATAACTGCATTGCACCGTATGAATATTTACACGAAAGCCAATACTGCTGAGCCGCCATTAACTTTGTCATGAGATTACATTTTACCACTGAAAACTGAAAAGTCTGCAGGATCTCCCGAGCTGGTACAGGAGGAGAAAGGCCGGCTAATTCGGTTAAAGGGTCAGTCTATGCTAACAGGATAGTTTACGTCAAAGAGGCTCCAGTGGTGAGACTTCTGCGGAGTAAGAAGCCGGGAAATGAATCCAGCTTACCATACTCCATCTATAATTAATATTTGAATGTACTGAGCCTTTAAAGAGAACCAGTCACAGTTCATCTCTTGAGTTCCAGCATGCAGTCTTAAAGTGGAAGTAAACCCATCCATTTAACAGTTTAAAAAAAGTTACATTTCCGGCACATGCCAGGAATGTAAAGCTCCCATTGGTCGGGTTCTCAACCAAACTGAGAAACCATCCAATGGCCGGTGTCATAGCTGATCATATGTGCAGCATCATGGTAGTTGTATATCAAACAGAGGCCAAGATGGCAGCTTCCTTGGCTGAAAATGATAGGAGGGTTTACTTCCACTTTAAATACTTTGCTGGGTGACCTGAAAGATTTTTAGATTAAAACCTTTATTTACCTTCACTTGGCTTGGATGACGCTTAAGGGCTCATTCACATGAGCTGTGGTCTGCATTTAGAGAGTGTTTCACAGGCAGTGGGGAGGCGTTGTATTGCCTCCTCACCACATGCATTAGCCCCTTGATGGCAGCACTAGCATGCCACAACCATGTGTGTGCTCACTTGAGTTTGTCGCAACAGGGGGAATAAGACTAGGTTCACACCTACAGGTGCAACTGGGCATGTGCGCTGCATGTAGGACAGCTTGTTTTATTGAGCTGCCTTATGTGCAAAAAAAATGCCAAAAAGAACCCTGACCCTTTTCCAAAAACACTCTGCACTGAAGCACCTGAGGCTATGGCACCATGCACTTTGGCACATGTTAGCAGATGCATGGGGGTGCCATTAACAATTAATGGCACGACCACGTGTCTGCTAAAGAGCAGCATGCGGTTTTGCGTGCGTTCCCGATAAGCAGCAGCGTAAACCTGGCCTAGTTTCAACAAAGCATCCCAACCATAGCCTGTGTACACTCATGGCCTGCTGCCTCAATAGCTAAAGAGGGTAGTTGTTTGGTGAGGGGGGGGGGCTCTACTGCTGAGTTTTACTGCCCCTCCCCAACCTTATGTGTGAACAAGCCCTATATAAGTGCAAACTTCATGAACTCATCCAGCTTACACTTACACTGTTATGCACACTCAGGAGAGGACAGGTCAAGTCAATCACCTCTGCTCTCTGCCTTATTGTAAGAAAAGGTTGATGTAAGGTGCTGGAAATTAACTTTCAGTAGGTTAGTAGAGTCGTCACTTGGGCCCAGTGGCTCTGGTTTGTCAGCTTGACACAAAACCGGGGTGCCCTTGGAAAAGGGGATGACTAGATTGGGTTTCCATATGTAGATAGACCAATAGGAGCACTCAAATGCCCAAATTGTCGTTGACACTGGTACATGCATTACCCAGCCACCCTGAATTATTTTTATTTCTATCTCAATACAGATTAGTCTGCTGAAAGAGCGCATTTTTTAGTCCATTAAAGGAGAAGTATGGCCATGTGTGAAAGCCGCTCCAGGTAATCATGAGAAAGGCTGCTTGGTTGTTAGTCCTCTGTAAGGTGCATGCTCAGCTCCCCCAGCCGTACATAGGCAAACCGTAATGAAGCAAAGAAGCTGCACTCTTCTCGGACATCACAAAAATGGGGTACAGTAGGATAAAAGCTTGATGCATTTCACGCTGTATCAGCACTTAGTTATAACCTGCAGGTTATGACTAAGCGCTGATACAGTGCGAAACACGTGAAGCCTTTATCCTGCTGAGCCCCATTTTTGTGGTGTCCAACTTGTGAGTTTATAAAGTCCTAGAAGAGTTCAGCTGTTTTGCTTTATTCTGAGAATTATGGCCAAAGCTCTTTTGGCCATACTTCTCCTGTGGGTCACAGGAGTGCACTTTGTTCTGCACTCCTATGACCCAGATTCAGCCGACAACGGGATAAAGCCCACTGTCGGCTAATGTCACAGAGCCGGTCCAGTCTCTGAGAGTTTCCTGACAATGTCTGGATCCACCCACATACCTCTTACCCCCTCCAGAGCCCAGCGCTCCAGTGAGCTCTGGAGGGGCAGAGCACAGAGCAGTGACTGACAATCACCAATCTGTGCTCAGAGTGGATCCGAGAACTGAGAGATCGGCGGTCTTTGTTTGCCCGGTTCTAGATGCAGAGCCGGCGGGGGGCTGCACCATCTGATTGATGCTGCATCCATCTAGGTGAGTATGAATGTTTTTTTTTCTTTTCCTGCATTTCTCTTTTAAAGCCCTGTGCATTTTTTTAAGCCCTGATGAAGAGGGATATTCTGAACCCCCGAAAAGCATTGGATGTTTCCTGCCATGAACTGATTATTTTATTAGGATATTGGATTCTTGGACATTTATTTAGCAATCCTGAGGTTCATTTACACATGCTGCAAGTATAGTCGTATTGATTTTCTGAGGCTTTTGACAGACGGTGAGGTGGCAATATGTCACCTGTTTTAAAAGCTACACCCTGGCATTGCATGTGGTTGCGGGCTGGTTGCGGCATAGCCCATTCACTTGAATAGGTCACGTGCAGCCTGCCAAACAAGATGTGGGGTTTAATTGTTACTGTGGCCATGAAGCAAACCATCGGGACCATGGCATGTGCACACCCCCGTTCCACCCAACGGGGGTGTGCACCCAAATTTTGAACAATATCTGTAGGTATTCTCTTCCTTGCCTAGATGCTGACATGCCGTTTAAAAAAATTTAAATCGCCGTAATTACCTTTTATTTTTCTATTCTTCTTTGCACTTCCTGGTTCTCCTCCCGTGGGAGTAGGCGTGTTTCTAGCCTCTCCCAGACTCCGCACAGTCTCCTGGGAGCTAGTCTCAGGCTTCCCAGGATGCCACTGAGCATGTGCGGGAACGAGCGGTGAATGCTGGGAGCACAGCATTCACCACATCCAGGAAATAAATGCTTGTGGGCTTCAAATGCCCACAATGAAGATGGAAACCGCCTGCAGTGAATAATATAAGTTATTCTTTCCGACGAAATCTGACACAGGCGGACATATTACACACAATATGTGAGTATGTAATGCTGAGAAGAAAAGTTTGTGAATGAACTAAAAAAAAAAAAAAAACGATAGATAGGTGGACCCCCGCTTTAAGATGGAGCAGTTAGAGGGGGAGTAAAAACATGGCTCCACTGCATGTTTTCACCTGCCCCCAACTGCCTTCAAACCACAAGTGTAAATGAGGCCTTATTCATCCTAAGGTCTCATTTACACTTGCTTCAACACACATTAAGGGCTAGTTTACACTTGCTTCAAAACAAGGCTTCAGACACAATTTGTTAAAGCTCTCTGAACACCAGTCAAAGCTCCTGTCACTAAATAAAATAGTTAGCTTACAGTTCTGTCTATACCTTGCTTTTGCTTTGCTTCGGCTTCGCTTCAAAAATGATACCCCATGTCGCTTTAGTGGTGCTTCAAAGCCTCCATAGAAGTCTATGGCAATGCTCACTTGAAGTCCCACCGAAGCTTTATCGAAGCCCCACCAAAGGCTCTTTGAAGCCCCACCAATGCCTCATCAAAGCCCCACCAAAGGCTCTTTGAAGCCCCACCAAAGGCTCTTTGAAGCCCCACCAAAGCCTCATCGAAGCCCCACCAAAGCCTCATCGAAGCCCCACCAAAGCCTCATCGAAGCACCAAGCAAAAGCAAGGTGTAAGCAAGACTGTAAGCTAACCATTTTATTTAGTGACATGGGCTTTGACTGGCATTCAGAGAGCTTTAACAAAGTCTGTCTGAATCCTTGTTTTGAAGCAAATGTAAACTAGCCCTTAGTCTCTATAGTATAAGTGCCCAAATCAGTCTTCATACTAGCTTCCCATAATCCCTTGTATAGCAGCACTTAGAGGGCAGTGCAGCACCATGAACAAACTTAGGCTGAACGCAATGCACAAGGCTTATGAAAGGACGAAATGACCTCGGTGGTGTGCTGATGCTCCTTCTTCAGTTACTACAGGTCAATGGACCAGTTGTTTGTTTTTTCATTAATGCAATGTAACGGGAGCAGCTTGGCTATGCCCTCTGATAGAGTACCAGGAACACAGAACTGGCTGAACAGAATTACAAAATCTTTCCACAGGAAATAGAGAAACGTGTCTACTGAAACTGTGAATCTAGCTGTTTTGCCCAAAGTTCTTCAAAAGATATGCATCTGTGTTTGATATGGCCCCCGGCAGGGGTGCTTGTCGCAGCGGATTAGCTGCATGGAAACCTCCGTCCACATCTCTGTGTTCTGGGATCTCTCTGTAAATGACACCACGCAGAGGAAACAATATTAACAGAATGGAAAGTCGGTGAAGTGATCTCCACCTCACGTGAACCGGCCCGCAGATACACTCGCTGGAACTACTTACGTCACGTTTGCCTTTGAAAGCTGGCGAGGTCCTGGTCACCCCGAGCCATGTCACCCCAGAGCGAGGAAAGTGACACATGGAAGGCGGAGGGGGGCAGGGGAATCCGGACATTAAAGAGGATGGAGCGTGTGCATCGTTGCTTTGGCCGATGGATCTCAAGTAGATGAAAACCCATTCACTAAAATCTCATAGATGCTTTAACATATTTATTGAATTTTAAATATTGTTTTCAATTTTCATAAAATCTGGTGATTCTGCAATGAAGGTCACTTCCTGTTATATGATGGCAATACTGTGTCACTGATTCTCAATTGTGCTCCTCTGTTGTCATCACAACTGTTGCAATACTCACCTCTAATTCAGAGCTGTCCACCACAGTACTTCTCTTCTCGGTGTCCTCAGTCTTCTGGGTTGAATAGTGGTACAAATATTGATTCATCCTTACTGTATACCACCAAGGTGATAATTTGATCCTCATATGCTATATGTCATGACACAAATTTACCATGCATTGACTGTTCAAGTACATCCTCTATAAGTCAGGCAATAGGATAAAAAAAAGAAGTCTTCAAGAGACTCACCATGCCCCAAATGAAGATACCTTGGGGTGTTTGCTTTCCAAAATGTGGTCATTTTGTGGGTGCTTCCACTGTCCCGGTGCTCCTGGGCCCCCAAAAATGTGATAGGTAGTCAGACAATTAAATGTGTAATTTATCCCCCTAGAACGCATGAAGTTGCTCCTTGAATTTTGGGCCCCCTTTGTGTGGCTAGACTGTGAAGAAACCTGACACATGTAGTATCGCCATACTCTGGAGGAATAACAGAATGTATTTTGAGGTGTAATTCTAAGTATGCCCATGACGTGTGTTAGAAATATTATTCAGATTGCTTCCTCAGGGTCCAGACTGTCGAGGGCCCACCCCTTGGTAAATCACGCAGTCTGGGCTTACTGGACCACATGGCACTCACATATCGTTTGCATGAGCACAATGTAGGAGGTAGGATCACCATTGGCACTAAAGGAGAAGAGTAAGTGTGAGCTCAGGATTGGCCCAAACTTGGGTTACAGAGCAAATTCGTAAGGAAGTGGTCACTCCATTCCACTGCTGCAAAGTCAACTGCAGCCAGGGCATTCCCTGCTCCGTAATTACATGTACTCACAGGGGCGGGGATTCTTGGCCATCTTGATTGAAATCCAAATTCCAAACCAAACTCAAGCTCGTCTCTGGAGAAAGGGAACAATATGAGGTTGAAAGAAAACAATGAGGGCCTCTCCAATTGGGTCCTCCCTCTTTCAGGAATATTTAGGACTATTGCGGTACCAAGAGAACATCTGGAGAAAGGGAAATATCTAAGATGTCCTTGGAGTGACCAGTGGTCATTGGAGGAAAAAAATGGTATTCTGCAGTAATTTGCCATAAAATATGATCTAATCCTCACAACAATAATCAAACATAACGTGGTTAAGCTAATAACGCACAAACAATTCTAATTTCTTGTGTCTTAATTGAACACACCCATTAAACATTCTTGTAAGTAAGTGCACCCTTGGAGTTGCGATCCAGTTATCGCTGATCAAACCTCTTTTGCTAGCGATTACATGTGTTTGCAGAGCATTTTTCATGTGTTTCCAAAATGCATGTTTCCTGTCATGCCTTCAAGAAATGCAAAGTTTGAATGGGGCCTAAAAAAATCAAAAAGCCCACCTTGTCCGATCAGAGAACACTTTGCATTCATTGAATAGATGCAATGCATTCTCTAAATGGCACCACTGCCCAGCAGCCAACCTCCTGTGTTCACAATTCAGCAGGGTAGCCGCTCGGCACAGGACCCGGAACCTAGTGGAGATCACTGGAGTAGCGGTGTGTCTAATACATTGATTTCGAACTTCTAGAGGGATCCCATAGGTATGGTATATAAATAGTTTCATTGGTCCAAGCTGGAACAATGTAACTATGGAAACATTTCCATACCTGGAATTCTTCTGTATTGCATACATCTAATCTTATCTATCCTAATGGATTGTATCAATATGTATCAGATTTATTTCTAGTGCTCTGTTAGGTGGAACCTTCCTTCTAGAATCCTAGTTGGTGGCATGGCGTATCACTAAAGTTTAAGTCTTTTATTCCAGATTCCAATGGTATTATGGAAGCAATTCCTTGCCATTGCCCTTGAATAATTTCCTTGTTCTGTTTTTTATTTAGTTTTTTTTATTGTTGTTTTTTTTACAGTTTGGGCTGATTTGTTCTCACTTCGGCCCACTCCGTCCATCACCTTCCCAGCCCATTGCTAGAAAGCAGCGTAGCACTTTTTTATCAGGGCGATCATCAGGAAATAAGCTCTAATCCCATTGGCTGATGCCACTAAGTGGAAGTGACGGGTGGCATCAGCTGACTGTGGCGGAGGGACTCGGCTCTCCCTTTCGTAATTTTTTTTTCCACTTCCCGTGAAGACATTTTACTGCCTGTAAACATATGGGCATTAAAGGTGCGCCACCCTTTTCAACCGATTTTCTCTAAACCATCCCCCATAATTTCCCAAAATGTTTTTAGTTAGTTTTATCTTTTTTACTTTCCATCTAGCTTTGGTCACATGTACCACTGGTCTTGCTGCCTCTAACCCATGGGTCTCAAACTGGCTGCCCTCCTGCTGTTGGAGAACTACAAGTCCCATGAGGCATTGCAAGGCTGACAGTTACAAGCATGACTCCCACAGGCAGAGGCATGATGGGACTTGTAGTTCCGCAACAGCTGGAGGGCCACCAGTTTGAGACCCCCTGCTCTAACCAGATATGAATTCAGGATTCTCTACTGGCAAACACTTATGCCGCGTACACACGGTCGGACTTTTCGTCTACAAAAGTCCAACGGACGCTGACGGACTAAAGCTGGCTGGTAATCCGATCGTGTGTGGGCTTCTCCGGACTTTCAACATACTTTTTTAGCCTCAAATCCGACGTACTTTAGATTTGAAACATGCTTCAAATCTTTACTTCGTAACTACGACGGACCCCGAAATCCGCTCGTCTGTGTGCTAGTCCGACGGACAAAAAGCCACGCTAGGGCACCTATTGGCTACTGGCTATGAACTTCCTTATTTTAGTCCGGTGTACGTCATCACGTAAGAATTCGATGGACTTTTGTGTGATCGTGTGTAGGCAAGTCTGTTCGTTAGAAAGTCCGCCGCAAGTCTGTCGAAAGTCCGCCGAAAGTCTGCCGGAAGTCTGTCGGACAGGCTGTCTGACTTTTGTAGACGAAAAGTCCGACCGTGTGTACGCGGCATTAGTGGTTGATTTATAAGTATTTTGCACAACAACTTGCTCAGCCAAAAAGCATGTACCTTTGTTCTGTGCGAATGGGGCACAAACAAATGTAAATGGACTATGTATCTCCTGCTGTTCAAATGTAAAATCATGGATTTAAAAATACTGCACTTGACCAATAGATGGAGCTAAGTATCATAGGAATTTCCTGATCGTACTTATCGCCATCTAGTGGCCAAATACAGTATTTTTCGGGTAATAAAAAAATGATTTACATTTGCACAGCACAGGACATATATTATTTACATTCAATCTCTTTGTCCCATTCGCTTGCAACGTATGTACATGCACTTTCACTGGGCAAATGACTGTGCAAATTCTTTATAAATCAACCCCTTAAAGTATATCTTAACCCAATCAGTAAAATCTAATTTAAAGTGGTTCTAAAGGCTCAAAGTTTTTTTTTACCTTAATGCATTCTATGCTTTAAGGTAAAAAAAACCTTCTGAGTGCAGCAGCCCCCCTCAGCCCCCCCCCTCAGCCCCCCCTTATACATACCTGAGCCTGACCTCGATCCAGCGATGTGCATAAGAGCAGCGCCTCTCCCGGGTCTCTCTCCCCTCATTGTCTCACACAGCAACAGGAGCCATTGGCTCCTGCTGCTGTCAATCACTGCTAATGAGCCAATGAGGTGAGAGCAGGAGCAGGGCCGTGTCCATTCTGTCTGTGAATAGACACGGGGCACGGCTCAAGAGTGAGCCTGCTCGAGTGCCCCAATAGCACAAGGTTTGCTATTGGTGGCACTGAGCAGAGTGTAGAGCCAGTACCGCTGACGGGGGAACCCAAAAAAAAGAGGATCGGGGCTGCTCTGTGCAAAACCATTACACAGAGCAGGTAAGTATAACATGTTTATTTATTTTTTTTTGTTTTTTTAATTCTTTCCTTTAGAATCACTTTAGGCTTTTATATGTGAATGTCAATTCAAAAGTCATTTTTTTTTTTATATCTGTAGCTTTCATTAAAATAATTCCTGATCTTCCTAACCTTGAAAGGTCTTTGTTCAGGTACTTCCTGTTATAGGGTGCCAACGCTTTGTCCCTGTTTCTTAGTGGTAAATGACACCCCAAACCATTGCACAGTAGAGCCCAATGTGCCTGAACACATACGCCACAATTTACTGGTTAAGAACCCCTGTCCTATGACAACCAGTCATTCACGGCCATGTGGTGGGTCATCTGGTTATCATAGGGCAGTGGTCAGCATGAACTGTTGCCAGAGGCCCCCTAGTGGATGGTTTGCATAAACTGTTTTCAGAGGCCCCCTAGCATATGGCAGCATATACTGTTGTCATAGACCCCCCCCCCCCCAATGGATGGCAGCATAAACTGTTGTCAGACGCCCCCTAGTTGATGGCAACTGTTACATAGTAGGTGAGGTTGAAAAAAGACAAAAGTTCATCAAGTCCAACCTATGTGTGTGATTATATGTCAGTATTACATTGTATATCCCTGTATGTTGCGGTCGTTCAGGTGCTCATCTAATAGTTTTTTGAAACTATTGATGCTCCCCGCTGAGACCACCGCCTGTGGAAGGGAATTCCACATCCTTGCCGCTCTTACAGTAAAGAACCCTCTACGTAGTTTAAGGTTAAACCTCTTAATGAGTGGCCGCGTGTCTTATTAAACTTTCGCAAAAAAGTTTTATCCCTATTGTGGGATCACCAGTACAGTATTTGTATATTGAAAGCATATCCCCTCTCAAGCGTCTCTTCTCCAGAGAGAATAAGTTCAGTGCTCGCAACCTTTCCTCATAACTAATATCCTCCAGACCCCTTTATTAGCTTTGTTGCCCTTCTTTGTACTCGCTCCATTTCCAGTACATCCTTCCTGAGGACTGGTGCCCAGAACTGGACAGCATACTCCAGGTGCGGCCGGACCAGAGTCTTGTAGAGCGGGAGAATTATTGTTTTATCTCTGGAGTTGATCCCCTTTTTAATGCCAATATTCTGCTTGCTTTGTTAGCAGCAGCTTGGCATTGCATGCCATTACTGAGCCTATCATCTACTAGGACCCCCAGGTCCTTTTCCATTATAGATTCCCCCAGAGGTTCTCCCCCCAGTCTATAGATTGCATTCATATTTTTACCACCCAAATGCATTATTTTACATTTTTTTCTACATTAAACCTCATTTGCCATGTAGTCGCCCACCCCATTAATTTGTTCAGATCATTTTGCAAGGTTTCCACATCCTGCGGAGAAGTTATTGCCCTGCTTAGCTTAGTATCGTCTGCAAATACAGAGATTGAGCTCTTTACCCCATCCTCCAGGATGTTGTCAGAGGCCCCCTAGTGGATGGCAGCTTAAACTGTTGTCTAATGCCGCGTACACACAATCGGAAATTCGGCCAGCAAAAGACCGGTGAGAGCTTTTGGTCGGAAAATGCGACCGTGTGTATGCTCCGTCGGACTTTTGCTGGCCGAATTCCAGCCACCAAAAGATTGAGAGCAGGTTCTCGGAAAAAGTTACGATCGTAAATTCCAATCGTCTGCACACGTTCGGACGCGCAAAAGTTCCTACGCATGCTCGAAAACAATTCGACGCATGCTCGGAAGCATTGAACTTCTTTTTTCTCGGCTCGTCATAGTGTTGTACGTCACCGCGTTCTTGACGGTCGTAAGTTCAGCCAACTTTTGTGTGACCGTGTGTATGCAAGCCAAGCTTGAACGGAATTTCGTCATAAAAACCATCGAAGAACCCGCTCCTGTATACGGGGCAATAGCCCCCCCCCCCCCTCCAATGGATGGCAGCATAAACTGTTGAAAGAGATACCCTATTGACTGACAGAAAAAACTGTTGTCCGAGGCCCCCTAGTGGATGCTAGAAAAGGAATACATTGGAAATACACTGCAGAGATGGAGACCAAGAAGTTCAATTCACAGATATGCTCTGGTTGATATGCCTGCCGGATACCTGGATAAGCAAAGTGTAGAGTTTCCCTTTAACTGCATTGCTTTGCAGACATGGGCCAGGTCATTAGACTTTCCTGGATGTCTTGCTCCTCTCCCTGAGGTTGCTACGAGCTGCACTCTGCATGTATTGCACCCTCCCAGGTGACTTTGGCGGCATTGCTCTAGTCTATTTGATCACAGCAGAGCCTTTGGGGGGGGGGGGCACGCTTTGTGTGTTCGCTCCCTCTTTAAACTCAGCGCGTTCGCTCTTGTTCTCACAAAAGGACGAACGTGCGGACCGATAAAGATCCCAGATCAGACGCAGCGTGACACTCATTGATGAACGCACATTGATGTGAGCCTATCTGCACTTCACAGGCACTTAGAGAACGCTCAGTTCCGAGTGCAATGAGGGCGGCTGGGAAGTTCCGCTGAAAGCTACTCGCCTTGAAGGATAAAATAGAAAATGGCTCTGATTTTCATATCAAACCCCCTCTTGTGTTTTTACATAATCCTGCCAGTCCGCGGTCGTTCTTCACAAGTTCCTGGCAACGGGGCGCTTCCGTATAAAGAGTCTAATTTGCGGCGCCAGGTTGAAGTGAATTTGAGGGCTTGTGAATGTGTAAAGTGAAACAAAATAAAATTTAAAAAAAAAGTATCGCCGCGTTTCAAGTCGTTCTATATTGAGAAATAAAAAGAAGCCGGGTTCATGAAAAACTTGGCCGGCGTTGTATTAAGGAATGTAAGGAAATGGCATAAAAGCCGGTAAACGTGGTATACCGCACCTTCCTATTGCCAAATCATGGGGCCAGCTCCGCAGAGCTGCTGATTGGCCAGATCCGTTAAAGGTGGCCGATCAAGAAAAACTGCTTTTACCACTTACCGTATATACTCGAGTATAAGCCGAGTTTTTCAGCACATTTTTTTGTGCTGAAAGTGCCCCCCTCGGCACTTTTGACATGATGAAAATGACATCCAAAGCTGGGGTTCCTAGCATCAAGTGGCCCCCGAGATACGGGGCCCCAAATTTGGTTTGGAAAATGTCATTCTCTCCTGCAGAAAAGTGCTTGACATTTTCCAAACCGAATTTGGGGCCCAGTATCTCAGGGCCACTTGATGCTAGGAACCCCAAATCTGGTGTGCAAACCCAGTGGAACTAGCACTACAACATATCCAAAGCTGGGGTTCCTAGCACCAAGTGGCCCCAAGATACAGGGCCCCAAATTCGGTTCAGAAAATGTCATTCTCCCCTGCAGAAAAGTGCTTGACATTTTCTGAACCGACTTTGGGGCCCTGTATCTCAGGGCCACTTGGTTCTAGGAACCACAGCTTTGGATATGTTGTAGTGTTTTTGGGGTTCCTAGTACCAAATGGCCCCAAAATACGGGGCCCCAAAGTCAGTCAACTGTGTCCATCTGCAGCAATGTCATTTCAGGACCCTTTGGGTCCAGAGACCCCAAATTTTGGCTGCAGCTAGGGGGCATCTAGGAACCCTTAACTACCGAGTTTGAAGTTTGGGGGACCTATGGCTGCAAATGGGCACAGTGAGGCTGCAAATGGGCATTGTTGACCCTCTTTTCCACTTACAGTAGCTGCACATTTCCCACCCTAGGCTTATACTCGAGTCAATGAGTTTTCCCAGTTTTTCGTGGTAAAATGAGGTGCCTTGGCTTATATTCGGGTCGACTTATACTCGAGTATATACGGTAAGCTCTCACGCCTGCATACCCCCCCTATGGGCCAGAGCTAATTTTACATTTCTGCTGTGGATCTATATATTGGCGATAACTTTGTCATTACTTACCCCCTTCACACCTAATGCCGCGTACACACGACCAGACTTTCCGTCAGAGTAGACTCTAACGGTCTTTCCGACGGAGTTCCACTGAAATGGACTTACAGACGATCACACCAAAGTCTGATCGTTTAGAACGCGATGGCATACGACGGGACTAGAAAAAGGAAGTTCAATAGCCAGTAGCCAATAGCTGCCCTTGCGTCGTTTTTGGTCCGTCGGACTAGCATACAGACGAGCGGTTTTCCCGATAGAAATTGAGTCCGTCGGAAAAATTTGAAACATGTTCTATTTCTAAAGTCCGTCAGAATTTTAGAAAAAAAAAGTCAGATGAAGGCCACACACGATCGGAATGTCCGACGGAATGATTCCGTCTGACCTTTTCTGCCGGAAAGTCCGGTCGTGTGTACGCGGCATAAGGGTACAACAAATCTTAATGCCTAAGCACAATTTTGCAACTTTGACATGTATTGGCAAAACTTGTACATCATCACAACTACTTTGTGCATCCAGGTGGATTATACTGCGTATTTTTTTCAGGACGAATTGGGCTTTTATTTGGTAGTAAATGCTAATGGATATCTCCTGATTTTTTTTTTTATTATTATTATCAAAGGAAAACTGGCCGTAACCAGTTCAGCCCCGGAAGATTTTACCCCCTTCCTGACCAGAGCACTTTTTGCGATACGGCACTGCGTCGCTTTAACTGACAATTGCGCGGTCGTGTGGCGCTGCACCCAAACAAAATTGATGTCCTTTTTTTTCCCACAAATAGAGCTTTCTTTTGGTGGCATTTGATCACCTCTGCGTTTTTTATTTTTTGCGCTATAAAAAAAAAAATACAATTTTGCAAAAAAAACCTATTTTTTACATTTTGCTATAATAAATATCCCCAAAAAATATATAAAAAAACAAATTTATTTTTCAGTTTAGGCCGATATGTATTCTTCTACATATTTTCGGTAAAAAAATGGCAATAAGCGTATATTGATTGGTTTGCGCAAAAGTTATAGCGTCTACAAAATAGGGGATAGATTTATGGCATTTTTTTTATTATTATTTTTTTATTAGTAATGGTGGCGATCTGCGATTTTTATCGTGACTGCAACATTGCGGCGGACACATCGGACACTTTTTACACTATTTTGGGACCAGTGACATTTATACAGCGATCAGTGCTATAAAAATGCACTGATTACTGTGTAAATGACACTGGCAGGGAAGGGGTGAAACACTAGGGGGCGATCAAGGGGCTAAGTGTGTCCTAGGGAGTGATTCTAACTGTGGGGGGGGGGGGGTGGGCTCACTACAACATGACAGAGATCACTGCTCCCGATGACAGGGAGCAGTAGATCTGTCATGTCACGAGGCAGAATGGGGAAATGCCTTGTTTACATAGACATCTCCCCGTTCTTCCGCTCTGTGTCATGATCACGGGCCACCGGCGGACATCTAGTCCGTGGGCAGGCTCACAGAGTATGTGGCTGGCGCGCATGCCCACTGAGCCGCGTCTTAAAGGGGACGTACAGGTGCGCTCATTTGCCCAGCCGTGCCATTGTGCCGACGTACATCGTCGTGCACTGGTTGGCAAGTGGTTAAATAGTAAAAAATAAAATCCTTTTTTTTTTTTATTTAGCTGTATATTTCTTGTTACTACCATAACCTACCAAAAAAACAACCCAAAATACATTTTCCTGACGATCGCAGCGATACCACATATGTATATGTTAGGTGTTGTTTGTACCCGTACAGCCCAGAAGCAATATGGCACAGTTTTTGCTTTTTTATTGTCCTACCTAAAACACACTGACACTGATGCCAATTTAAAAAAAAAAAATTCCTGCCCAAAATATCCTGACCCTGACCTTTGACCCTTACTTGACCCTGGCACTAAACTAGATTAAGCCTTTATTTTATTATTTATTTAGACTAATACACCTCACTAACCGATCCGTGACTGTTCCTCTCTGCCAATCCCTTCACTGGCTTCCCCTACGCCACCGTATAAAATTCAAAATACTGACTACAGGATACAAGGCCATCCAAAATTTTGCCCCCAGCTACATCACCTACCTCATCTGCAGATATCACCCAAATCGTCCTCTCCGTTCCTCCCAGGACCTCCTGCTCTCTAGCTCCCTTGTTACCTTCTCCCATGCTCACCTCCAGGACTTCTCCTGAGCCTCTCCCATCCTCTGGAACTCCCTGCCCCGGTATATCCGATCAGCCCCTACCCTGTCCACCTTTAGGAGATCCCTGAAAACCCATTTATTCGGGGAAGCCTATCCCATACCCAACTAAGAATTGTACCCGAGCCACCTCCATCAGACCATCCCCCGCAGCTATTACCTTTTGTACTACCACCTCCCCCCTCCCTTTTAGAATGTAAGCTCTATGAGCAGGGCCCTCCTGTCCCTTCTGTATTGAACTGTATCGTAATTGTACTGTCCGCACTCTACACTGTAAATCACTGCGTAAACTGTGAATAAAATATAAATCGTGTATAATAATAGTAATAATTTTTTACACACACTTTTTTTTTTCCTCTCTGCAAGGAAAGATACATTGCATCTTTCCTCTCCATTCACAGAGAGAGAAAGACAAGGGCGGGCTTCACAGTGACTGATCACTGTGGTAGCCAATCAAAGGCTACCACAGCGATCAAGTGACCTGAAATCAGGAGTTCCGGGTCCCAAACGTTAGTACGGGGCCCGGCGATCTCTGTGATACCCCAGCTCTATTTTTGTCTCCGGATTACAGTATGCCAGAAGCTGTGAGGCATGTCAAGGTGTTGTCAGGCATATTGTAACTGGGCTTTTTTGTGGCATTGGTGAAGTAAAGGCTTCTTTTTGGCAACTCGACCATGCAGCTCATTTTTGTTCAAGTATCGTCGTATTTCGTTCCTTGAAACAACTACATCGTCTTTTTCCAGAGCTGCCCATATTTCTCCTGAGGCTACCTGTGGGTTGAGGTCAGGACAGTCAAGTTCTTCCACCCCAAACTCGCTCATCCATGTCCTTATGGACCTTGCTTTGTGCACTGGTGCACAGTTATGTTGGAACAGGAAGGGGCCATCCCCAAACTGTTCCCACAAAGTTGGGAGCATGAAATTGTCCAAAATATCTTAGTATGCTGACGCCTTAGGGTTGAGGTCAGGACTCAAGTTCCTCCAAACTCGCTCATCCATGCCTTTATGGACCTTGCTTTGTGCACTGGTGAGCAGTCATGTTGGAACAGGAAGGGGTCATCCCCAAACTGTTCCCACAAAGTAGGGAGCATGAAATTGACCAAAATGTCTTGGTATGCTGACACCCTAATGCCCCGTACACACGGTCGGATTTTCCGATGGACAATGTCCGATCGGGGCGTGTTGTCGGAAATTCCGACCGTGTGTGGGCTCCATCTGACATTTTCCATCGGATTTTCCGACACACAAAGTTGGAGAGCAGGAGATAAAATTTTCCGACAACAAAATCCGTTGTCGGAAATTCCGATCGTGTGTACACAAATCCGACGGACAAAGTGCCACGCATACTCAGAATAAATAAAGAGATGAAAGCTATTGGCCACTGCCCCGTTTATAGTCCCGACGTATCTGTCGGAAAAAATCCTAGGATTTTGTTGTCGGAATGTCCGAACAAAGTCCGACCGTGTGTACGGGGCATAAGAGTTCCCTTCACTGGAACTAAGGGTCCAAGCCCAACCCCTGAAATACCCCACACCATAATCCCCCCTCCTCCAAATGATTTGGATCAGTGCACAAATCTTAAGGTCCATAAAGACATGGATGAGCGAGTTTGGAGGAACTTGTGTCCTGACCTCAACCCTAAGGCGTCAGCATACCAAGATATTTTGGACAATTTCATGCTCCCAACTTTGTGGGAACAGTTTGGGGATGGCCCTTTGCTGTTCCAACATGACTCCGCACCAGTGCACAAAGCAAGGTCCATAAAGACATGGATGAGAGAGTTTGGGGTGGAGGAACTTGACTGGCCTGCACAGTCCTGACCTCAACCTGATAGAACACCTTTGGGATGAATTAGATCAGAGACTGCGAGCCAGGCCTTCTCATCCACTTCAGTATCTGACCTCACAAATGCGCTTCTGGAAGAATGGTCAAACATTCCCATAGACACACTCCTAAACCTTGTGGACGGCCTTCCCAGAAGAGGTGAAGCTGTTATAGATGCCAAGGGTGGGCCAACTCAATATTGAACCCTACAGACTAAGACTGGGATGCCATTAAAGTTCATGTGCTTGTAAAGGCAGGCGTCCCAATACTTCTGGTAACATAGTGTGTATACAGTATGTGTGTGTGTATATGTTTATATATATATATATTTTTTTTTAGTAATCTATGGGCATCACAGAGAGCATCATGTATTGCCTCATATATATAATCTCCATTCATGACGTGTGCAGGCAGCTATTTCTGTCCCATTGAAGGGCTAATTTTTCCATTTCGCGTCTTTGTTTCTGGAACGCAATTTTTTTTATCTACCTTCTTCTGAAATTGCCGGAAGATCTCCGAAGCTAGTGGACTGTAAAGATCTATTTTTACATCTCTGCTCCCTTCGGAGGGTAATAATTGTCATTGTCCGCAGTATCCAAATCTCGCGATCTAATGACACGACAGGGAAAAAAAGAAAAAACTATAATTAGTAGCCGCTCGCTACGGCATAATTCCTGCTGGCTCTCTCTTCAGGAAGTCATTCTCCTCTTCCAGTTGGATTAATTTTTAAAGACAAGTGGCCTCTCGCTTTCCAGCCGGGGGGTAAAGAGGGGCAAAAAAAAAAAAAGGTTTCCCAAAATAGCCAGGCCCTGTCACACTTGTTCCATGTCAGGCACTGCTGACATCAGAGAGGTCCGGGGTGGTGATCTGTCCCTCAAGTCAACGCCGGCCAACGCCAACCGCTTACATGAAATCTATGATCCGGAGCTATTCATTTCTATTCTTCTATGTGACTTTCTTCTGTTAAAGGGAAAGTGTCGATTTTTCAATCAGAAGTCCTATCTTCAATGTCAGGTCCCACAAATGATCATTCATGTACAGCACGTGCCTTTAGTGCAGTGGCAGAAAGCATGTCCATAGAAGAACAAAAGCAAGGAGAGAAGCTGGAAAAGGCTGGCCCCCTTAGAACGAGACCTTTCCCACCCAACTGGGGGCCAGCATTGGGAATCCTAATACAGAAATGCCTTCATGGGTATTGGTCCTCACACACCCCCAGCTCCTGGAGGATTGCATTTAGGTTGGATTTGTGGCCAGGCTGGTCCATAAAGACATGGATGAGCGAGTTTGGCACTGGCGTGCACAGAGTCCCGACCTCAACCCGATAGAACACCTTTGGGATGAATTAGGGATGCACTAAAGGCTGCAGAGAATGGAGTATTTGTATGTTAAAATGTAAAAAAGTATATCAGCGCACATATGACACAAAAATAACTAAAGCAGCTGAACACCAGGGTCAAACGATCAAATCCCTCCAGATAAATAAATAGAAAGGTGCAGCGCTAAATCAATAAAATAACCATAGAGAAATGTATAATAGCTAAATCACAAAGGAAGCACAGGAAATGTCCAATAATAAAATGTCCAAATATGAAGAAATAAATCCACCAGGAATGTGATGATCACAGCAAACAAATGTGACTGATACTGGAACCCTTCACCATAAACCGAATGGCCTCTCACCTGGTCCCAAAGATCAATCAGGCAATCTTATAAGGTCAGCAGATAGCAAGGATCTTTAAGGCAAGGGACTCCTCCGGATGACCAGGTAGCAGGTGGATATCGTTACCATGAAATCACAAAAGGTACAGACATAGTGCTCTCCGTATATAACAGTTTATTAAAAATGAATGAAATGAAACTTACATAACAAGCACTTCTCAAGTGCCAGGAAACGAACATGGGAACACAGCAGAGTGTGTACGAGCGGTGGAGCATGCGCAGTAGCCGCGGATGACGTCACGACGTCACGTTCTGGACGCGTTGCGTCCCAGTGGGCGGGGACTTCCTCAGCAGATGTCGTGACTACGTGGGCACCCGCGCTATAAGGAGGTGAGTTGTTATGGCAACACCAAAACAACTACGAATGACGTGTACCAAATGTGGGCAGGCTCCGGAAGTGTCTCCACACACATCATTCCGAGCAAATACAGCCCAGTTTGGTATTAAAGGCTCAAAACTGCACATGATATAAAATTAAATTAAAATAGGACTATAAGAAAACATGCAAGATCTGGTGTTGGCACAAGACACACATGAAGTGTAGTCTTGAAAGAACAGTGACAAACACCATAATTCATAAAATGAATAAAAAATGCATGAAAATGCATGATAACCGTCATCCGCGACCACCGACTGCTCACCAACAAAAATAAAATAAAATTATCATCACAAAACTTCTCGTCATACAAGTTATCAAAAAACTTTATCGATCAGATATGAAACAATTGGTATCGAATTCTACATTTAACCCATCGGGGTACATGACCCCAGTCAAAAAAGCGAAAACAAAGAGAGGAAGCAGAGGGGGGAAGCGAGTACAAAAAATCCAAGCCACATCTGGTATAGGGATTTATAATCTCAGTCATGTTGATCTTAGCGACGACGAAGTTAAAGTCCTTGATCGTGGTTTGAAATTCGCACCCATAAAAAATCTCAACAAATTTAGCATTTATGTTAGTATTCAAAAATACATCAGAACATTGAATATGAAAAAATATTTTTTATCCCATCCTTCTCAAGGGTCCAGGCCCTCTGGACATAATTACTCCACTTTGCGTAACAGATCTACATTTAACCCTCAAATTTCAGATAATAAACATTTAGATGTTTTTAAAAATATGGTCTCCAAAGATTTGGAGAAGTTACATATTAAAAAAGTTTCTGATCCATTGTTTATCAAACGGGGAATAAAATCTTTAACCGAACGAAAGGACATCGTGATTCGTCCGGCGGATAAAGGAGGGGGGCTGGTTATTCTAAGTAAGGAATATTACCAAAATGAAATGTCCCGCCTTTTGTCTGACCGTGACACTTATCACATCCTGAACAAAGACCCCATGTTATCCTTTAAGGACGAGTTGCACAGTATTATTGAGGACGGTAAAGACCGTAGGATCCTTAATAAGAAAGAGGCCTTATACTTAGATCCTTTATTTTGTCGAACACCCGTCATATATTCCTTACCAAAAATTCATAAAGACACGGTTAACCCTCCTGGACGACCCATTGTTAACGGGATCGATTCTGTATCCGCCAGATTGGGACAATATATCGACTTTTTTTTGCAGCCCTTAGTCATGCAAACTCCAGCATTTTTGAAGGACACAAAACATATTATTCAGATCCTTGAAACTTTGAAATGCTCGCCTTCAACATTTTTGGTAACAGCGGACGTAGGTTCCCTGTACACCATTATTGGCCATGAGGATGCCATGACCTCAGTTGAATGGGCATTAGCTTCGTCTTCCCTATCTGGTGGCCACCAGGAATTCCTCTTGAGTTGCTTGGACTTCTGCCTCAAGAGGAACTATTTCTGGTACAACAGAGAATTTTATCTGCAGACCAGGGGTGTTGCTATGGGGGCCCGCTTTGCTCCCAGTGTGGCCAATATTTTCATGGCCCACTGGGAGGATGAGGCGGTTTTTCTCCATCGCCCCCCTGAGCTGTTGTGCTACAGGAGATTCATTGATGATCTCATCTTAATCTGGAATGGTGAGAGATCCAGGTTGGATGACTTCATTCAATCATTAAACAACAACTCCAGAAATATATCTCTCACATGGACCATCAGCTCTGAAAAGGTAGTGTTTTTGGATTTATCCATCAGTATTTCACATGATCAGTTTTCTCTCACTAACTATTTTAAGCCCACCGACCGCAATTCTTATATTCCCCTGGGGAGTTGCCATCACAGCTCTTGGTTGTGCAACATTCCCAGGGGCCAATATATTAGACTGCGTCGTAATTGTACCACTGTGGAGGATTTTGTTAGTCAGTCTGAGGTCCTTACCTCCAGATTTGAACAGAAGGGGTACAATAGGGCTTCATTAGATGAAGAGGTATCTAAAATCATGCTAATGGAGAGAAATGAACTCATTGCCAATACCTCCAAGCCCCCTGCTGGTGATAGCCACAATTTTAAAATGGTATTGGATTATAATATACAATACCGGAAATTTGAGAAAATTATTCAAAAAAATTGGGCTATTCTAAAACAAGACAGAGTTTTAGGTCCTATACTACCTGATAGACCTCAGTTTATATACAAAAAAGCCCCTACGCTTAGGGATCGTTTGGCACCCAGTGTTCTTAACCCCCCAGTACCTACCTCAGATAAGCTTTTTTCCTTCTTGGGAGGTTTTTACGCTTGTGGTAGATGTGTCCCCTGTAAGCACGCCAAGGGAAACATCAAAAAAAGAAAAAAATTCTTGGCCTCGGTCACTAACAGGGAGTATGAGATTAAACAGCTAATCACATGTGACACTATTGGGGTGGTCTACATGCTGGAGTGTAGCTGTGGTCTACAGTACGTTGGAAGAACGTCAAGACCCTTACATGTTAGATTGGCCGAACACGTTAATAATATAAAGAAAGGTCTCAAGACCCATAACGTGTCCAGACATTTTAAGATCTTCCACCAGCAAAACCCTAAGTGTTTAAAATTCTGGGGCATTGAAAGGGTTACAAAGCACTGGAGAGGGGGTAATTTCATCCGGCAGCTTAGTAAAAGAGAATCCCACTGGATTTATGAGACTGGGGTCATGTACCCCGATGGGTTAAATGTAGAATTCGATACCAATTGTTTCATATCTGATCGATAAAGTTTTTTGATAACTTGTATGACGAGAAGTTTTGTGATGATAATTTTATTTTATTTTTGTTGGTGAGCAGTCGGTGGTCGCGGATGACGGTTATCATGCATTTTCATGCATTTTTTATTCATTTTATTCATTTTATGAATTATGGTGTTTGTCACTGTTCTTTCAAGACTACACTTCATGTGTGTCTTGTGCCAACACCAGATCTTGCATGTTTTCTTATAGTCCTATTTTAATTTAATTTTATATCATGTGCAGTTTTGAGCCTTTAATACCAAACTGGGCTGTATTTGCTCGGAATGATGTGTGTGGAGACACTTCCGGAGCCTGCCCACATTTGGTACACGTCATTCGTAGTTGTTTTGGTGTTGCCATAACAACTCACCTCCTTATAGCGCGGGTGCCCACGTAGTCACGACATCTGCTGAGGAAGTCCCCGCCCACTGGGACGCAACGCGTCCAGAACGTGACGTCGTGACGTCATCCGCGGCTACTGCGCATGCTCCACCGCTCGTACACACTCTGCTGTGTTCCCATGTTCGTTTCCTGGCACTTGAGAAGTGCTTGTTATGTAAGTTTCATTTCATTCATTTTTAATAAACTGTTATATACGGAGAGCACTATGTCTGTACCTTTTGTGATTTCATGGTAACGATATCCACCTGCTACCTGGTCATCCGGAGGAGTCCCTTGCCTTAAAGATCCTTGCTATCTGCTGACCTTATAAGATTGCCTGATTGATCTTTGGGACCAGGTGAGAGGCCATTCGGTTTATGGTGAAGGGTTCCAGTATCAGTCACATTTGTTTGCTGTGATCATCACATTCCTGGTGGATTTATTTCTTCATATTTGGACATTTTATTATTGGACATTTCCTGTGCTTCCTTTTGTGATTTAGCTATTATACATTTCTCTATGGTTATTTTATTGATTTAGCGCTGCACCTTTCTATTTAAGTATTTGTATGTTGTCAATAGGCAGTATAGGTGCTTTATAATGTACCGTCACTGACCTCTCCAGCTGCAGGTAGTGTGGAGCGATTTGTCCCCAAAGATTACAGCAGAAGCACTAAAGATGGCCGTGTCATTCTGTCAGCTGGTCCTGCTTCCCTCGCCCAGAACTCTGACTGTGTGTTTACATTATACAGATAGAAGGCTGGAAGGCTGCTCAGTCATGCTGGGAATAGAGAACTGAGCTGCTGGAAGGGAAAGCAGAAGGAACCCTGCTAAGTTACTGCTGGGAGGGGGAGTAGGAGGAGCTGTGTTGCTGGGCCATTGCTGGGAGGGGGAGCAGGAGGAGCTGTGTTGCTGGGCCATTGCTGGGAGGGGGAGCAGGAGGAGCTGTGTTGCTGGGCCATTGCTGGGAGGGGGAGCAGGAGGAGCTGTGTTGCTGGGCCATTGCTGGGAGGGGGAGCAGGAGGAGCTGTGTTGCTGGGCCATTGCTGGAAGGGGGAGTAGGAGGGGCTGTGTTGCTGGGCCATTGCTGGGAGGGGGAGCAGGAGGACCTGTGTTGCTGGGCCATTGCTAGGAGGGGAAGTAGGAGGGGCTGTGTTGCTGGGCCATTGCAGGGAGGGGGAGTAGGAGGAGCTGTGTTGCTGGGAGGGGGAGTTGGAGGGGCTGTGTTGCTGGGAGGGGGAGCAGGAGAAGCTGTGTTGCTGGGAGGGGGAGCAGGAGAAGCTGTGTTGCTGGGCCATTGCTGGGAGGGGGAGCAGGAGGAGCTGTGTTACTGGGCCATTGCTGGGAGGGGGAGCAGGAGGAGCTGTGTTGCTGGGCCATTGCTGGGAGGGGGAGTAGGAGGAGCTGTGTTGCTGGGCCATTCCTGGGAGGGGGAGCAGGAGGACCTGTGTTGATGGGCCATTGCTAGGAGGGGAAGTAGGAGGGGCTGTGTTGCTGGGCCATTGATGGGAGGGGGAGTAGGAGGAGCTGTGTTGCTGGGAGGGGGAGTTGAAGGGGCTGTGTTGCTGGGAGGGGGAGCAGGAGAAGCTGTGTTGCTGGGCCATTGCTAGGAGGGGAAGTAGGAGGGGCTGTGTTGCTGGGCCATTGCAGGGAGGGGGAGTAGGAGGAGCTGTGTTGCTGGGAGGGGGAGTTGGAGGGGCTGTGTTGCTGGGAGGGGGAGCAGGAGAAGCTGTGTTGCTGGAAGGGGGAGCAGGAGAAGCTGTGTTGCTGGGCCATTGCTGGGAGGGGGAGCAGGAGGAGCTGTGTTACTGGGCCATTGCTGGGAGGGGGAGCAGGAGGAGCTGTGTTGCTGGGCCATTGCTGGGAGGGGGAGTAGGAGGAGCTGTGTTGCTGGGCCATTCCTGGGAGGGGGAGCAGGAGGACCTGTGTTGCTGGGCCATTGCTAGGAGGGGAAGTGGGAGGGGCTGTGTTGCTGGGCCATTGATGGGAGGGGGAGTAGGAGGAGCTGTGTTGCTGGGAGGGGGAGTTGAAGGGGCTGTGTTGCTGGGAGGGGGAGCAGGAGAAGCTGTGTTGCTGGACCATTGCTGGGAGGGGGAGCAGGAGGAGCTGTGTTACTGGGCCATTGCTGGGAGGGGGAGCAGGAGGAGCTGTGTTGCTGGGCCATTGCTGGGAGGGGGAGCAGGAGGACCTGTGTTGCTGGGCCATTGCTAGGAGGGGAAGTAGGAGGGGCTGTGTTGCTGGGCCATTGCTGGGAGGGGGAGTAGGAGGAGCTGTGTTGCTGGGAGGGGGAGTTGGAGGGGCTGTGTTGCTGGGAGGGGGAGTTGGAGGGGCTGTGTTGCTGGGAGGGGGAGTAGGAGGGGCTGTGTTGCTGGGCCATTGCTGGGAGGGGGAGCAGGAGGACCTGTGTTGCTGGGAGGGGGAGCAGGAGGGGCTGTGTTGCTGGGCCATTGCTGGGAGGGGGAGTTGGAGGGGCTGTGTTGCTGGGCCTTTGCTGGGAGGGGGAGCAGGAGGACCTGTGTTGCTGGGAGGGGGAGTTGGAGGGGCTGTGTTGCTGGAAGGGGGAGCAGGAGGGGCTGTGTTGCTGGAAGGGGGAGCAGGAGGGGCTGTGTTGCTGGGAGGGGGAGTTGGAGGGGCTGTGTTGCTGGGCCTTTGCTGGGAGGGGGAGCAGGAGGACCTGTTTTGCTGGGAGGGGGAGTTGGAGGGGCTGTGTTGCTGGAAGGGGGAGCAGGAGGGGCTGTGTTGCTGGGCCATTGCTGGGAGGCGGAGAAGGAGGAGCTGTGTTGCTTGGTCATTGCTGGGAGGGGAGCAGGAGGAGCTGTGTTGCTGGGCCATTGCTGGGAGGGGGAGCAGAAGGTGCCGTGCTGCTGGGCCATTGCTGGGAGGGGGAGCAGGTGGAGCTGTGTTGCTGGGAGGGGGAGTAGAAGGAGCTGTGATGCTGGGCCATTGCTGGGAGGGGGGAGCAGTAAGCTGGGTGACCTGAGCAGCTGAGTCGCTGCTGGGAAGGATGAGCAGGGAAAGCTTAACTGCTGAGTCACTGCTGGGAGGGGGAGCAATGAGAGCTAACCAGTTACTGCTGGGAAGTGGTGGCAGCAGGAGCTGAGCTGCTGTATCACTGCTGGGAGGGGAAGCTTAGCTGCTGTGTCTCTGCTGGGAGGGGGAGCTTTTGGAAAGGGGTAGAACAGGTCAGGGTGATCTTGCTTTAATACTTGACTGTCCATCGCCTGGTCACAGCTTCACAAAGATGTAAACAAGTGTGGTCTGTTTGTCCTGTGATAACAGCCCTCAGTTAGAAGGAAGGTTGGATTTACGGACTGATCGGGTAAAGTAGATAATGTGTTTATCTGCATTTGGCTCAAGTCAAAGTGATGTCAGCACTCTTTCCACTTCCATATTTCTTCAGTAGCCATCAAATAATTTCTGCATTCAGCCAATGTATTTATCTTATTAGCTGCACCGCAGAGGAAGGATATTGACTTTGGGGTGGAGGTGGAGAGGAGAGCCCATGGTGGCCATTACAAATTACAATCAGCCAGGGGTGCCGGGGCTGAAACGCCTTTCCTGGAGAAAATGCTGCTCCACATTCCTATCAGTGCCGCTCACATGACCAATAGCTTTGATGTTTGGTGCAATGACCTCTGCTGAAAGGATTGATTAGCCAAACAGACCCCCAACCCCCTTTCCTAACCACTTGATCTCTGGAAGGTTTTACCCCCTTCAGCGCCTTGGAAGGTTTTACCCCCTTCATGACCAGGCCATTTTTTTGCTATTCGGCACAGTGCTACTTTAACTGGTAATTGCGCAGACATGCAAGACTGTACCCAAATTACATTTTTTATCATTTTTTTTCCCACACGAATAGATATTTTTTTGGTTATATTAGATCACCACTGGTTTTTTTTTGCAATATAAATCAATAAAATAAATTTAAAAAAATGTTTTTTTGCTTTCTGTTATAAAACATCCAATAAAAAATGTAAGAAATCTAATTTCTTCATAAATTCTGGCCAAAATGCATTCTGCTACATGTTTTTGGTAAAAATAAAAAAAATTCCCAATCGGTGTATATTGTTTGATTTGCATGAAAGTTATAGCGTCTGGTATAGATAGTGGAATTTTTATTTATTTTACAGTGGATATAAAAAGTCTACACACCCCTGTTAAAATGTCAGGTTTCTGTGATGTAAAAAAATAATACAAAGATAAATAATTTCAGAACTTTTTCCACCTTTAATGTGACCTATAAACTGTACAACTCAGTTGAACAACAAACTGAAATCTTTTAGGTGGTGGGAAGTAAAAATAAAAAAATAATGATATGGTTGCATAAGTGTGCACACCCCTTACACTAATACTATGTTGAAGCACCTTTTGATTTTATTACAGCACTCAGTCTTTTTTGGTATGAGTCTATCAGCATGGCACATCTTGGCTTGGCAATATTTGCCCACTCTTCTTTCAAATACTCTCCAAATCTATCAGATTGTGAGGACATCTCCTGTGCACAGCCCTCTGAAGATCACCCCACAGATTTTCAATGGGATTCAGGTCTGGGCTCTGGCTGGGCCATTCCAAAACTTAAAATTTTCTTCTGGTGAAGCCATTCCTTTGTTGATTTGGATGTAGGCTTTGGGTCGTTGTCATGCTGAAAGATGAAGTTCCTATTCATGTTCAGCTTTTTAGCAGAAGCCTGAAGGTTTTGTGCCAATATTGACTGGTATTTGGAACGGTTCATATTCCCTCTATCTTGACTAAGGCCCCTGTTCTAGCTGAAGAAAAACAGCCCCAAAGCATGATGCTGCCACCTCCATGCTTCACAGTGGGTATGGTGTTCTTTTGGTGATGTGCAGTGTTGTTTTTGCACCAAACATATCTTTTGGAATTATGACCCAAAAGTTCAACCTTGGTTTCATCAGACCATAACACATTTTCCCACATGCTTCTGGGAGACTTCAGATGGGTTTTTGCAAAATTTAGCCGGGCTTGGACGGTTTTCTTGGTAAGAAAAGGCTTCCGTCTTGCCACTCTACCCCATAGCCCAGACATATGAAGAATACGGGAGATTGTTGTCACTTGTACCACACAGCCAGTACTTGCCAGATATTCCTGCAGCTCCTTTAATGTTGCTGTAGGTCTCTTGGGCAGCCTCCCTGACCAGTTTTCTTCTCATCAATTTTGGAGGGACGTCCAGTTCTTGGTGATGTCACTGTTGTGCCATATTTTCTCCACTTGATGATGACTGTCTTCACTGTGTTCCATGGTATATCTAATGCCTTGGAAATTCTTTTGTACCCTTCTCCTGACTGATGCCTTTTAACAATGAGATCCCTCTGATGCTTTGGAAGCTCTCTGCGGACCATGGCTTTTGCTGTAGGATGCGACTAAGAAAATGTCAGGAAAGACCTCCTAGAACAGCTGAACTTTATTTGGGGATAATCAGAGGCACTTTAAATGATGGCAGGTGTGTACTGACTCCTATTTAACATGAGTTTGAATGTGATTGCTTAATTCTGAACATCCCTAGTTATAAGAGGATGTGCACATACATGCAACCACATTATTTTATTTTCACCCCCCCCCCCCCCCCCCCAAAAGATCTAAGTTTGTTTTTCAGTCGAGTTGTACAGTTTATAGGTCACATTAAAGAGTTCTGAAATGTTTTATCTTTGTCTCATTTTTTTTTACATCACAGAAACCTGACATTTTAACAGGGGTGTGTAGACTTTTTATATCCCCTGTATACTAGCAATGGCAGTGATCAGCGACTTGATGCTGGCTGGGGGGGGGGGGGGGGGTATACTAACTGACACTGACATTAATAGTGACACTAATACATACCTCCCAACTTTTTGAGATGGGAATGAGGGACACCTATCAGCAAAAGCATGCAGGCATAGGACACACCCCTTGCCACGCCCCCTTAAAGGAGAATTGTACAAAAAATCAAGATTGGTTAAACCCACAAGTGCTTTTTTACCACCACTATTCCTTTATATTGGCTTTTGGAATTTACAAATGCAGCCATTTAGAAATCAGATGAAAGGTTTAGTGCTGGAAAACACTTTTTGATATATAAAAAGTAAATTTTATATACATCTATATGGATCAGACCAAAATGAGGGACACATGAGGAGGAATGAGGGACAGAGGGACATTGCTCCAAATCAGGGACAGTCCCTCCAAATCAGGGACAGTTGGGAGCTATGCTAATACAGTGATCAATGATAATACTGTACACTGGTGGAGATTTAATAAGATTTCAGCATGCAAAATTTGGTGCAGCTCTGCATAGAAACCAATCAGCTTCCAGGTTTTATTGTCAAAGCTCAATTGAACAAGCTGAAGTTGAAAGCTGATTGGCTACCATGCACAGCTGCACCAGATTTGGAGTGCTCCTGTTTTAGACCCTTCTCACACTGAGGCAGTTTTTAGGTGTTTTAGCGCTAAATATAGCATCTGAAAACTGCCTCCCATTCATTTTGAATGTGTGCTTTCACACTGGGGCGGTAGAAAAAAGTCCTGCAAGCAGCATCTTTGGGGCGTGTTTGGAGCGCTGTAAAAAAAAAAGCGCTCCAAAAACGCCCCCTGCCCATTGAAATGAATGGGCAGCGCTTCCAAAGCGCCTTAAAAAGCGCTTCGAAAGCCCCGCAAAACAGGTCTTTTTTGTTTGTTTTTTAAAGTCACGTCGTCACATGACCTTAAAAAAAAGCGCAGCTAAAGCACCGCAAAAATGACTGGCGCTTTAGCGGCTGTTTTAGCGGCGCTTCAGTGTGAAAGGGGTCTTAGTAAATCTCCCCCCGTGTCTCTGTACTAATGACACTGGCTGGGAACGGGGTTAACATTTAAGGTTGATCAAGGGGTTAAATGTGTGCCTAACAATGTGTAATGTGTGTAAATTTGCTACTTTTAATAAGAGATTCTGCTGTTTTTCCCCCCTGCTTTGCAGGGAATCAAAGAAAAAACAGCAATCCTCCGGAGACCCTCCCCTTAATATTTAATTAATTTTAAATCTATTTTAGTAGCACTGGGATGATAAGATTGGGAATTTATAGTTGTGACTTGTTATCAGTCCCTTTTTTTTTTTTTTTTTTTCTTCTCGCCTCTTCCTCTCTCTCCAATCTAAAAATTGTAAAAATTGTAAAAGTGGGATGTTGGTAATGGGGAATCTAATGCCTCGTACACACGGTCGGACTTTTCAGCTACAAAAGTCTGACAGACTTTCGACAGACTTTTGACGAACTTTCGACGGACTTTCTAACGAACGGACTTGCCTACATACGATCACACCAAAGTCCGACACATTCGTACGTGATGACGTACACCGGACTAAAATAGGGAAGTTGATAGCCAGTAGCCAATAGCTGCCCTAGCGTGGGTTTTTGTCCGTCGGACTAGCACACAGACGAGCGGATTTCTGGGTCCGGCGGAGTTACGACGTAAAGATTTGAAGCATGTTCCAAATCTAAAGTCCGTCAGATTTGCGACTGGAAAAGTCCGCTGAAGGTCCGGTGAAGCCCACACACGATCGGATTGTCCGTCGGATTTGGTCCGTTGGCGTCCGTCGGACAAGTCCGGTCGAAAAATCCGACCGTGTGTACGCGGCATTAGAGTAAGAATCATAGACCTGATAAGGTATGAATTTTTTCTACTTCAGGAATGTTAATTGTAATGTGTTAGGTGTTATGTAAATATGTAATGTATATGGTTGTAGTTTTATATGTTGAGGTTTTTTTTTTGAATGTTATGTAGTTTGTTGTTTATTCAATTTAAAAAAAAAATTAATAAAAAAAGAGTTGGAATAAAAAATGATAAAAAACAAAAACAAAAAAAACAGCAAGTTCACCTGTCGGCCGTACAGAGCTATGTGTTGTTTACCTTCCATGAATGATGGAGCTCATCAATGGGTCCCGACGATCAATCATTGGCCGAGACCCCCTGATCGGCTTGTGCTGTAACAAACCACAGCACAGCCGGGGCGGCGAGGGCGCCTCCTACCTGGATGCCCAGATCATGCACCAGATACGTGATCCAGCACGCAGCGGCTGCCCTGCAGTATAATCTGCATGGGGCGGTTTAAGGGTTTTTTTTAAAGCAAAACACAGGGGGCAAAGTGGCCGTGGCCTTGCAAAGGGGTCCCATTGACACACATTGCTTGTCTGCGCTCCCTTGCCATTCCTTCCTCCGTTGCAACGCTAAAATCAGCTGTGTCAGTGACCTGGGGGAATCGGTAACGTCACACGCTTGGGCCTGGGTCACATAGCCGGCAGCTCCTGTTAATGTCACCGGCTGCCATAGTTGGGGGGGGGGACAGGCTTTTTTGCAGCGATGCTGCCACCATCCCTGCATGGGAAAATGAGCGGTGTCTCTTTAAACAAGATCACATGACCAGATGCCTTGGACAGGTATTGTTGTTGCCTATTACTCTTCATTTGTCCATCCCGGCAGGACCGCTAACACAGATTTATGTTACATCGGAATATAGATCTGCTGGAACAATTATTATGAGGACGAAACAATTGTTTGCAGATAATTGGTTGCTAGGGGGCAAAATAGTAACCAAATTCACCTTCCAGCGATCCTACCGCCGACGATTGATTAATTCTGTTAACGCAGCTAACAGGAACATTTGTCTGGCCAGTAATCTGATTGCAGAGCCCTCATCTGTTCTATCCTCTGCATCTGTGTGATGGGAGGGGGGGGGGGGGGTGAGGGCTTTGCGTGCGCTAATCAGAGGGCCGCGCAGTCATGCCAAGGTGGTCTGCACCAGGTGTGGGTGCCATGCCCCCCCTGCACTGCCTGTGCACCTGACACCGGGGCCGATGGGGGACGTGAGCTCACTATCACGATCTGTGGCCATCAAAACCATCGTTCCTTCTCAGGGAGACAGGCAGCAGCATCGGTTTGTTTTTTACAGAATCTCGCAGTGTTAATGGTGATTAATGGCGTGGTGCCCTGACTCACCGATAGCGCCATGTGCACAAATGGACGCCAACTGCAAGGGCTTGATCACACTAGGGTGCATTGATCGACACAAGGGTACAACTGTTCTCTTTGTGCCCCCCGATCACACTGTACATGTGCGGTGGTGTATGTTGCAAAAATACAGCATGTCTCCATGTTTACGCAGAACACTGCAATGCGTGCAAAGGCACAACTATTCTCCATGTGCCATAAGTGGTGGTGTATGTTATGAAAACATTTAACATATCTCCATTTTACAGTGCATCCGGAAAGTATTCACAGCGCTTTTCCACATTTTGTTATGTTACAGCCTTTATCCAAAATGGATTAAATTCATTATTCTCCTCAAAATTCTACAAACAACACCCCATAATGACAACGTAAAAGAAGTTTATTTGAAATCTTTGCAAATTGTTTTAAAAACAATAAATACTGTATTTATTGGCGTATAACACGCACTTTTTCACCCTGAAAATCGGGTGCCATTAGCGTGTGCGTGTTATACGCTGATACATCAATTTTATCTGCCTCTGAGGGGACAGGGAGGGGGGCGGGCCGAGCGCCGTCAGATTACATACAGTGAGAATCTCCTGTTTACTTGGCGGCCTCTGTAATAGGAACTCCCGTCTCCTGGGTCGCCATTGGACCACTGTTCTGTTTATCATAGGAGATTCTCACTGTATGTAATCTGTCGGCGCTCTCCCCGCCAACCTCCCTGTCCCTTTTAGGCTGCATATGGGCATCGATCAGGCTGCATTGATGGCAATGGTGAGGCTGCTGCATTGATGGCAATGGTGAGGCTGCTGCATTGATGGCAATGGTGAGGCTGCTGCATTAATGGTAATGGTGAGGCTGCTGCATTAATGGCAATGGTGAGGCTGCTGCATTGATGGCAATGGTGAGGCTGCTGCATTGATGGCAATGGTGAGGCTGCTGCATTGATGGCAATGGTGAGGCTGCTGCATTGATGGCAATGGTGAGGCTGCTGCATTGATCGCAATGGTGAGGCTGCTGCATTATTGGTAATGGTGAGCCTGCTGTATTGATGGCAATGGTGAGGCTGCTGCATTATTGGTAATGGTGAGGCTGCTGTATTGATGGCAATGGTGAGGCTGCTGCATTGATGGCAATGGTGAGGCTGCTGCATTGATGGCAATGGTGAGGCTGCTGCATTGATGGCAATGGTGAGGCTGCTGCATTGATGGCAATGGTGAGGCTGCAGATGGGCATTGATCAGGCTGCATTGATGGCAATGGTGAGGCTGCAGATGGGCACTGACCCTTATTTTGCTTCAAAGTTCCTTATTTAAAATGTAAGTTTTTTTTCCTGAAACTTCCCTCTTAAAATGAATATGCGTGTTATACGCCGATAAATACGGGTAATAAGTATTCACAGCGTTTGCTCAATACTTTGGTGAAGCTCCTTTGTCACCAATTACAGCCTCAAGTCTTTCTGAGTATGATGCTACAATCTTGGCACACCTATTTTTGGCCAGTTTCTCCCATTCTTCTTTGCAGGACCTCCCAAGCTCCATCAGGTCTCCAGAGATGTTAAATCGGGTTCAAGTCTGGGCTCTGGCTGGGCCACTCAAGGGCATTCACAGAATTGTCCCATAGCCACTCCTTTGTTATCTTGGCTGTGTGCTTAAGGTCATTGTCCTGTTGGAAGATGAACCTTCGCCCCAGTCTGAGGTCCAGAGCACTCTGGAGAAGGTTTTCATCAAGGATGTCTCTGTACTTTGCTGCATTCATCTTTTCCTCAATCCTGACTAGTCTCCCAGTTCCTGCCGATGAAAAACATCCCCACAGCATGATGCTGCCATCACAATTCTTCACTGTAGGGATGGTATTGGCCAGGTGATGAGCGGTGCCTGGTTTCCTCCAGACATGACGCTTGTCATTCAGGCCAAAGAGTTCAATCTTTGTTTCATCAGACCAGAGAATTTTGTTTCTCATGGTCTGAAAGTCCTTCAGGTGCCTTTTGGCAACTCCAGGCAGGCTGTCATGTGCCTTTTACTGAGGAGTGGCTTCCGTCTGGCCACTCTACCATACAGGCCTGATTGGTGGAGTGCTGCAGAGATGGTTGGTCTTCTGGAAGGTTCTCCTCTCTCCACAGAGAAACGCTGGAGCTCTGTCAGAGTGACCATCGGGTTCTTGGTCACCTCCCTGACTAAGACCCTTCTCCCCCGATCGCTCAGTTTGGCCGGGCAGCCCGCTCTAGGAAGAGTCCTGGTGGTTCCAAACTTCTTCTGTTTACAGACTTTCAATGCTCCAGATCTGTGCCTCCATACAATCCTGTCACCGAGATCTACAGACAATTCCTTGGACTGCATGGCTTGGTTTGTGCTCTGACATGCACTGTTAACTGTGGGACCTTAGTGTATATAGGCAGGTGTGAGCCTTTCCAAATCATGTCCAATCAACTGAATCTACCACAGGTGGACTCCAGTCAAGTTGTAAAAACATCTCAGGGGGATGATCAGTGGAAACAGAATGTACCTGAGCTCAATTTTGAGTGTCGTGGCAAAGGCTGTGAATACTTTTGTACTGACCACACTGTACATGTGGGGTGCTATATGTTGCTTAAAAAGGCCAAATTGCACCGTCCTGTTGCATTAATGCGCAGCTACCCAATTTACATGCATTGGTATGATGTGTCGGCATTCATTCTGCATGGCACCCCAACACACTGTGGCTGCAGCACAGTGCACTGCGCAGCAACACACCAACATGCTGCATGCTCTGCAGGGGGTGGGGCTGAGCATGCTCTGTGTGCCTTTGGACTCACAAAGCCAGCTCTGGAGGGAGCACGCATGAGTGCCCCCAGAGCAAGCGGCTTGCTATGGGGGCACTCAGTGGAGGGGGGGGGGGCGCCGGGAGCACCTGGGACCAAAGAAGAGGAACAAAACCATTGCACAGAGCAGGTAAGTATCCCATGTTTGTTATTTTAAAAAAAAGAAGAAAAAGTTTGCCTTGAGGCCCCTTTCACACTTACACGACTTGTCCCACGATTTTGTACTGCAAAATCGTATGACAAGTCATTCTCCATGATTTTCAATGACTACCATTCATATTGGCACGACTTTAAGTCGTGCCGACTTGAAAGTAGTCCCTGCACTACTTTGGTCCAACTTCTATACGAGTTGTACTCCATAGACCTCAATGTTAAACCCTGAAGTAGCATGCAAGTCGTGCCTGAATAATATAGACACGACTTCAGTACGACTTTGTAAGCACAAGCCTGGCTCGCTGATCGGGAAAGGAAAACTTTTTTTTCCTTTCCCGATGAGCGACAGGCAGTGCTGACAGCTGTCTGGTATGAATCCAGAGGGGGAACTCCACGCCAAGTTTTAAATGAAAAAAACGGCGTGGGTTCCCCCCCCAGGGGCATACCAGGCCCTTAGGTCTGGTATGGATCTAAGGGGAACCCCCTACGCCGAAAAATCGGCGTGGGGTCCCCCCCAAAATCCATACCAGACCCTTATCCGAGCATGCAGCCCGGCCGGTCAGGAATGGGGGTGGGGACGAGCGAGCGCCCCCCCCCTCCTGGACCGTACCAGGCCGCATGCCCTCAACATGGGGGGGTGGGTGCTTTAGGGCATGGGGGGCACCCTGCCGGCCCCCCCACCCCAAAGCACCTTGTCCCCATGTTGATGAGGACAAGGGCCTCTTCCCGACAACCCTGGCTGTTGGTTGTCGGGGTCTACGGGCGGGGGGCTTATCGGAATCCGGGAGCCCCCTTTAATAAGGGAGCCCCCAGATCCCAGCCCCCCACCCTATGTGAATGAGTATGGGGTACATGGTACCCCTACCCATTCACCTAGGGAAAAAAGCGTCAGTAAAAAACACAGTACACAGGTATTTAAAATAATTTATTAGGCAGCTCCGGGATCTTCTTCCGACTTCGGGGGTCCTCTTCCGACTTCGGGGGTCTCTCCGGCGTCTCCTCCCGGTGTCCTGATCTTCTGCCGGCTCCTCCGCTTTCTTCTGCAGCTCAATTGCTAGCGGTGGTCCGGACTTCTGTCTTCTGCCTTCTTCTTTTCTTCCAGAGATGTTGACACGACGCTCTCTCCAGCTGGAATGGTCTCTGAACGCTCCGCAACAGACTTATATAGGCGGTGACCCCGCCCCCTTATGAGGTCACTGTCCCGGGGCATGCTGGGACTGTGCCGTCATAAGGGGGCGTGGTCATCACCCGGTGACCACGCCTCCTAAAACGTCACAGTCCCAGCATGCCCAGGGACTGTGACGGCATAAGGGGGCGGGGTCACCGCCTATATAAGTCCGTTGCGGAGCGCACAGAGACCATTCTGGCTGGAGAGAGCGTCGTGTCAACATCTCTGGAAGAGAAGAGGGAAGAAGACGATCCAGAGGTCCGGACCACCGCTGGCAAAAGAGCGCCAGAAGATAGCGGTGGAGCCGGCAGAAGATGCGGACACCGGGAGAAGACGCCGGAGAGACCCCCAAAGTCGGAAGAGGACCCCCGGAGTCGGAAGAAGATCCCGGAGCTGCCTAATAAATTATTTTAAATACCTGTGTACTGTTTTTTTTATTGACGCTTTTTTCCCTAGGTGAATGGGTAGGGGTACCATGTACCCCATACTTATTCACATAGGGTGGGGGCCGGGATCTGGGGGCCCCCTTATTAAAGGGGGTTCCCAGATTCCGATAAGCCCCCCGCCCGCAGACCCCGACAACCAACGGCCAGGGTTGTCGGGAAGAGGCCCTTGTCCTCATCAACATGGGGACAAGGTGCTTTGGTGTGGGGGGGGCCGCAGGGCGCCCCCCCATGCCCCAAAGCACCCACCCCCCATGTTGAGGGTATGCAGCCTGGTACGGTCCAGGAGGGGGGGGGAACCCACGCCAGTTTTTTTTATTTAAAACTTGGCGTGGAGTTCCCCCTTATGATTCATACCAACTACTGTATGTTTTCATTTGTTAATGCCAAAAACGTGGCAAAGTAGTACTGCTCCCAAATCGCGGTAAAATCGCGGCAGATCGCGGTAAATTCGCGGCAAAATCGCGGCCGCGAAATCGCGGTAAAATCGTGCGACTTTGAAGTCGTATAAGTGTGAAAGGAGCCTTAGAATCTCTTTAGGGCTGTGCATTTAATACACCTCAGTAGACCAGGCTGGTGTGAATGGGCCCTAACTGCTTGAAAAGTGTGAGGTGGAGTTGGGCTTTTAATTTGACCGTATGAGACCACCCCACCCCATTCACAGGGTGACAACACTTTTGTGTGATTTCACTGTAGGTCAGGAACAGTTGTCACCCAGTTACAGGAAGTAGAAAAAGAAACAACCCTACTGGTAGGATGAACAGGTGATAAAACTATGGGGGAGAGTTACTAAAACTGGCGCACACAAAATCTGGTGCAGCAGTGCATGGTAGCCAATAAGCTTCTAATTTCAGCTTGTTCAATTAGGCTTTGACAATAATGCCCCATTCATACTTGTGTGACTTGTCCTGCGATTGTTGACCCCAAAGTCGCATGACAAGTCGCATACCATGTTTCCCAATGAGTATTGTTCATATCTGTGCGACTTAAAGTCGAAGTGACTTTAAAGTAGTTTCTGCACTACTTTGGTCTGATTTTCATGCGACTTGAGGGCCATAGACTTCAATCTAAACCCTCAAAAGTCAAAATAAACGTCTCACCTGCATGATATACATGTGACCTGTGTGCGACTTTGTAAAGCACAATCACATGGTCGGCTTTTTGATCCCTATCCCAGCCCATCCCTTCTACAGAGATGCCCGTTCCGAGCAAATTGTCCACCCAGCTCTGTTTTTGGTGTCCCTTCTGTAAGAGAAATGAGCTCTAAAATGAAACCTTATCCTTAGACTAACCCTAGCCATAACCCTGTCCTTAACCCTAGCCATAACATTAGACTAACCCTAGCCATAACCCCAACACTAACCCTAGCCATAACCACAACACTAACCCTAGCCATAACCACAACACTAACCCTAGCCATAACCCTAACCCAACCCCTACACTAACCCTAGCCATAACCCTAACCCAACCCCTACACTAACCCTAGCCATAACCCTAACCCAACACTAACCCTAGCCATAACCCCAACACTAACCATAGCCATAACCCTAACCCAACCACTACACTAACCCTAGCCATAACCCCAAGACTAACCCTAGCCATAACCCCAACACTAAACCTAGCCATAACCACAACACTAACCCTAGCCATAACCCTAACCCAACCACTACACTAACCCTAGCCATAACCCCAAGACTAACCCTAGCCATAACCACAACACTAACCCTAGCCATAACCCTAACCCAACCACTACACTAACCCTAGCCATAACCCCAAGACTAACCCTAGCCATAACCCCAACACTAACCCTAGCCATAACCACAACACTAACCCTAGCCATAACCCTAACCCAACCTCTACACTAACCCTAGCCATAACCCCAAGACTAACCCTAGCCATAACCCCAACACTAACCCTAGCCATAACCCTAACCCAACCCCTACACTAGCCCTAGCCATGACCCCAACACTAACCCTAGCCATGACCCCAACACTAACCCTAGCCATGACCCCAACACTAACCCTAGCCATAACCCTAACCCAACACTAACCCTAGCCATAACCCTAGCCATGACCCCAACACTAACCCTAGCCATAACCCCAACACTAACCCTAGCCATAACCCCAACACTAACCCTAGCCATATCCCTAGCACTAACCCTAGCCATAACCCCAACACTAACCCTAGCCATAACCCTAACCCAACCCCTACACTAACCCTAGCCATAACACTAACCCTAGCCATGACCCCAACACTAACCATAACCCTAACCCAACACTAACCCTAGCCATAACCCCAACACTAACTCTAGCCATAACCCCAACACTAACCCTAGCCATAACCCCAACACTAACCCTAGCCATAACCCCAACACTAACCCTAGCCATATCCCCAACACCAACCCTAGCCCAACCCCAACACTAACCCTAGCCATAACCCTAG
The DNA here is from genome assembly GCA_037952835.1 of Lithobates septentrionalis. Taxonomy (NCBI): domain Eukaryota; kingdom Metazoa; phylum Chordata; class Amphibia; order Anura; family Ranidae; genus Lithobates; species Lithobates septentrionalis. The sequence goes on from JBBDGP010000776.1 coordinate 703,165, forward strand.
CCATAACTCTAACCATTGCCATAACCCAAGCCATACCCTTAACACTTGCCCTACCCATAATTCTACCGTAATGCCGCGTACACACGGTCGGACTTTTCGTCTACAAAAGTCCAACGGACGCTGACGGACTAAAGCTGGCTGGTAATCCGATCGTGTGTGGGCTTCTCCGGACTTTCAACTGACTTTTTTAGCCTCAAATCCGACGTACTTTAGATTTGAAACATGCTTCAAATCTTTCCGACGGACTCGAGTCCGGTCGAAAAATCCGCTCGTCTGTATGCTAGTCCGACGGACAAAAACCCACGCTAGGGCAGCTATTGGCTACTGGCTATGAACTTCCTTATTTTAGTCCGGTGTACGTCATCACGTAAGAATTCGACGGACTTTTGTGTGATCGTATGTAGGCAAGTCTTTTCGTTAGAAAGTCCGCCGCAAGTCCGTCGAAAGTCCGCCAAAAGTCCGTCGAAAGTCTGTCGGACAGGCTGTCGGACTTTTGTAGCTGAAAAGTCCGACCGTGTGTACGCGGCATAACAGTTGCCCTAACCCTAGCCTAACACTTGCCCTAGCCATAACCCTAGCCTAACACTTGCCCTAACCCTAGCCATAAGCCTAAAACTTTCCCTAACCCTAGCCATCACTGCGGCAGGAAAAGGAATTGTGTCACACCATGTATGTTATCATTGTTTAAAGCCAAAGTTGCATCAAAGTCACACTCATCCAAAGTCGCATCAAAATAGCATCAAAGTCACATCAAGTTGCACTGTAAAGTTGTAATGGAAATTGCACGATTTTGAAGTCGCACGAGTGTAAACGGAGTCTTAAACCTGGAAGCTGATTTGCTACTATGCACAGCTGCACCAGTTTTAGTAAATCTCCCCCTATGTTTTCTGTGTTAATACTGACGAAAGATTGCATCATTAATGCCATTTTAGTTTTCCTGGAAGGAAAGGTGCTTCTACCTCGTTTCAGTCTAGTCTACAACACTAATCTCCATTTACATGTAATGGATCTGCTTTCATGCACAGAGATGGAAATCTGCCAGTGATTTCAGCTCTTTGTGTTAATTTAACCCTTTTCCTCCTTGTATACAGCTGTGCCCAGTCCTTGAGCCTTTCCGACCATCGGCCATAGGGTGCAGTTTCCTGAGCGTCTGCGCCAGCCTGTCCTGCCTCTTTCATCTTTCCTCTGTCTCTCCGAGGCATAATCTGTTCCGCCAACAGAGCTCCGTGCCATGTCCCAAAATAACACCGTTTCTAAAACGGGCCAGTGCGGCCAGCTTGCTCTGCGTTTGTCACTGCGCCCTCTTCCCATGGATTGCCAAGATGGATGCAGTTGATGATCGGTCGTACATGCCGATCATGGCAAGGATTGCTAGATTGCCAGATATGTCCTCGGAGTCTACCTTCCTCCAAAGCCTCCGCCTTGTCGGGATCTGAAACTACGAGTGAGACGACAGATAAATATTTGTCGATCACAAAAGATCTGCTGATCTGGCACTTGTGGATCTGTCATTGCAGGCATCCAGCAGAATCATAAATAACTTAGATGTTTTCTTTGTATAGTGCATTAAAGAGACACAGATGAGTTTTTGTATATGTTTTTCATTCAATAGTCATCCAGTATAACTGTGAAGGCTTACTTACAGATATTCCAGGTATGGATGTTTTTACATACACCATATTGTCACAAGTATTGGGACACCTGTCTTTACACGCACATGAATTTTAATGGCATCCCAGTCTTAGTCCGTAGGGTTCAATATTGAGTTGGCCCACCCTTTGCAGCTATAACAGCTTCACCTCTTCTGGGAAGGCTGTCCACAAGGTTTAGGAGGGTGTCTATGGGAAGGTTTGACCATTCTTCCAGAAGAGCATTTGTGAGGTCAGATACTGATGTTGGACCGTACTGGCGACCCCACAATAGGGATAAAACTTTTTAGTGGAAGGGAGTTTAACAAGACTCGTGGCCACTCATTAAAATTAGAAGAAAAGAGGTTTAACATTAAACTACGTAGAGGGATCTTTACTGTAAGAGCGGCAAAGATGTGCAATTCCCTTCCACAGGCGGTGGTCTCAGCAGGGGGCATGGATAGTTTCAAAAAACTATTAGATAAGCACCTGAATTACCGCAACATACAGGGATATACAATGTAATACTGACATATAATCACACACATAGTTTGGACTTAATGGACTTGTGTCTTTTTTCAACCTCACCTACTATGTAACTATATATATGGACGAGAAGGCCTGGCTCGCAGTCTCCGCTCTAATTCATCCCAAAGGTGTTCTATGGAGTCAGGACTCTGTGCAGGCCAATCAAGTTTCTCCACCCCAAACTCGCTCATCCACACTATAGTGCCAAAAGTATTGGGCCAACCCTCCAAATCATTTGGTGGAGGGGGGAATCTGGTGTGGGGTTGTTTTTCAGGGGTTCGGCTTGGCCCCTTAGTTCCAGTGAAGGGAATTCTTAAGATGTTAGCATACCAAGACATTTTGGACCATTTCATGCTCCCAACTTTGTGGGAACAGTTTGGGGATGGCCCCTTCCTGTTCCAACATGACTGCACACCAGTGCACAAAGCAAGGTCCATAAAGACATGGATGAGCGAGTTTAGGGTGGAGGAACTTGATTTGACCTCACAAATGCGCTTCTGGAGAATGGTCAAACATTCCCATAGACACACTCATAAACCTTGTGGACAGCCTCCCCAGAAGAGTTGAAGCTGCAAAGGGTGGGCCAACTCAATATTGAATCCTACGGACTAAGACTGGGATGCCATTAAAGTTCACATGCATGTAAAGGCAGGCGTCCCAATATTTCTGACAATATAGTATACCTTACCTGTAGGATCCCTCTAAAAGCTGGAAATAACTGTAGCAGACACCCCTAATCCCTTACTCTCCACTAGCTTCTGGGTCCTGTGCTTGGTGCATTGTGAACACAGGAGGTCGGCTGCTGGGCATGGGCGCTATTTAGAGAATGTTTTGCATTCTCTCAATGATTGCAAAGCATTTTCTGGTTGCACTAAGTGGAGAGCGTACCGTCACCACCCAACCTCTCTATCTCTTGCAATCAGAGAATCCTTTGCATTCATTGAGAAAAAGCAAAGCAGTCTCTGAATGGCACCCTTGCCCATCAAAATGAAAAAGAACTGGTTGCTCCAGGTGAAGTAAGTATGCCTAATGGAACCTCCAAATGAGTGCCGGCCTGCCTCCGTGGATAATATCGAAACAAAAAGAGATGGCCGCACATCGGGTGGTTCCAAATGCCGTTTATTAATTATTACCAAATGATTAAGCACATTTGTAGGATGTGAAACGCGTCTATGAGATTGTGTGTTGGTGTCCCCTGGTGTCACCACGGTGACTTGATAAAGGACTTTTGGAACCACCCGATGTGCAGCCATCTCTTTTCGTTTCGACCCTTGCCCATGAGCCGACCTCTTGTGTTCACTAGCTAGCTTAGTGTCCTGTGCCGAGCGGCTGCACAGGACACTAAGCTAGCTAGTAGCAGTAGAAACTAGTAGGGATCATTGGAGTAGTGGTGTCTACTACAGAGATTTACAGCTTCTGAAAAGATCCCACAGTTATGGTATATACATGGTTGGTTCCATCGATCCAAGCTGGACCAGTGTAACAATATCCTTTCTTTTTATTTCTTCCCTTTCCCGTTGTTTCCATCTTTCCTCCCTTAACTATCCATTGGAGTAAGGCCCCTTTCTCACAAGGCGGACTCCGTTTCTACGGAGCCCGCCTCCATCCGCCGGCTCAGCGGGAGATCTGTCCGTTGATCTCCGCTGAGCCGGCGGATGACAGGTCCCTCTGCTCACTGAGCGAGGAGGGGCTTGTCAAGCGCCGCCTATGGAGGGATCGGATTAAAACGGACAGCATGTCCGTTTTCATCAGATCTCACCCGATCCGATCCGCCAGCGACGGACCTGGACGGAAAGCCATCCGTCTGCTTTTAGCGGATCGGACCGGGTCGGATGTCAGCGGACATGTCTCTGCTGACATCCGACGCTCCATAGACTAACATGGAGCGCCCGTTCAGGTCCGCCGTCAAAACTGACAGGCGGACCTGAACGGTCCGATCGTGTGAAAGGGGCCTAATGGGGAAACTATTATATTATTTAAAAGAAGTTGAATCAGTGTTGCATTTTTTTTCTCTTGTGTGTCTTATGGAGAGTATGACATTTTTTTTTATTTTTTATTTTTTGATCAAAATAAAGTTTATTGAGCATATTACAAGAATAAACAAAACAAATACAAAGTGCAACAGGCACTATTCAAAAGGATCAAGCATTGAAATTGACATGGCCTTTCTGTGTAGAGAACTATAAAGGGCCTGGATACCAAGGATAGTCAGAACTCATACCCAACAGGGCTGATTACTCCCAGAAAGAGGGTCTGCAAACAGCCCTGTACCTACATACATTGAGCTATAGGGTGAAGGTATGTGGCGTGGAATACATCAAGATCCGCACATTAGGTAAGGATTACTCCTTATCAGTGCAGGTGGAGGGAATCCTCCAGCCAAGGGTCCAAAATTTTGTTGTAGTTAGTCGGGCAACCTCTGTGGGGATACAGTACCTTTTTGAAGGGGAGAGTATCAGTAACGGCCCTGATCCATTGCATAATAGTAGGGGGCGATTCCTTGATCCAGGACCTGGCTATTTGCATTCTGGCCAGGAACAAGGACTCTTGCAAAAATATGTTTAAATATTTTCCTGCTTCAGAGATGGAAAGAAGACCAAGCAGACACTATTGGGGCCATAGAGTAAGGGGGGAACCCATGCAGTCGTGAAGGAATTTAACCACCTGTGACCAGTAGCCCTGGAGGGAGGGGCAGGACCATACTAAGTGACAGAATGTTCCCCGTGGGTCTCCACACTTGGGGAAGGCCAGGCTGTAGCCAGGTTTGTATTTGGAGAGGCAAATCGGTGTGAGGTAGGACCTGTGGAGAATGTACAGGTGTGTAAGGTGATCTGACCATTTAGGGGACACCAGTTTACAGGACGCCAATACCTCATCCCAGTTCTCATCCGCCATGTCCCCCAAGTCCCTCTCTGTTAGAAGTTTTCTTTTATCTAATATTTATCAATTAACAAATATTAACCGCTTTTGGACCAGCCGCCACAGTTTTACTGCAGCTGAATGGCACGGCTGGGCAAAACAACGTTACCTTATGTTGGTTCACCTTTTGGCCACTAGGGGCGTATGCACGCCCCCAACGTGTGCCCTGGGCCGATGCTCCCGCGATCACTCGTGACAGAGCGAGAACCGGGTATCTGTGTGTGTAAACACACAGATTGCGGTTCTTTCAGGGGAGTACATAGTACATAGTATGAACACTGATCTCTCTCTCCTTCTAGACAGTCCCATCCCCCTACAGTTAGAACACACATAGGGAACACAGTTAACCTCTTGATCGCCCCCTAGTGTTAACCCCTTCCCTGCCAGTGACATTTATACAGTAATCAGTGCTTTTTTATAGCACTGATCGCTGTATAATGGTCAATGGTCACAAAAATGTGTCAAAAGTGTCCAATTTGTCCATCGCAATATCGCAGTCCCGATAAAAATCGCAGATCGCCACCATTACTAGTAAAAAAAAAAAATAATAAAAATGCCATAAATCTATCCCCTTTGTAGAGGCTATAACTTTTGCACAAACCAATCAATATACGCTTTTTGCAATTTTTTTTTTTTTCCAAAAAATATGTAGAAGAATACATATCGGCCTAAACGGAGGAAAAAATTTGTTTTTTTTGATAAAAAAAAAATTAGGATATTTATTATAGCAAAAAGTAAAAGATATTGTATTTTTAAAAAAAATTTTCGCTCTACCTTTGTTTATAGCGCAAAAAATAAAAACCGCAGAGGCGATCAAATACCACCAAAAGAAAGCTCTATTTGTGGGGAAAAATTTTTTTGTTTGGGTACAATTGTCAGTTAAAACGACGCAGTGCCGTATCGCAAAAAATGGCCTGGTCATTGAGCATCCAAATCATCCAGGGCTGAAGTGGATAACAAATGAGTGAATGGATTTGGTGTTTATAGAATGATTGAGTTTGGATATATTTGTCTTCTTGATATGGAAAAGTGAAATATATAGGACTTTATATTTATGTTAAAATATAAATTTTAATACTAATCTGTGCTTCTCTTGGGAGAACAAACATATGGTATTAATTAGCTCTCACCTTCCCCCATATGGGAGACGGAAGATTTCTTAAGATGTAAAAGTTTCAGAATGTTAGTTAAAAGTATAAGTTCTCTATACTACATTATTCCTTGACTAGGATATTAATAAGAACATTGGGTTTTCAATGAATATAATGTGTGTGTGTGTGTGCATGTATATATGTATATATATATTATATATATATATATATATATATATATATATATATATATATATATATATATATATATATATATATGAAGTATTGGATTTAGATGTTAAAGAAGTTAAATGCTTTCACACATTGTTCTTGCCCACTCCTCAGGAATGTCAATGCATAGAGACTGAGCATCCCCCGCCCTTGCATGAGGGGAGGAGGTGGTTGCTGTTGAACTGCAAGGCAAAGAAGAACTTTAAACCAGCCCTTTTAAAAATAAAGTGGGGGTCAGATTTTAGGAGTAAAAGCTAGGAACAAGAGAACTTTTGGCAGATTTCAGACACTCAAGGAAGCTGCCATAGCTACACACATACAAAGACACCTGATTTAACCCTTTCATGACTAAGCCTATTTTTGAAATTTGGTGTTTACAAGTTAAAATCCGTATTTTTTGCTAGAAAATTACTTAGAGTTCCCAAACATTATATATATTTTTTTAGCAGAGAATCTAGAGAATAAAATGGAGATTGTTGCAATAGTTTATATCACACGGTATTTGTGCAGCGGTGTTTTAAACGCAAATTTTTGGAAAAGGGACACTTTCATGAATTTTAAAGAAACCAAACAGTAAAGTTACCCCAATTTTTTTGTATAATGTGAAAGATGATGTTACGCCGAGTAAATAGATACCAAACATGTCACCCTTTATAATTGCACGCACTCGTGGAATGGCGACAAACTACGGTACCTATGAATTTCCATAGGCGACGCTTTACATTTTTTTTACGGTTACCAGGTTTGAGTTACAGAGGAGGTCTAGGGCTAGAGTTATTGCTCTTGCTCTGACGATCGCGGCGATACCTCACATGTGTGATTTGTACACCGTTTACATATGCGGGCGCGACTTCCGTATGCGTTTTCTTCACTGCGCGAGCTCGCGGGGACGGGGGCACTTTAAAAAAAAAATTTTTTATTTATTTTTATACTTTATAAATTATTTTTTTTTTTACTTTTATTGCTGTCACAAGGAATGTAAACATCCCTTGTGACAGTAATAGGTGGTGACAGGTACTCTTTATGGAGGGATCGGGGGTCTAAAAGACCCCCGATCCCTCCTTTGCACTTCAAAGTATTCGAAAACGGCGATTCTGAATACTGTATATTATTTTAAAACCGGCGCCATTGGCAGCCGAGTAAATGGGAAGTGACGTCATGACGTCGCTTTCGCGTTTACGATGAGAAGGCTGGAAAGAAGCCGCCCACAGCTTCGTTCCAGCCCGCTCCCAGCCGCCGAAGGCAGCCGATTGGACACCGGGCCTCCCGATCGCACGGGAGTCCCGGTAAGAGCGGCAGCGGGAGGGGGGGGATGTCCCCTCCCACTCCTCCGGTATAACAGCCGAGCAGCTTTTAGCCGCATTGGTTGTTATACTCGGGTAGCCGATCGCCCGCTGTAAACAATAGTACCGGGATGATGCCTGCAGTTGCATCATCCCGGTATAACCCCGGAAAGCCGAGTACGCATATCTGCGTACGGTCGGCGGGAAGAGAATTATACAATCTTCATTTCAAGAATATAACTACATTATTGATGTTATTTTTACATTCTACATTTTGATATTGTTCTTGTAATATTTTGCTATTTTATTATTAAATCAATTTTTGAGTTTTTACACAAGAACTGAACTGACTTTTCTTGGAACTTTTCTCACCAATATGAGTTCTTGAATATCGATAATAATACCTAAATAACGATTTTTAACAGTCTCCACTTGGATTTCAGTTGGTAAGACTGGGTGGTGGCCACAGGTAACATAAGGTGATTGTAAAATGAGGAGATCAGCTTCTTGGGATCCTGGCCCAAGACCACTTCCACCAGGTAGGAGTATGGAATATTTTAAATTTTTTCTTAGCTTGACGGATCCAAGTAGTGATAAATAGTAAAAAAGGAAGTTCAGAAAACACAAGTCATCGTGTTGTCCAGCCTTAATTCCCAACCAGATCTGAGAAAGGATCACTATGAGGGAGTGTAGATCCCCTCAACTGCTGAGGGTAGCGTTGATCCCAGGCTATTAGCACTGGGTTATTAAACAAGCACTTTCATTTGGGCTGCCTGATTATAAGGAAATTACTGACAAAGAAGATAATCCTCCCTTATGTGGTGAATCACAGCTGGCATACAAGTCTCCATCTCTTCAGCCCTTCTTCCTCTCACTGTGGATATTGATTCCCCATCACACCCTAATGAAGCGATCGCCCTGTAGCCGGTAGATGTGAAACGTATTCAGATATCAATTAAATTGCTCATTAACTCTCATGTAATCCCACCGACACCCCAGAGAAATGATCATTTGCTTGTGACGTTGGCTGGCCTTCCGTCTGAGCGCTGTGTGGATTTTGATTTTGCCCCTGGAAATGATAAAAAGATGGAGAGCTGTAATACCAGCTTAGGAGTGAGAAACAAAATACAAACAAATATCTATCGTATCTCTTCCTTTCTTTCTTTTCCATCCTATCTTTTCTTCCTTTTTTTCTTTCCTTTCCTTTCTTTTCTTTTTTTCTTTCCATCTTTTTTTTTTTTTTTCTTTCCATTTTTTCTTCCTTTCTTTCTTTAGTTACGTCCTTTCTTTTCTTCATTCCTTTTTTCCCTCCTTTCCTTTTTGTTTTATTTCACTCTCTTATGGATACATGTGATAGTTTATTAGTTGTTCTCATAAGGAGACATACAGTGCATCTAGAAAGTATAAACAGCGCTTCACTTTTTCCACATTTTGTTATGCTACAGATGTTATGTTATGGATTAAATTCATTATTTTCCCTCAAAATTCTACAAACAATACCCCATAATGACAACGTGAAAGAAGTTTGTTTGAAATCTTTGCAAATTTATTAAAAATAAAAAAATGAAAAAAATACCAATTACATTAGTATTCACAGCCTTTGCTTAATAATTTGTTGAAGTACCTTTGGCACCAATTACAGCCTCAAGTCTTTCTGAGTATGATGCTACAATCTTGGCACACCTATTTTTGGGCAGTTTCTCCCATTCTTCCTTGCAGGGCCTCTCAAGCTCCATCAGGTCTCCAGAGATGTGCAATCAGGTTCAAGTCTGGGCTCTGGCTGGGCCACTCCAGGACATTCACAGAGTTGTCCCATAGCTACTCCTTTGTTATCTTGGTTGTGTGCTTAGGGTTGTTGTCCTGTTGAAAGATGAACCTTCGCCCTAGTCTGAGGTCCAGAGCGCCCTGGAGCAGGTTTTCATCAAAATTACCTCTGTACATTGCTGCATTCATCTTTCCCTCAAACCTGACTAGTCTCCCAGCTCCTGCCGGTGAAGAACATCCCCCCAGCATGATGCTGCCACCACCATGCTTCACTGTAGGGATGGTATTGACCCGGGGATGAGCGGTGCCTGGTTTCCTCCAGACATGACGCTCAGGCCAAAGAGTTCAATCTTTGTTTCATCAGACAAGAGAATTTTGTTTCTCATGATCTAAGAGTTCTTCAGGTGCAATTTGGCAAACTACAGCCAGGCTGTCATGTGCCTTTTACTGGGGAATGGCTTCTGTCTGGCCACTCTACCATACAGGCCTGATTGGTGGAGTGCTGCAGAGATGGTTGTTCTTCTGGAAGGTTCTCCTCTCTCCACAAAAAAATGCTGGAGCTCTGTCAGAGTGCCTTGGTCACCTTCCTGACTAAGGCTCTTCTCCCCCGATTGCTCAGTTTGGCTGGGCGGCCTGCTTTATTGAAGAGTCCTGGTGGTTCCAAACGAATTCCATTTACTGATGACTGAGGCCAATATGGGATATTGTTTGTAGAATTTTGAGGAAAATAATGAATTTAATCTACAGTATCTGGAATAAGGCTGTAACATAAAAAAATGTGGAAAAAGTGAAGCGCTGTGAATACTTTCCAGATGCAGTGTATTGTCATAGATGGGGATTCCGTTCGCACTAGGAACTGACTGGCTAATCAGGACTTGATAGCAGCAGCGGGTTAGGCAGTGGCATAGGCCACAGAGGGGACAAAGGGAGCCACAAAGGGGCAAAGGATACTGCGGAGGCTGAATACACTAATACTAAGGGAAATGTGCAGCATGCTCGCTCGTTCAGCAAAGGTGAAAGCCCTTACAGTGCTGAGGTGCAAGGTCTAAGGAACTGTTTTATCTTCACCAGATCACACTGCAAGGGCTGAAGGGATTTGCAGCTGACATCTCCCAGGTTGTGGTCCTTGGACTAAACCAAGGCTGAATAGAGCTATACAGGAATGAGTCTCTTGCAGCACTGGGGTGCTGGGCACAGGGTAGTGGTACAGTACAAAAAAGAATGCGTGCAGTGCATTGTATAAGTCCATAAACATATAAGGAAGGAGCGATAATAAGTACCGTATATACTCAAGTATAAGTCGAGTTTTTCAGCACATTTTTTTGTGCTGAAAGTGCCCCCCTCGACTTATACTTGAGTCAAGCTCTTTTCTGCAGCAAAAAATGTTATTATCCGAACCGACTTTGGGGCCCCGTATCTCAGGGCCACCTTGTGCTAGGAACCCCAAATTTGTGTGCAAACCCAGTGGAACTGGTACCACAACATATCCAAAGCTGGGGTTCCTAGCACCAAGTGGCCCCGAGATACGGGGCCCCAAAGCCGGTTCGGAAAATGTCATTCTCTGCTGCAGAAAAGTGCTTGACATTTTCTGAATGGACTTTGGGGCCCCATATCTCAGGGCCACTTTGTGCTAGGAACCCCAAATTTTGTGTGCAAACCCAGTGGAACTGGTACCATAACATACCCAAAGCTGGGGTTCCTAGCACCAAGTGGCCCCGAGATACGGGGCCCCAAAGCCGGTTCGGAAAATGTCATTCTCTGCTGCAGAAAAGTGGTTGACATTTTCTGAACCGATTTTTGGGGCCCTGTATCTCGGGGCCACTTGGTGCTAGAAACCCCAGCTTTGGATATTTTATTGTGCTAGTTCCACTGGGTTTGTTCCTAGCACTAAGTGGCCCCGAGATACGGGGCCCCAAATTCGGTCAACTGTGTCCATCTGCAGCAATGTCATTTCGGGACCCTTTGGGTTCAGAGACCCCAAATTTTGGCTGCAGCTAGGGGGCACCTAGGAACCCTTAACTACCGAGTTTGAAGTTCGGGGGACCTATGGCTGCAAATGGGCACAGTGAGGCATGCAAATGGGCACAGTGAGGCTGCAAATGGGCATTGTTGACCCTCTTTTCCACTTACAGTAGCTGTGCATTTCTCACCCTCGTCTTATACTCGGGTCACTAAGTTTTTCCCATTTTTTTGTGGTAAATTAGGGCCTCGACTTATACTCGGATCGACTTATACTCGAGTATATACGGTAATTAAAGTTCTTCAGTAATGGAAAACACCTCGTGAGGGAATACACTAAGAATCCTGTTGACAATGTTCAAGGTGACAAATCCTCCACCAGCCAATCCAAACTCTTATCAGATCTGATGGACCTCTGAGCTAACAGAAGGTCCTATGAGCTTGTATCCACAGATGGGATAGATGCAATTGATTGATGAATGAGACCGGTGATATCAGATGACCCAGGATTCGATATAAAATGGTAAACAAACACACTCTAATGCCGTGTACACACGGGCGGACTTTTCAGTATCAAACGTCCGACGGTCTTTCCAACGGACTTTCGACAGGGACACGACGGACTTGCGAACGACCGGACTTGCACACACACGAACGGACTAAAGTCCGTTCGAAAGTCCGGTCGTTTGAACATGATGACGTACAACTGGACTAGAATAAGGAAGTTCATAGCCAGTAGCCACATTAGCTGCCCTAGCGTCGTTTTTTGTCCGTCGGACTAGCATACAGACGAACGGATTTTTCGAACGGACTCGAGTTCGTCGGAAAGATTTGAAACATGTTCCAAATCTAAAGTCCGTCTGATTTTCGACAGAAAAGGTCCGATGAAGCCCACACACGGTCGGATTGTCCGACGGATTCGTTCCGTCGGACCAGTCTGGTCGAAAAGTGCTCCCGTGTGTACACAGGCGAAGTGTTCTCCATATGTTCTATTTAATAAAAGTTCCACAGTATAAACAGCATGAACAGCCGTGACATAAAAGCGCTGAACCAGCGATACAAACGAACGACAATATAAAAAACGAACGGCAATATAAAAGCCAGCAGTGGGCTTTAGATGGCTGCGGGTGACGTCCGTGCAATAGCTCCTCCTCCCGTACGCGTTTCGTCCTACGGGACTTCGTCAGCGGTGTGTGCGCTGATTGCTTTTTATTATGTAGTGGTACAATACAGTCTATAGCAGGCAGGGCTATAAAAGGCAAAATAACACAGTCTGGAATACACAGGGTCACTGGAGCAGGATACAGGCTAGAGTGTACATGGTCACTGGAGCAGGGTACACACTGGAGTGCTCAGGGTCACACTGGTCAAGTCCAAAGTTGCGGCCCTTGGACTCACCCAAGCAAGCAGCTAACGGAGTAGAGGTATACAGGACTAACTAACTAACTGAGACTATTGCAGAACTGTGATGCTGGGAACACAGGAGTGGTATATTACAGTGCATAGCAGGCAGGGTTGCCAAAGGCAAAAGAACACAGTCTGGAACATATCTTGGAGCAGAATAGAGGCCAGAGTGTGCGTGATCACTGGAGCAGCATACAGACTGTAGTTCTCAGGAACACGGGATGTTTGGGGGGGGTTGTGTATCTGGAGGCACATTGGAGCTGGACAGTTCGCTGGAGGGAGAAGACCCTGGGGATCAGAGGGGACACACTGGAGTAGAGCACAGAAGAGCAGAAGGTCAGTGGGGAACACACTGGAGAAGTCAGAAAGCACAGAGGGGCTTCACTGCTAACGTGAACTCTGAGCAATATGGATGCTAGCCCTTTAAGGCACTGCCCCCTTTGGCGGCTGCACACCGAGGGTAAACCTGGCAATCAAGCATAGGAACAGGTGTGACACATATGGATGTCAGCAATTATAATCAAAAATAGAAAGGTCTATTAATAACTCTTCATTGCCATAATAGAGAAATCTATATATATATCATTTCACTTTGAAATAAGTTGAAGCAATATTGCTGAAAAAAATAAGATGTTAAATATAATGAAATCCTTATAACCACCTGTAGATAAGATTGAGATTATACTGAGGATATATCCCAGTGGGTTGCAAATGCTGCCTATGTCCCTGCAGGGGAGATTTCTCATCTTTTCCTCTTTAATCTGAGAATCGTTACCCAGACAGGAAAGGGGGGGAGATCTCCTGACGGGGAGACAGCGGGTGTCTTATTTCTACATATTGCAGTTGATGATGAATTTCCAGCTGCCTTAAAGTCATCATTTTGATCACTTGTCATTTTTTTTTTTATAATGCCTAAAGCATAAACCATATACATAAACCAATGATTATCGTGGTAAATATACTATCTTAGACATCCTAAATACATTGGCTGAAAACAATTTAAAGCTTTTACAGTAAATAAAGATATTTTTGTACAGACGGAAGGTCATATGCAGCATGCATATACTGTAGCATGGAAAAATATAAGGAGGGCAGATAAAGAACACACATATGGGGTAGTGCTTCACCTTTTCGCTTCCATACATTGGTTCCATGTTACCGTATAGGCATGCTGCATATGGCAGAGGTACGGCTGTCATCCTCATTTAGTTCCTATTGTCAATTTAGGCCTTTCCAGATATTAGAGAAAACCATTGGTTTTTGAGTCTTCCCTGGTTCCCAGGGCACCATGAAACGGAAAGGGCACGCCTGTCAGAAGTGAAAAGCCTTGGGAAGTACACAGGACACACACAGACAAGCTGAGAATTCCACTTTTCATGAAGGCTTACCTGTAGATGGTGGTGACCAAGTGTTCTGGAACCCCCATCTCCTCTCTACATTGAAAGTGCTGCCAAGTGGTACCAAACCTATCCTGCACAGTGCTGGAGTCCATGGACTGTCTCAAGGCAGTGTGCCAATAACTCCATTTACTTGGACCTTCATGTCACTTTCTGACTGCCCCCTCTTTCATCCCTCGTAATGTTTGGCAGTCACTGATCTCTGACTTTTTAGAAATATTTCTGCCCCCTTATTTTTAAAGTCAGGCTCAAGGCAAACCTCTAAATACACCAGTGGCCTCCAAACTGTGCCCCGGGGGGCTGGACGTGGCCCTTTGCTTGCCTTTTTTAGGCCTTTGGGACACTGTTCCTCCCACTGATAAAAGGCACTTCTACACCAACAATGGGGCATAATTGCTGTCACTGATAACAACAATAGGGCACTATTCTTCCCACTGACAGCAATGATGGGGTACTATCATAGGTGTGCGCAGCCTATTGCATTAGGGTGTGCACCCCAAAGCTCAAAAACGGAGCAACAGAGGCAGTGGCTAGTGGCGTACACATGCCACGGCGGCAATGCTATGTTTTTCAGAAATGATAGAAGCACAGTCCTTAATATTTGTTTTATTTACTTTTTAGAATTGTATTTGGTTTTTATTTTTTTAGATATTTATTTATTTACATTTTTTTGTGAAATATAAGGGGTCTAAACTGAGAAATGGACATTCATTAGTCCCTTTTCATGCAGCCTCAGCTGCACAGAAGAATGAATAGGAAGCGCTCACAGGCTTCCTGTTCATTCACAAACTGAGGCATTGTACACATAGTTTACTATGCTTCAGCGATGAGTAGACAGAGGAGCGATCAGTCCCGATCTCTCACTGTGTACATTTTGAAAAGATATCTGCTGGCCCCTTTCCCTACTCTCCAGACTGAAATGTCCACCTGTGTGCCTGCAGCAGGTGCTGTTAAGAGAGGAGAGGAGGGAAGCTGGAAGTGATGCAGGGGGGGGGGGGGCAGATACTAGAATTTATCCCCCGGCAGTGCAGCCAGAGGGAGGAAGAGGAGGAGAAGCCAGCAGTTCTGCAGGGGAAGGAACAACAGTGTCTGCAATAAGGCAGTACAGCTGGTCCTCTTGCTTGGCAGGTGCCCGGGGCCCCCTTTTTGAACTGATATGGCCCAGGCCTGGTACAGGAGTTCCAGCTGCATTGCTTTATCAGGGGCTCTGTTGCACTGGGTGATTAGGGTGTGCCCAGGCACACCTGTCACACCCCCTGCGCACGCCTATGGGTGCTATTCCTCCCACTGACACCAAAGATAAGGCGTTATTCCTTCCCCTGACACCAACTGCAGGGCCCTATTCTTCCCACTGACACCAATGATGGGGCACTATTCCTTGCTCTGATACCAACAACGGGGCACTATTTCTCCCACTGATACCAATGATTGAGCACTGTTCCTTCCCCTTTTACCAACAATGGGGCACTTATCCTCTCAATGACACCAATAATGGGGTACTATTTCTTCCCCTGATATCAACAATTGGGCAATATTCCTCATACGAATACCAATGATGGGGCATTCTTTACTCCAATTGATGCCAGGGCATTTTTTACTCACACTGGCCACAGTCCGGCCCCCGCGAAGTCTGAAGGACAGTAAACTGACCCTTAGTTCAGAAAGATCAATGGCGACCCTAGGGGGGGGGGCAGAGGGGGCCCTGACCCCCCCAACATTATGCTGTGCCCCACCATGTGCCCCCCCCCCCCCCCCCCCAAAAAAAAAATATTTTTTTTTTTTTTTTTTTTTTTTTTTACAAAAAATCAATGTCTAAGAGGGAGAGAGTCCCCAGTCAGCTCCTGCAGGTGATTCCTCTCCCCTCCCGTGCTCGCTGACACTGCATAATTCGAGCGTTCACACAACCACGGCCGCCCGATCTGTTCCTTCACCTGCATCCTCATTGGCAGGGAGAAGAGCGAGTTGCAGGAAGGACTCCACCAGGGCTCTCAGTTACTGAAAAAACAGACTGCTTTCTCCTGTCCTTAGGACAGGAGAACCAGCCTGTAAATTCCAAGAGATGCCAGATCAGCGCTGTCAATAGCAGGGGCAGGACAGCAAGAGGAGGCTGGGGAACCCCACAGTGGCAGAACACCAGGGCCCGGAGGTAAGACAACCTTTGCAACCCTGATAGTTCTCCCACTGCTTTGGATCCTTATATTTTCTTGATATGCTGGTGATATATATCTCTTGTTTTCTGCCACCCTGGGGGACCCCAATACAGTAGGAAGGGAGCTCACTGCAGAACATGTGAAAGGGCCCGTTGTAGGGTCGTAGTAAAGGGCCCCAGGATATATATATATATATATATATATATATATATATATATATATATATATATATATGCATTTTATAGTTGCCCCCCTACTTTTGTCCCTGTCCCCCCATGTGCCCCCCCTAAATTTGAAAGCTGGAGACGCCACTGAGAAAGATTGGAGTCCCCTGAAGTACACCAATGAAACACATGAAAGGGAGCTGTTTTTTCTGTCAGGAAGGGGTGGATGGGCAGGGTTGTGACTACACGATCTCCACCTTGTTCAATCAGAAGTGTGCCATGTTTTCATTGAGGAAATTAGAAGACATTCTGTGAATGGTGGCGCCCACACCAAGCGAGAAATCCCCTGTGGTTAAAATGCACCAGGGCAGCTGATCAACATGGCACCTGGAAGACAGCAGCGATCACTGTAGTAACAGTGACTACTACAGTGATTATCTGCTTCCACAGCGATAGCATGTGTATACTTACATTACCCAAGCTGGATCAAATGTAACTATGGCCAAAACAATCCGTACCTGGAATTCAACTTTTAATGTTCCGCCCTGCTACTTTTTAGATTTTCTGCTTCACTCAAAATGTGAGATAAGTTCTGGAACAAGTTTTTATTGTAGCAAAATATTTATTAGATTGATTATGACTACGAGCTTGCTTACAGCCCTGATTACATCATGGTGGTTCTCTTCTTTGATCCCGATGTGTGATATATGCATCCAATGAATTTTACAATTAGAATGCCTACTGCTGATTTCAGCATTCTTCCCCCTGTATGGATTTAGATGCATTGACTGCACCCTGCCTTGCACTGCCTGTGGAGTATCACATGTTGGCTGAGTTTCATTCTCAAATGTTTCTTCAAATACGCAATAAACTTTGCACCAGCTCAAGAAATGATACACTAAAAGGCTGAAGGTATGTTGACACCCCTCAAAACCTGAACATTTGTGGAAAGCTTAGTCGTAGATAAAAGGCTAAGAAACCTTGTTTTATACAAATGTGCACTTCCGAGCTTGTGGTAACAGTTTGGGGACTTTTTTCTGATCCAGCATGACTGTGCCCCTGGCTCCATAAAATGATGGTTTCATGGAGGAGCTTGCGTGGCTTTCAGAAAGTCAGAACCTTAACTTTACTGAACACCTTTGGGTTGAACTGGAACACCAATTGACCAACCTGACCTCATATATTGCAGAATGGACACACATTCCCAAAGACACAATTCAAAATCCGGTGGATAGCCTTCCAAGAAGAATGTAGACAGTTATGGCCACAAAGAGAGAGCAACTTGATTACTTCCCATGAGCTTGAAAGGGGATGTCAAACAAGTCAATATAGGTATGATGGTCAGGTGCTGACAAACAATTGGCTATAAAATATGCTAGAAAATCTGTTGACCCTGCACAGTAAATTAAACTTTTTGATTAGCTATACCACATAAGCCAAACATGTATTTTGTCTTTAGCAGTGGTCTCCAGGGATGTGGCCCTTGGTTGTCTTTATCTGGTCCTTGGAGAACTATTCTTCCCATGGATATGAAGCACTATTCCTTCCACTGACACCAACAGTGGGGCACTATTCCTCGCACTGATATAGATTGAACATTGTTCCTCTGACTAGAACTTATAACTCAACAGGCCACAAAATATCATAAAAATATCATAATATTTGACCAACATGGTCCTATCTATTGAACAAAGAGAACTAAGACGGACCTCTCTGGCAAGAGGCTTCTCTAACAGCATCGAAGCACATGAAATATGCAACAAACCGTCAGACACCACTACCAAACCAACAACCACTCCAAATAGGGAAGAACTCATGATAACACTTTTCTCCAAATTAATTAAGAAACATTTTACAGAAAGAAATGATACAATGGTGGGACATTCTACTTTTAGAAAACTACATCAAAGCAAACCGTATACCAAGAGGCCTTAGACTAACCAAGACTTGCACCTGGCTAGATGACGATCTCAAGGATGCAAGGGTCATCCAAATGAGAGAATTAAACAAAAAATTACTTCTCTCAATCATCACCCAAAGAGAAAGAAACCTAATCAAAATCCGTAGTGATCTGAAAAATGTACAAGATGACCTGGCCCCCTACACAGATCTCCCAACTTTTGACGATTGGGACAAAAAGATCAATGACCAAATGGTAAGCTTCGAAACCAATCTTATCAGTAAGAAATCGGGTAAATTTGAGAGGGACAGACTTGACTACCTCTCTGGACGAGAATTTGAATGGAAAAAAACTTCAGATGCTAACGATGCACACCCCCAGAAACCTCCACCATTCTCTCAAAACAACATATGCCCCATAACCCCCCAACGCCACACGAAACCTAACACCAATAAAAGAAACACATATAAGCCGAGACCTTACAAAAGCTCCCAACCACAAAACCATTCAAACCATTTTTCCAAGAGAACAAATAAGGGGAACTCTCTGACCAATAAAGATCCTCAGGTGTCAGCCCTCCCCCACCCCTCCTCTCACTATGATGGGAACCAAAACAGAAACAAATGGACCAAACCTCCGGACTCAAGAGTGGGCCTCACCCCAACATCAGGAGCTCAGGCCCAAAAAACAAAAACACCCACCAATGATCCACCTATCAACACCACTGCCAATACGCACACAAATCACAATCCACCACCAGTGGCCATCACCACCGACCACCTCACCAGACAACAGGAGGCCAATTCATCGACTCAGCCAAAATCGATAGAAATTACATCACCATGCATTTTTTTAGGAGAAAGAGCTGTGGACAGTCTGAAACCCACAGCTCAACAACAACAAAAAATCCCTCTAGAACTCCCACAGAGGATGATAAGAAAAAGAGAAGATGGAGAAGAAGAGGACGACGAGGAGGACAGAAAAACAAAAAAAGGGAAAAGATAACTCCTACACACACCACAATCAAAATTTTCAATCTATCCAGTTCAGTCTTTGATGACACAGAACTAGATGTTCTACGCAAGGGCCTTAATTTTGCCCCTAAAAATCCACCTAATCTCTTTGAGATCTTCGTGGACCTCAACAGGTACACAAGAAATCTCACTCTGAAAAGGTACTTCGCTCTCCAGGAATCGGCCTCTGAAGCATCATCCTCACTCACAAGTACTAGATCTGACAAAACTCCGTATATAGATAATGCACTTGAAAATCTTGAGAGCCTATACCAAGAAGGAGCTTGCGAGGACTATGAAATAGAACCAGAACTCCTAGCCCTTATGGAAAAACAGATCGTACACACAGAGTTCCAACCCAAGTCTTCTTTTCATCCCCACTGGGCAAAAGGAAAATACATTCCTATCTTTTATGAGATAGTGCTGGATGAAATTAAAAGGATTTGCCAGAACAACCACACCAACGGTAAATACACTAAAATCAGGAACAAAGACTCTGAAGTCTGCAAAGAAACCCTTAAGAACTTCCAAGACCGCGAAGACATCATTATTAGACAAGCTGACAAAGGCGGTGGTCTTGTAATTCAAAATAGAGACGACTATATGGCTGAGGCTCTAAGATTACTTGGAGATACCGAGACATATGAGAAACTCCCTGCCGACCCTCTACCATCCTTCTCCATCTCTCTGGAAATTCTACTAAAACAAGCTAAGGAGAACGGAGTCATCACAAAAAGTGAATTCCTCTTCTTGAACAAACAGCACCCACTCACCCCCCACTTCTACCATATCCCTAAGATCCACAAGAACCAGACACATCCACCAGGCAGACCCATCATTGCTGGTATTGACAGTTTAACTAGTAATCTAGCCTGCTATATAGACCATTTCTTACAAGACCTAGTATTACAACTCCCATCTTACGTTAAAGATTCTGGTCATATGCTCGATATCCTCTCATCTGTTTCGTGGCAACCGCAATACAAATGGCTTTCTCTTGACGTCTCATCTCTATACACCTCCATAGAACACAAATACGGTTTAGAAGCAGTGGAGTACTTTCTATCGAAAAGCGATGCACACCCCCTACAGACTAAATTTCTCCTCGACTCCATAAAATTCTGCCTCACCCACAACTACTTTTCTTTTGTGGGTGAGTTCTTTCGACAAACAAAAGGGACAGCTATGGGAGCAAAATTTGCTCCCAGCTACGCGAACCTATTCATGGGCCTATGGGAAGACATGTCCATCTGGGCCAACAACCCCTTTAAGGATCAGCTTGCACTGTACACCAGATACATCGATGACATTCTGATCATCTGGAATGGATCGCATACAGATCTCAATAAATTCCTGGACTACTGCAACTCCAATCCCTTTGGCATCAACTTCACCCACGTAACTGATGATACATCACTTATCTTCTTGGACCTTGATCTCTTTATCGACGAAGAAGGAATGATCACATCTAAAACCCACTTCAAACCTAGTGCAGGGAATTCCTACCTTCATGCCAAAAGCCACCATCATCCCAAGTGGATCCGCAACATCCCTTTTGGGCAATTCTGTAGGCTGAAAAAAACCTGCACCAAAAGAAGTGACTACGAAATGCAAGGGTCCATCCTAAAAAAGAAATTTTTCGAGAAAGGATATAAAGAACATCTGATAGAACAAGCCTTCTTAAAATACTGGTCACTTTACGATGAACACCCCACAGCTACCATGGTAACAGCCTTCAAAAAAACAGAGAGGAAAAAGCAGACAATGAAGAATTCCATCAGATTTAGCACACAATACAACACCAAAGCCTTTGACATACAAAGAGCCATCCAGAAAAACTGGAACATTCTCAAGCAAGATCCCATCCTCAATTCAATCTTACCGTCCAAACCTGAAGTTGTATTCCGGAAAGCAAAAGACCTCAGAGGTCTAATAGCACCAAGCAGAGTACGCAAACCACTGAACCTAACCAAGACCCCTACAGGCCGCTGGACATCCCTGTTTGACCAAAAGGGCAATTACAAATGTGGAATCAGAAACTGTGGAGCTTGCCCCTTCATGGCACATAGAAAAAAAGAAGTCTCTGGAACAGACGGCCGAAACCATAAGATTGGCCAATTCATCAATTGCGGCACCCCCTATGTGATTTATGGCCTAATCTGCCCATGCGGGCTACTATATGTCGGACGTACAACACGTCCCTTGAGGACAAGGTTTAGCGAGCATAAATGCAGCATCATCAACAGCAATACACACCATCGGTCCTTAAAAAATAAGAAAAACCAAAACTACTCAGTTCCCAGGCACTTCAGAGAGCACCACAATGGAAACCCAACAGGTCTTAAAGTGTTTGATATCGAAACCATCAAAAAAGACGATGATGCTGGGAGGAGATTCAAAAAACTCTGCAGACAAGAATCTTTCTGGATATTCTCTCTCGGGTCTATGGTTCCTGGTGGATTAAATGAAGATTTGGAAATACATGGCATCATTTAGCTCCAAGTTCACATTGGCTTCCATCATCACCATTCCCCGCCCTGAGCACTTCCCACCCCCCCTGTTCCACTCTGTCCATCCCACCCTCCGCCAACTTGTCATTCCCATCTATTTTCAGTATTTACTAATGATGGTGATAGTATTGATAATTCCATTATGTAATAACGTTTTTTCTTATATTTTTATGTGTATGTATAGATGTGTGTATATATATATATATATATATATATATATATATATATATATATATAATTTCTCAATTTTCACCGTCCTTGCCGTTGTCACCACCACTTTCATTATCAATTATCAATCATTAATATTTTATAATAATGCTTTTATTTTTATTTTTATTTTCCATTCCTCATTTTTTTAATATTAATTTTAATTTTATTTTTATTTTTATTTTTATTTTTGTTTCCATTTTTATCTATCTAAATATTCCTATGTTTTTTTTTTTTTTTATATACTTATATTTATTATTTATATTTATTGTTATGCTTTTGTTATTAATGCCATCACTATTATTCTTATTCTCATTCTCATATTATTTTCATCTTCATTTACATTTCAATAAACTCCATTCTCATCCTCCATACAACTGTATCCCAACACACATCCCCCCTCCCCACCCTGATGCTCCTGCACATCTGGGTCGCCTGGGTGTGTGTGTGTGTGTGTGTGTGTCTCCGTCCGTCCCACACAACACACACCGGACCGGCTCACTCTCCGCCTGGAGCTCCTTCCGTCTCCAGGCGCTGACAGGAGCCAGATCATGTGGCCGCCCTTGGAGCGCACAGCCACGCCCACCCGCCTGACGGCGTGCGTCCCACCGCTGGCCACACATACACCTCCCATTCATCCAATCCTCCTACAGCCCACGCTCAGGCCCGCCCCCCCACCGGCTCTATAGAAGCTGTCCTCGTCTGCCATCCTCCTTCACCTGAGACTGAGTGACTGCTGCGGACATACACGGCTGCAGCATTCTCTCGTGAGACCTTCACCCTCCTCCATCCTCCATTTTTTGGACAGTATCCCACCAGGAGTTTACAAATCAAAAGATCTCCCCTCCACCCAGCCAGTGACAGGTACACAGTTTCTTCCATCCATTGATCTAGCTATATACCTTAAAACGATTGTCTGCCAGTGTCCTGGGGGATTCCTCCCCCCCCCCCCTCCTCTAACATCATGTTCCCTTTCTCCCTCCCCCCTCCTCCAGGTTCACGCCACCCCATAACCATTTATCTACTAACTTAAAGGAGAACCTACACACCATCTACTATCACATAGGTAGGTGTGTTTTTCACATGATAAGGCACCAGCCCCACTTCCTTTTCTCACTCACCAATATATATGTCTTCCTACAAATACAACCACCCCTCAAATAAACCCCTTTGAGTCATACATGTATGCGTATATATGTATCTTTATTTACATTTTTTTTCTCTCTCTGACCATTCATGTCTGTTATCTCTAAACACTATGCCATATCCTATTGGGATAGATATTGTCCCTTTACCAATTTTCTGTACACATTTGTGTTTCCAGTCTATCACATTCATTCATCAATCCATTTATATTCACTTATTGTGCGATTGTGCTTCTGTTTTATGCATATTCACCCATCATGCGTTTTCTGTTTCGTTTTTATTTGATTTTTTGTTGCATTCTCTCGCCATGTGCTCCATACTGTATTTTCAGCTGATATTCTGTCTCTCTATATGTATGTATGATTTGTACACATGTAAAAATGTTCTTTTTTATACTGTTTGTGTATACGTGTGTGCCTGTGCATTTGCACACAGGTGCACACGCGTCTGTAATCCGTACACATGTGTGTATATATGGGTATAAATATATATATATATATATATATATATATATATATATATATATATTTCTTTTCTGACCTCTGTTCCACCTAGAACGCTTAAACGTGGACTGGTATGGAACACAGAAAATCGCATCGTCCATTTTAGGCCGCTTTTTCCAACTAGCCATCAAGATGATGTACATACTTTGGCCTACTGGCATATAGAGACTGCACCCTGGCTCTCAAATAGGCTCTGATGAAGAGGCCATCCTCGAAACGCGTTAGCCAACTCTAATTACCTGCCTCAACATGGGCTCATGTTATTCCTAACCCATTTTTAATTTTTCATGTATTTTATATTTTGTCACCTGTTTGCATGATACGTAGTATTGGTATTATTCAACTGCTTTTATTTGCTCTTTATTTCCTCCGAAATAAATTTTATATGTTTTGATGTAAGCTTGATCACGCGCCCTTCATCCACCACTCTCCACTTAGCCTTACCTGACCACCCCGGGGTCACTCTCTGGGCAGCGGGACAAGCAATTACCATCTCTTCAAGCTGTGCTACAGTTTACAATACTACCCTTTTCAAAACCAACTCAGACCCTCACAAGCGCAGGAGTAATTTTTCCTTATCCACAATCTATATTGTTCCTCTGACACCTACAATGAGGCACCATTCCTCCCATTGACACCAAAGACGGGGCACTATACCTCCCACTGACATCAGTGATGGAGCACTATTCCTCCCACTGACACCAATGATGGGACATGATTCCTCCAACTGACACCAATGATGTGATACTATTCCTTCCACTGACACCAATGATGGAACATGATTCCTCCAACTGACACCAATGATGTGATACTATTCCTTCCACTGACTCTGTTGGATGAACTTGGTGGACTTGTGTCTTTTTTCAAACAGATTAACTATGTAACCAGCGATGGTACATTATTACTCCCTCTGATACCAACGGTGGGGCAGTACTCCTTCCACTGATACCAATGATAAGGCACTATTACTCCTACTGACACTAATCATGGGGCACTATTACTCCCTCTGGTATCAACAATGAGGCACTATTCCTCCCACAAGCACCAACGATGGGGTACTATTCTTCCACTGGTATCAATGATGGGGCACTATTCCTTCCACTGGTATCAATGATGGGGCCAGGGGCGGACTGATAACTCATGGGGCCCCCGGGCAATAGGAGTTTATGGGGCCTCCAGGCAACCAGAGATTATGGGGCCACACAGTATACACACACACAGTATACACATACATGTACACACAGTATACACAGACATATGTAAAAAAAAAACACAGATTTATACATACTGTCCCTGGTTTTACTGAGGCTGGCAACCCTGATGGGGCCCCCTAGTGGCCCAGGGCCCTCGGGCAGTGCCCGAGTGGCTCAATGGTCAGTCCGCCCCTAGATGGGGCACTATTCCTTCCACTGGTATCAATGATGAGGCACTATTCCTTTCCTCAGACTGACACGAATGATGGGGCACTATTCCTCCCACAGACACCAATGATGGGGCAATATTACTCCCTCTGGTATCAACAGTGGGGCACTTTTGCTTCCACTGATGTGAATTATGGGGCACTATGCCTTCCACTGACACCAACAATGGGCATATTTCCTCCCACTGATATAAAAAATGGAACACTAGTCCTTACACTGACACCAAAGATTGGACACTATTTCTCCCACTGACACCAATAATGGTGCACTATTCCTGCCACGATGGCACACTATTCTGCCTCCTCCTGACCACTGCCGATATGTAATTAATTTTTTTTTGCTCCCGCTGACTACAAAGGCCGATGCATTGTTTGCTCCCACTAATGCTGGGACATTTTGTACTCCCCATGGCCACAGTCCAGCCCCCTAAAGTCTTCAGAACAGTAAACTCTCTCTTTTGTTTAGTACATTTGGAGACCCCTGATCCTTTAGTGTTGTGTTATATTTCAGCACCATGGACAGTAACCATACAGAATGCAGTATCATTCAGCACTTTGGTGTTCTGTCAATGGTCCTGATTGGTGCTGAACTGCAGGATGACATCATATTTATAAACAGGCCCCCATCTTCCAGACTTTGCCTTTAGTATTTATATCTGCAATAAATTATTTAGCAGTTTTTGTTTTTTTTGTTTTTTTACACATGAACCGCAGGAGAAGAGTCTTCGCTATCCTGTCTGTGATTTGTGTGACATCCAAGTCCAAGCATAAATTATGTTCTTGGATTGTTTGAACATACAATTTATCACACTGAGGATTTTAATGAGCAGCAGCCATGAGGCAAAAAGTTGATATACAAGATTGTAGGAAAAAAAAGTAACGCTTTAAAATTGACATTTCAGTAACTTTGCAAGTCTGAATGAATAAATTCGTAATATGTATTATAAAAAAACAGTATAATTAAATGAAAAAAAAAACACCTTCTGTCATTAAAAAGCAGCATGTATCACTAGATCTTTATATCCCTGGAGGAGTCACCAGCAAGAGGAAGGAGGTCCTGATTCCTCTATATAGATCTTTATATCACTAGAGGGAACAACAGAAGGAGGATGGAGATCCTGATTCCTCTATATAGATCTTTATATCACTAGAGGGATCAACAGAAGGAGGAAGGAGGTCCTGATTCCCCTATATAGATCTTTATATCACTAGAGGGGTCACCAGCAAGAGGATGGAGATCCTGATTCCTCTATATAGATCTTTATATCACTGGAGGGGTCACCAGCAGGAGGAAGGAGGTTCTGATTCCACTATATAGATCTTAAAGTGGTGTTCCACCCTAAAAAAAAATAAAAAAAAACATTTGGAATTTTTTTTTTTTTTACTTACCTCTAAATGCCTGTTGCTAGGGGGTCCCTCGTAGTCTGCCTTATCCAGTGCCTGGGCTCGTGACATCACTTCCCCCTCGGCACAGGAAGGGCTCGGCTCTGCTCCCTCCCTCCTGTCAATCATCTGGGACCCATTACAGGTCCCAGGTGACTGAGCGGCCAATCACGGCGCGCGGCGCCGCTCGCGCATGCGCAGTGGGTGCCAGGCTGTGAAGCCACAGCCCGGCGCACCACAGTTGCAATGCCGGCGCCGCTGAACGGAGGGGGAGACGAGCGGGGCTTCGATCCCCCGCACCGCTGCACCCTGGGACAGGTAAGTGTCCAATTAAAAGTCAGCAGCTGCAGTATTTGTAGCTGCTGACTTTTAATTTTTTTTTTTTTTGATGGGCCCTCCTCTTTAAGTTAGCACTAGAAGGATCGTCAATAGGAGGAAGGAGGTCCTGATTCCCCTATATAGATCTTTAGTTATCACTAGAGGGGTCACCAGCAGGAGGATAAAGTCCCCTGATTCCTCTATAAATATCTTTATATCACTAGAGGTATCACCAGCGGGAGGAAGGAGGTCCTGATTCCTCTATATGGATCTTTATATCACTAGAGGGGTCACCAGCTGGAGGTCCTGATTCCTCTATATAGATCTTTATATCACTAGAGGTATCACCAGCAGGAGGAAGGAGGTCCTGATTCCTCCATATAGATCTTTATATCACTAGAGGGATCACCAGCAGGAGGAAGGAGGTCCTGATTCCTCTATATAGATCTTTATATCACTAGAGGTATCACCAGCAGGAGGAAGGAGGTCCTGATTCCTCTATATAGATCTTTATATCACTAGAGGTATCACCAGCAGGAGGAAGGAGGTCCTGATTCCTCTATATAGATCTTTATATCACTAGAGGTATCACCAGCAGGTGGAAGGAGGTCCTGATTCCTCTATATGGATCTTTATATCACTAGAAGGGTCACCAGCAGGGGGAAGGAGGTCCTGATTCCTCTATATAGATCTTTATATCACTAGAAGGGTCAACAGCAGGGGGAAGGAGGTCCTGATTCCTCTATATAGATCTTTATATCACTAGAGGGATCACCAGCAGGAGGGAGGAGGTCCTGATTCCTCTATATAGATATTTATATTACAAGAGGGGTCACCAGTAGCAGTAATTTAGAATACTGTGTCCAGTTCTGGAGACCTCACTTCACATGAGTTTGGAGACGGGCAACAAAAAATAGTGAAAGGTTTTAGGGCTAAAACTTACCAAGAGAGACTTCGGCAACTTAATATGTACAGTCTGAAGTAAAGAAGGGGAAGGGGAGATAGGACTCAAACCTTAAAATACATTAAGAGGGCGATTAAGGTTCAGGAGGGCAGTATTTTCAATATGATGCTAAAATCAAGGACTAATCTAAAACTAATCTTAGAAAGTAATATTTTACCAAAAAAGTAATTGCTGCCTGGAATAGATTTCCTCCAGAGGTAATGTCAGTCAACAGTAAGTGGATTGAAACATGCTTGGGATAAACATAGATCTATAAAAAAAACACAAACACACAAAAATAATAAAAAAAAAACATATCTGCCGTCACTCTTCTATGTTTTTAGCAATTGAGCTTCAGTCCATTGACTTTGCCTAGGCTGAGATGATGCCCAATCCGTCTGCTGCAGGCATGAGGAAGCATTTGTTTAGTCTCCACTCCTCCTGTGATCAGACTGCAAAATTGTTGCAAAATTGCAAAACAAGTAACAAGGTGAGAGGCTGCAGCAGGGGTTGATTTGTGCCAGATGCTTGTGAATACAGCCAGGAATCGATAAGGCACGAGGATTTAAATTAATATTCATCTCTAAGCCGGTATCTTGGTCCAGGAAGTAGATGATGCCTGATGATGCCTGTCTTTCTGGGGAGAAACGCAAATGAAGGAATTGTCAGGGGATATACCGTATATACTCGAGTATAAGTCGAGTTTTTCAGCACATTTTTTTGTGCTGAAAATGCCCCCCTTGACTTATACTCGAGTCAAGCACTTTTCTGCAGCAAAAAATTTCATTTTCCGAACCGACTTTGGGGCCCCCTATCTCAGGGCCACTTGGTGCTAGGAACCCCAAATTTGGTGTGCAACAACATATCCAAAGCTGAAGTTCCTAGCTCTAAGTGGCACTGAGATACGGGGCCCCAAAATCTGTTTGGAAAATGTCATTCTCTGCTGCAGAAAAGTGCTTGACATTTTCTGAACCAAATTTGGGGCCCCATATCTCAGGGCCACTTGGTGCTAGGAACCCCAAATTTGGTGTGCAAACCCAGTGGAACTGGTACCATAACATATCCAAAGCTGGGGTTCCTAGCACCAAGTGGCCTTGAGATACGGGGCCCCAAAGCCAGTTCAGAAAATGTCATTCTCTGCTGCAGAAAAGTGCTTGACATTTTCTGAACTGATTTTTGGGGCCCTGTATCTCGGGGCCACTTGGTGCTAGAAACCCCAGCTTTGGAAATTTTATGGTGCTATTCCACTGGGTTTGCACACCAAATTTGGGGTTCTTAGCACTAAGTGGCCCCGAGATACGGGGCCCCAAATTCGGTCAACTGTGTCCATCTGCAGCAATGTAATTTCGGGACCCTTTGGGTTCAGAGACCCCAAATTTTGGCTGCAGCTAGGGGGCATCTAGGAACCCTTAACTACCGAGTTTGAAGTTCAGGGGACCTATGGCTGCAAATGGGCACAGTGATACTGCAAATGGGCATTGTTTTCCACTTACAGTAGCTGTGCATTTCTCACCCTCGTCTTATACTCGGGTCAATAAGTTTTTCCCATTTTTTTGTGGTAAATTAGAGCCTCGACTTATACTCGGAACGACTTATACTCGAGTATATACGGTACTGTGATCTCTGTGAGAGGGAATAAAATACCTGGAAGTGTTACACTGCCACATTACTTAGCATGCGTGCAATTATCGTGCTATATCTGACGCTAGGTCCACTTTGCAATTGTTTTTTGCATCCGTGTTCAAACTTCATATTCATAGAATCTTATTATGGATAATGCACAGTCAAAGGAAGTTCTAATCTTTTTTTTTTTTTTTTTTTATCTGTCGTGTTGCATTTTTAAGGGGAGGCTTGGCACAGGTAGACGGCAATATTCCCTCATTACGGAATGGGTGGCTCACCTTTCTCCTGCCTCTCCGGGGTCAGACATGAATTCTGTCGCAGTCACATGCCCTCTGTCCACTCTGAAGAATTGAAGGAGGTAAAAATAGATTTTCGTCTGCTGCCGCGCCGGTGTCGCCATCCAGTCAAGAAGTGTTCTGCTGTCGGGAATTAAGTGGTCTTACAGAAGATGCGGCTTAAATTGACAAGCGTAACTCGGAAAACTTTGTATTCGCAACCTGATTCCTTTTTTCCAGAGTGACACGATGCCAACTTACTGTCCTTCATATCATCACATGGATTTGCAGCTGCGTTTTAGTGTGTCAACCTGATATCTTTTTAAACATAGTGTTTCTTATTTATTAAGGGACACGGGGTCAGAAGAAATTCTGAGCGACCTTGTCACTTGCCTGTTGAAGGGGTCCTGCGTGGCTCCGAAACGTTGCCACCTGCTGTAACAATGTGATCGCTGAAAAAAGCTTTGGACTGAAGATCCGTGGTGTGCTGGTAACATTCTCTTCCTCTAACTATACACGGTTCCAGCCGGTGGTCGCTTCAGCACCCACTTATATTATATGCACAGCCAATTTTACAGGAACGCGTGCGTTGGGAATAGTGTGCTGGTCACAGAAGATCACCTAACCTCTCTCGCTTCTGCAGTTGTGTTTTTTAGGAGTACCCTTATTGGCATAGCATGACAGGTAATAAACGTAAGAACACTATAGCTGGCTTCTGTGTTCTTCACTTATACCATGAGAAGGAAGTGTCACCAGCACACCAGGATCTCCAAAATTGGGTCCAAAATTTGAATCCCATAGTATCAAAAAAATAAATAGAAGTGACGTTTCGGAAGCCACGCAGGACCCCTTCATCAGGCATGTGACCTGATGAAGGGGTCCTGCGTGGCTCCGAAACGTCGCTTCTATTTATTTCATTGATATTATGTGATTAAAATTTTGGACCCAATTTTGGAGATCCTGGTGTGCTGGTGACACTTCCTTCTCATGATTGCAGTCGGTTCCAGCCGTTGTTCATTTCAGCACTGATTTAAGACACAGCCGTTTGTGCGGGAACGTGTGCGTTGGGAGTATTGCATTGGAGATTCACTTATACCAGCCCCCTTTCCCATAAGCCAAGCAGGCCTACTGGTACTCGGTTGCCCCTAAGACTTATGCCACGTGCCACGACCTGACTTTCCGTCGCAAAAGGTCCAACGGAACGAATCTGTCGGATATTCCGATCGTGTGTGGGCTTCATCGGACCTTTTCTGTCGAAAAATCTGACAGACCTTAGAAGTAGAACATGTTTCAAATCTTTCCGACGAACTCGATTCCTATCGAAAAAACGTTTGTCTGTATGCTAGTCCGACGGACCGAAAAAGACGCAAGGACAGCTATTCGCTACTGGCTATTGAACTTCCTTTTCTAGTCTGGTCGTACGTCATCACGTTCGAAACGATCGGACTTTGGTGGGATTGTGTGTAGGCAAGTCCATTTCCTCATAACTCCGTTCAAAAGTCCTTCGGAGTTCAGTCCGACGAGAAGTCCGCTCGTGTACGCGGCATTATACACAATGCTATAGTGCCTGGCCACCACGCTGGGGCAGGCACAAACAGAGCAAAGCAAACGGGTACTTGTGGCTGGCAGACAGACAGAGTGGTTCAATGACAGTCCCGGTACACAAGGCAGGCAGAGTTCAGAATAGTCTGGGTCCAATCCGTGGTCAAAAGGCAGGCAGAGTTCAGAGAATAGTCGATATCCAATCCAAGGTCATAAACCGGGAATCCAAACAGCAGAGCCAGACAGACCGACAGAGAGCTTGAACACAGACTATCACAAGCATGAGGCTGCCGACTTGGCTGGCTTAAATCAGGTTTGGTCTCCACCCAGAGACTGGCCACATCAATAACCTTTCAGGTGGACATACAGACAGGGAGAATGCATCATAGCCAAAACAAAAATGCTGGAACAAGAAGCTAAGGTAGAGCAGGAGCGCTACTCGCTCCTGATAAAGGCCTTTTCAGCTCTTGATCCAACAAGAGCTCCAGGGTGGCTTCCAGTTTTACTTCTTTTGGACCAGACACTTAAAGCCTGGATCATTCTAACTTGCTTGAGTCCACATGTTCCTTGGAGTCTTCCCTAGCTTCATCTGGTTTGTCTCCCTCCTCTGCATTATCCAGGGAGAAATTTTACACAACTGTGTTTGATTTTGTGCAAAAAAAATGCCTGGTGTGATTACTAACTCAGAACGCAGGGGCTGCAGGGATCCTTCTACACCTTCTCCTCCAGTCTGTCTCTAATATGCCCAAAGCTGCTTCTGTACATATGGCTAAAGTTTGAGGAATGCTGCCTATATGTTTTGGATGATCTGGTGCCTGAGGAGGTTCCATTTACTGAACTCCTAGACTTAAGGTTACCATCCCTGTTCTTGCTAACACTCGTTTAGAAATGGGGCGGCCCCCATTTGAGCTGTCTAAAGTTACCAGTCTGGGCTCCCTTACAAGCCCCCAAACCACCAAAACCTTCCCAGTACATTTGTTACTACACCTGTTTTTGCACTCGTGCACATCGCTGGATTGAGAGGGGGCTCAGGTAAGTATTAGGGGGGGCTGCTGCACACTGAAGGTTTTTTATATTAATGTATAGAATGCATTAAGATAAAACCCTTCTGCCTTTACAATCACTTTAATTGATCTCACAGTCTTGTGATAATTAGAACTCATACCTGTTGCCCTACACCACTGTGTTGATGGTTCTGTGGATATCGAATGTCTCATATCCAGAATGAGCCTCTTTTCTGTAGATTTGCTGAGGACTCTTTGGCTTAAAGTGTCACTAAACCCACATCAGTAAAAACTATCAATAAATGGTGCATGCTGTTCATACTCAATCACAGTTACTATGAGATTTATTTTCTGTATTCTGCAAAAAAACACAGGGAAGCATTCTTCCCACTGATCACCAATGTAAGGAACATTCTTCCCACTGACCACCAATGTAAGGAACATTCTTCCCACTGACCACCAATGTAAGGAACATTCTTCCCACTGACCACCAATGTAAGGAACATTCTTCCCACTGATCACCAATGTAAGGAACATTCTTCCCACTGACCACCAATGTAAGGAACATTCTTCCCACTGATCACCAATGTAAGGAACATTCTTCTCACTGACCACCAATGTAAGGAACATTCTTCTCACTGATCACCAATGTAAGGAACATTCTTCCCACTGATCACCAATGTAAGGAACATTCTTCCCACTGACCACCAATGTAAGGAACATTCTTCCCACTGATCACCAATGTAAGGGGCATTCTTCCCACTGATCACCAATGTAAGGAACATTCTTCTCACTGACCACCAATGTAAGGAACATTCTTCTCACTGATCACCAATGTAAGGAACATTCTTCTCACTGACCACCAATGTAAGGAACATTCTTCCCACTGACCACCAATGTAAGGAACATTCTTCCCACTGATCACCAATGTAAGGAACATTCTTCTCACTGATTACCAATGTAAGGAACATTCTTCCCACTGATCACCAATGTAAGGAACATTCTTCTCACTGATCACCAATGTAAGGAACATTCTTCCCACTGATCACCAATGTAAGGAACATTCTTCCCACTGACCACCAATGTAAGGGACATTCTTCTCACTGATCACCAATGTAAGGAACATTCTTCCCACTGATCACCAATGTAAGGGGCATTCTTCCCACTGATCACCAATGTAAGGAACATTCTTCTCACTGACCACCAATGTAAGGAACATTCTTCCCACTGACCACCAATGTAAGGAACATTCTTCTCACTGATCACCAATGTAAGGAACATTCTTCCCACTGATCACCAATGTAAGGAACATTCTTCTCACTGATCACCAATGTAAGGAGCATTCTTCTCACTGACCACCAATGTAAGGAACATTCTTCTCACTGACCACCAATGTAAGGAGCATTCTTCCCACTGATCACCAATGTAAGGAACATTCTTCCCACTGACCACCAATGTAAGGAACATTCTTCTCACTGACCACCAATGTAAGGAACATTCTTCCCACTGACCACCAATGTAAGGAACATTCTTCTCACTGACCACCAATGTAAGGAACATTCTTCTCACTGACCAACAATGAATTGACTTTAGCAGTGGTGCCTTGAGACCTGAAAATTATTTCAAGGGCTCCTTTGTGGTAAAAATGTTGAGAAATACTGCTCTCTACATTATAATGTTTTTGTAAAATGTATTTGTAGATGATTTTTTTTTTGTACTTTGTACTTTATTTTTCTGAGGGGTCTATTCAGTGAAACCCGAGAAGTATTGTGTTCAAACAATTAAACTGCCGGTGGCGGTTTGTCATTTTGTTTAATAATCCAATTTTGGCTGCGCGCAGAATATGTTTGTGCTTTATAAATTATAATAACAATATCGGGCTGCATTAATATGTAATGCCGTGGCCTGGACGCACCCGCGGGATTGCTGCCGTCTTAGGCTGCTGGAACTGCAATCTTCATCCACGTTCTCTCTTTGTTTGCTGCTGCTGGAGCAACTTACCTTTTCCCGCTGTTCCCCTCATTTATTAATTATTTTTATTTAATAATCAAACAGCAGATGGAATTTTTTAAGCAAATGAGTTGTGCCAAAGAGGGGATTGGCTTGCATTATCGGGGATTAAAGGCGTTCCTTTTAATTTCTTACTCAGAGCAATTTGCTGCCCCAGTAATCAGGAACACGGCTGCTTCGGTTTAACACTACGAATGCCAGGTTCCTTCATGGCACCAAGCATTTCATCTTTTCTTGAGCAGAACGTGAATGTCCATCCATCATTGTCATATAACCAGTGAGCTTCTTTATTTCAGGAGTATATTGCCCCCCCCCTTTTTCTCCCCCCCTTTTTTCTCCCCTCCTTTTTTCTCCCCCCCCCCCCCCCTTACCCTGATAAGTTTACTATTTCCATGTACCTCTACAGTCATTGTAGAAGATGACATTATAGCTCACCAGATAGGCTATTTCACTATTTACACTCCATATGACGGTGCATTGCCTTACAATGCCAGTTGTATATTTTTTTGCTTTAAATTGTTTTCAGTACTCAATATAAATGACACACAAGCAAAAATTATTAAGTAAATACAAAAATAGTACTGCGCATCTGAAAAGATTAGTCAGTGTAAAAAAAATCCGCACCACATATGTGAGCCATTACCACAAAAAAAAACAAGAAACAAAGTAAAAGTGTGTTTCGCTACAATGATTGATTTATATATATATATATAATATATATATATATATATATATATATATATATATATATATATATATATATATATATATATATATATATATATATATATATATATACCCTGTTTCCCCGAAAATAAGAGAAACACCGTTTTCCCAAAAATAAGACCTAGCGTGATTGTCAGTGATGGCTGCAATATAAGCCCTACCCCCCAAATAAGCCCTAGTTAAAGCCTTTGTAGGTCTTATTTTCAGGGTAGGGCTTATTTTAGGGGAAACAGGGTAGGGCTTATTTGGGGGGTAGGGCTTATATTGCAGCCATCACCAACAATCACGCTAGGTCTTATTTTCGGGGAAACGGTATCTATATAGATAGATAAAAAAACAGTCCAGTAAAATCAGTCTCTCAAATGGACCATAATGGTCAAATGGCAAACTCCATTATTCAACTGTGGATAAGGTTATCCAATCCCTTCACCAAGTGAACACGCCCACCACCACCACAATAGGTTGGACCCTTACCAGAGAGCCTGGACCGTTTATTACCAAGGCTCAAACAGGCTTGATGAATATGTCCCGTAGGGGTCATCATCAGCGGGGGATGTACAAAGGAATCACATCAGGAACAGTTCCAGAGCATCCAGGGGACTCCACCCAAACGACGATCGTGTAGTCAGATCTAAATAAAACATAAACGCTGGATAGTGTAAAACCTCTTAAGGGTTGCATTTAATATAAAGTATTGCACTTGCACGTACCTATAGTAAAAACAGCATGCTTGTCACCCATGCACCCAACAGTCACTTTTGCATTGGCTACCACTCCTACACTTGTCGCCATTGTACCCCAAATTGCACTCTTACACTTGCTGCCACTTCACCAGATGTGCACTCTTGCGCTTGCCACCACTGTTGCCTGCCACCACTGCACCCAACTCATACCCGCCATCACTCCTACACTTGCTGGCAATGTAGCCATGACACACTCTTACACTTGCTTTCTCTGCACCAGACATGGACTCCTACACTTGCCACCACTTGTGCACTGCCACCACTGTACCCCACTTGCACTCTTACATCTGCTGCCACTGCTCCGAAATCACACCCTTACACTTGACACCACTGCACCCAACTCACACCCTTACACTTTCCACCACCGCTCCCAACTCACACCCTTACACTTTCCACCACTGTTCCAATCTTACACTTCATGCCACTGCAACCAACATACACTTTTACACTTGCTGCCACTGCACCCAACTCACACCCTTACACTTGCCACTACTGCACCCAACACACACTCTTATACTTGATGCCACTGCATCTAACTCACACCCCCCTACACTAGCCACCACTGCACACAACACACACTCTTACACTTGCCTCCACTGTACCTTTCCATCACACTTGCTCTTTCCACCACTACTACACTTGCTGCCAACGTAGCCAAAATGTACTCTTACACTTGCTGCTACTACACCCAACTTGCCCTCCTATATCTGTTGCCACTGCAAGCAACTCACACTCTTACACTTGCAGCCACTGCACCCAGAACTCACTGTTGGACTTTCCACCACTCACTCTTGCACTTTCCACCACTCTAATGCCGCGTACACACGGTCGGACTTTTCGGCTACAAAAGTCCGACAGCCTGTCCGACAGACTTTCAACGGACTTTTGTCAGACTTTTGGTGGACTTGCGGCAGACTTTCTTACGAACTGACTTGCCTACATAGGATCACACAAAAGTCCGACGGATTTGTACGTGATGACGTACACTGGACTAAAATAAGGAAGTTGATAGCCAGTAGCCAATAGCTGCCCTAGCGTGGGTTTTTGTCCGTCGGACTAGCATACAGACGAGCGGATTTCTGGGTCCGGCGTAGTTACAACGTAAAGATTTGAAGCATGTTCCAAATCTAAAGTCCGTCAGATTTGCGGCTGGAAAAGTCCGCTGAAAGTCCGCTGAAAGTCCGGGGAAGCCCACACACAATCGGATTGTCAGCCAGCTTTAGTCCGTCGGCGTCCGTCGGACTTTTGTAGACGAAAAGTCCGACCGTGTGTACGCGGCATAACACTTGCCACCAATGTACTCAATATGCACTCACACTTGTCGCCACTGAACCAGACACACACTCTTACACTTGCCACTACTGCTCCCTATGCACACTCTTGCGCCTGCCACCGTTATTAGATTTGCCAATGTATTTAACACACACTCTTACACTCACTGTCACAGCAACAGATGTGCACTCTTATGTCTTGCAACTCTGCACTAGACATGCACTTCTACACTTGCTGCTGGTGCACCCAATGCCCATTCCTGCACTTGCCACCATTATTATACTTTCTGCCAATGTACCCCAAACATGCTGTTACATTTGCCCCATCGTACTAGACATGAATTCTTAAACATGTCTCCACTACACCCAATATGCACTCTTATAGGGCGTACACACGGTCGGACTTTGTTCGGACATTCCGACAACAAAATCCTAGGATTTTTTCCGACGGATGTTGGCTCAAACTTGTTTTGTCTACACACGGTCCCACAAAGTTGTCGGAAAATCCGATCGTTCTAAACGCGGTGACGTAAAACACGTACGTCGGAACTATAAACGGGGCAGTGGCCAATAGCTTTCATCTCTTTATTTATTCCGAGCATGCGTGGCACTTTGTCCGTCGGATTTGTGTACACACGATCGGAATTTCCGACAACGGATTTTGTTGTTGGAAAATTTTATCTCCTGCTCTCCAACTTTGTGTGTCGGAAAATCCGATGGAAAATGTCCGATGGAGCCCACACACGGTCGGAATTTCCGACAACACGCTCCGATCGGACATTTTCCATCGGAAAATCCAACCGTGTGTACAGGGCATTACCCTTGCCGCCACTGCACCGGACGCAAACTCGAACACTTTCCACCATTCTAGCACTGGCCGCCACTGCAAGTGATGCACACTTCCGTAGTCAGAACAGTTAGTGAACAGGCACACTTTTGCTAGTAGTATATTTAAAGAATTGTTCAAGGCCAACTTAGTCTAAAACGGTTTGCATTCAGTGTGAAATGGTTAGAAGCCAAGTAGAATATGATCGATAGATAAGTAGGTAGATAGATGATAGGCAGATAGATATTTGATAGAGAGGTGGATAGATGACAGACAGACAGATGGATAAATAATGTTTGTGGTTGTTTTGTGATTACTGTACAGTTTTAGGAGCCTCCAGGGTGCCCACAGGGGAAGGACGTATAGAACACAAATCTTATGTAAACAAATGCAGTCAGTGAACTCCATCCTAACCTCCTGCATGAATTATGCATCTCATCTAATAATACCGTAAACTAGGTCTACGAGCTGGTTTTTTCAACCAGGAATCTTAATGGGCAATCTGTCATGAATTTTTCATTTTATTTTACTATTTTATTATTTATTTATTTGCATTATTTTTTCCTACCAATTTAAGCTCCCACGCTACGCCAGTTTATCACCATTGTTTTTCATTATGGATCGATACCGGGTTGGAATTTTTTGACAGACATAGTAAAGGGTGGTGAGAGAAATTTTTACAGTAGTACTTGCCTGGCTGCCATGCCGGTCCCCAGAGTTCAGCTGTTTTTCTTTAAGTTAGAACTCCATCTTTTGAATCAGAAAAGGGCCATTCAGGGCAAAATGACAGTTTATTTTGTAAGAAGAACCCCCTGCTTGCTGAAACTCAATCTCGCTGAGCTCCCCTGCTGCTCCATCAGATCCCACTGATCTTCCCAATGATCATCCATGTAAGAGGTATTCTTCCCACCGACCACCAATGTAAGGGTCATTCTTTACACTGACCACCAATGTGAGGGTCATTCTTCCCACTGATCACCAATGTAAGGAACATTCTTCCCAATGATCACCAATGTAAGGAACATTCTTCCCAATGATCACCAATGTAAGGAGCATTCTTCCCACTGATCACCAATGTAAGAAACATTCTTCCCACTGATCACCAATGTAAGGGGCATTCTTCCCAATGATCACCAATGTAAGGAACATTCTTCCCACTGACCACCAATATAAGGAGCCTTCTTCCTACTGATCACCAATGTAAGGAACATTCTTCTCACTGATCACCAATGTAAGGAACATTCTTCCTACTGATCACCAATGTAAGGAACATTCTTCTCACTGATCACCAATGTAAGTAACATTCTTCTCACTGATCACCAATGTAAGAAGCATTCTTCCCACTGATCACCAATGTAAGGGGCATTCTTCCCAATGATCACCAATGTAAGGGGCATTCTTCCCAATGATCACCAATGTAAGGAACATCCTTCCCACTGATCACCAATGTAAGGAACATTCTTCCCACTGATCACCAATGTAAGAAGCATTCTTCCTACTGATCACCAATGTAAGGAACATTCTTCCCACTGATCACCAATGTAAGAAGCATTCTTCCCACTGATCACCAATGTAAGGAGCATTCTTCCCACTGATCACCAATGTAAGGAACATTCTTCCCAATGATCACCAATGTAAGGAACATTCTTCCCACTGATCACCAATGTAAGGAACATTCTTCCCACTGATCACCAATGTGAGGAGCATTCTTCACACTGATCCCCAATGTAAGAAGCATTCTTCCTACTTACCACCAATGTAAGGGGCATTCTTCCCAATGATCACCAATTCATTCTTCCCAGTTATTATTATATAGGATTCATATAGTGCCAATAGTTTGTGCAGCACTTTACTTTCTCTAAAGGGAGACAGTACCGTTACATTATAATAAAATACAAGAGGGTTAAGAGGGTAATCTAATAGGGTGGGGCAAGAGGGCAATAAGCTGATAGAAGTGATAAAAGTTGAGTTGTTAGTTGGAGGTGTGATAGGCTTTCCGAAGAGATGAATTTTCAGTGATCGCCTAAAGGCGGCCAGAGTAGGAGATAGCCAGACAGAGTGAGGTAGAGCGTTCTAGAAGATGGGAGAGGTTATAAAGAAGTTCCTGGAGATAAGCATGGGAGCAGGAGACAAGAGATCTTGAGAGCAGGAGGTCTTGGGAGGAGCGGAGAGGTCAGTTTGGGTGATATTTGGAGACAAGATTGGTGATGTAACTCAGGGCAGAATTGTGGATGGCTTTGTATGTTGTTGTAGGCAATCGGAAGGGATTAGCAGAGAGGGGTGGCAGATTCTGAATGGTTGATATGGTAGATGCGTCTGGCATCAGCATTCATGATAGACTAAAGAGATGATAGCCTATGGAAAAGTAGGCCTTTGAGAAGGAAGTTGAAATAGTCAAGGCAAAAGATAACAAGGGAGTGAATGAGTATTTTGCTGGTTTCATTGGGTAAAAAGGGGCAGATTTTAGAGATGTTATGGATGTCTACTAGCTTTTGACATTGATTAGATTTAGGGCCAAAAGGACATGTCAGAGTCTTGGATTCAGTGGCGGCTGGTACTAACAAATTTTTTGGGGGGCGCAAACAAACCCCTCCAGGTCCGCACTCGCCCTACAAACAGAGCGCTCTCCAGCGGTCATGGCTTCCATGTTAACCCGATCTTCTTTCCGGGTTCCAAATGTTCAGCCTCTTGGTTTTAGCAGTTAGTAAATCGTTAGTGAATTTAATAGGGCGTGCTGTGAGCAAAAGCCAGACTGTAAATGGTCAGGAAGGTTGTTTTCAGTGTGGTAGGAGCTCCGATGGTTGTAGACTAGGCGTTCCAAAAGTTAAGGTGAAGGGGGAGCAAAGGGATAGGTCTTAAAGTGGTTGTAAAGGCTTAAGGATTTTTACCTTCATGAATTCTATGCATGAAGGTAAAAAAAACCTTCTGTGTGATGCTCCCCCCCCCACAGCCCCCCCAATACTCTCCTGAGCCCCCTCTCCATCCAGCAATGTGCACAACAGCCTTTGCTGTTCTGGGACTCCCTCGCCAATGGCTTCCACTGCTCTCAATCATAGCCAGTGAGCCAATGAGGAGAGAGCAGGGGGCGAGGCGGTGTCTTAAAGGCTTACTAAACCCTTGTTTTTTTTCAAAACAAACATGTCATACTTACCTCCACTGTGCAATTGGTTTTGCACAGAGTGGCCCCGATCCTCCTCTTCTGGGGTCCCTCAGCGGCGCTGGTGGCTCCTTCTCTTCTCAAGTGCCCTCACGGGAAGCGCTCTCCTTCGGGACACCCGTGCGGACGTGCTCCGGTGTCCTGCTTCTGCGTCTATTGACACAGAAAGCAGGTCTCGGCCCCGGTGCCCGCGTCATTGGATTTGCTTGACAGCAGCGGGAGCCAATGGCTGCGCTGCTATCAATCTATCCAATCAGAACATGAGACACTAGCCATAGCTGGTGTGCTCGTCCCCGGGGCAAGAAAGACGGGGCTCAGGTAAGTAAAACGGGGGGTCTGGGGGGCTGCAGCATGAGAGAAGGTTTTTTTACCTTAATGCATAGAATGCATAAAGGTGAAAAAGCACGAGGGTTTACAACCCCTTTAAGGACGACTAGAGCAGGGCTCGGGAGTGAGCACGCACCTGTGCCCCCATAACTAGTGGCTTTCTATTGGGATCACCGGTCAAGGTGAATGAGCTAGGAGCGCTGACGGGGGAACCTAAGAAGAAGGGGATCGTGGCTGCTTTGTGCAAAACAATTACACAGAGCAGGTAAGTATGAAATGTTTGTTTTGTTTTTTTTTTTAAAACCAAATCTTTAATAT
This sequence comes from Lithobates septentrionalis, assembly GCA_037952835.1. Classification (NCBI taxonomy): domain Eukaryota; kingdom Metazoa; phylum Chordata; class Amphibia; order Anura; family Ranidae; genus Lithobates; species Lithobates septentrionalis. The sequence goes on from JBBDGP010000776.1 coordinate 744,848, forward strand.
CACTTTAGTTTGTTCGAGTTGGTGTGTTCCAGTGAAGGTTTTTTAGCCCCTTCACGCCGACGTAACACAAAATACAGCCCCACTAGACTGGGCTTTTTTCTGTGGGGGCCGCATATTTGCGTATCTCCCCCAGCACAAAAACTGGGGTCTCACCGTTAGCCCCAGGCCCTGTACTAACGATCGGGACCCGAAACTCTCGATTCCGGGTCACCCGATCGCTGTTATAGCCTCTGATTGGCCGCCCGCACCCTGTGTTGTCTTCTTTTGTGAATGGAGGCGAGAGATGCATCGTATCTCTCTCTCCTTGCAGAGAAAAAAAAAATTTAAATAATAAAAAATAAAATACAAAGATAAAAAAAAAATCCCTAGATCAAGGTTTGATCTAGGTCAATGCCAGGATTAGTGTTTGGATCGAGGCCAGGGTCATTATTTTTTTTCGAAAGGATTTTTTTTTTTAAATCAGTGTCAGTGTGTTTTAGGTAGGGTAAAAAAAAGCAAAATGTGCACTATTGTTTTTAGGCTGTACTACGGGTACATACAACAACTAACATGTGGTATCGCTGCGATCGTCGGCTGCAGGAGAATTTAATTTGGGTTCTTCTTTGGTGGAAGGTTATGGTAGTACCAAGAAATATACAACTACATTAAAACCAGAAAATGTTTTTTTTTGTATTTTGGGACAGTTTTTCTTTGATAATAATAATAATAAAAAAAAATCAAGAGCTATCCATTACCACTTACCACCAAATGAAAGCCCAATTTGTCCTGAAAAAAATGTGGTATGCACAAAGTAGTTGTGGTGATATGTACAGTTTTACGAACACACGTCAAAGTTGCAAAGTTGTGCTTAGGCATTTAGATTTGTGTTACCCTTAGGCCTGAAGGGGTTAAGTATGGTAAGTGATCTGTGCATGCTTTAGAGGAGAAGGGAAGGTTCCAGTAGATAGGGTGAGGTTGAAGATGTGAGTGAGAGAGCATAGGATAGATGAAATGTAACAAACATTCTTCCCACTGACCACTTTTTCAGTTATGTACAGTATTTAAGACCACAATAAGTTGAATAAACCTCGTAGAACAGTTTTTTGAAGCCCAAAGAAACCAGGCTAACGTGAAACGCCAAAGAAACAAACTGTGAGTAGAAACTGGGAACACCACCTCCTTACCTACTTAGGTGCATTGAGGGTTGGTTCGGGAGGTCAAGATATAAAATTAGGTTGGAAGGGCACACAAGCTCTAAAGCAAGGCCAAAGTCTGCTAAAGCCACAGTATGTATTGAATGTCTTGAATATCCATCGTCCTTACTGGAAAAACTTTTCTCTAGTCAGTGGAAAAGTTTTTGTTGTCTGTGAAAATGCTGATGGTGTGAGATTTTTTTATCTTTTATTTTGTAGCCTTTACTCCGGCACATCAAGTAAATGTATAGAAGGTGACTTCACTGGTTGCATGAAGTGTATCAAATGCTCTCAGTCTGTCTGATCACTGCAGCGACGAGGCCGCGGACATCACAGAGACTTTGTGATGTCGCTTGTGCTGTGTGTACCATCCCCTACCTATTGCGGACTTCTGTAGCGAGAGCGGGCAGCATCATGGAATGTTAATTTTTTCCGTAGAAAGGACTGGGAAAGTATACACGTTGAAGGAAAAAAAATATATGACCTGAGGTTTCAGTACTATATAAAAAAATAGTCAGTAAACCAAAAGTTATTTGACAAGATGATGGTAACCAGTTTTAATTTAAGTTTCACCATCTCCTGGTCTCAACTGACGAAAGGCAACCACTATGATTGGCTACCAATCATTTTAAGGCTCAGACATGCAATCATATTGGTCATGTGGGTTTGTTTGCAAATAAAAGCCGTATATGGCCAAATAAAAGCCATATATGCCCAGTATAGCCACATAAAAGCCATATATGGCCAGTATGGCCAAATAAAAGTCTTATGTGCCCAATATGGCCAAACAAAAGCCATATATGGCTAGTATGTCCAAATAAAAGTCATATGTGCCCTTTATGGCCAAATCAAATCCATATATGGCCAAATAAAAGTCATATATGGTCCATTATGGCCAAATAAAAGCCATATACGGCCAATATGACCAAATAAAAGCGGTATATGGCCAAATAAAAGCCATGCAATAAATGGCCAATATGGCCAAATAAAAGCCATAGATGGCCAATATGGTCAAATAAAAGCCATATATGCCCAATATGGCCAAATAAAAGCCATATATGGCCAATATGTCCAAATAAAAATCATATGTGCCCAATATGGCCAAACAAAAACCATATCTGGCTAGTATGTCTAAATAAAAGTCATATGTGCCCATTATGGCCAAATAAAAGCCATATATGGCCAATATGACCAAATAAAAGCAGTATATGGCCAAATAAAAGCCTTATAGGGCGTACACACGGTCGGACTTTGTTCGGACATTCCGACAACAAAATCCTAGGATTTTTTCCGACGGATGTTGGCTCAAACTTGTTTTGTCTACACACGGTCGCACAAAGTTGTCGGAAAATCCGATCGTTCTAAACGCAGTGACGTAAAACACGTACGTCGGGACTATAAACGGGGCAGTGGCCAATAGCTTTCATCTCTTTATTTATCCTGAGCATGCGTGGCACTTTGTCCGTCGGATTTGTGTACACACGATCGGAATTTCCGACAACGGATTTTGTTGTCGGAAAATTTTATCTCCTGCTCTCCAACTTTGTGTGTCGGAAAATCCGATGGAAAATGTCCGATGGAGCCCACACACAGTCGGAATTTCTGACAACACGCTCCGATCGGACATTTTCCATCGGAAAATCCGACCGTGTGTACGGGGCATTACAGTAAATGACCAATATGGCCAAATAAAAGCCATATATTGCCAAATAAGTCATATATGGCCAAATAAAAGCCATATTGGCACCGTTAAAATGTAGTCTGGACATTTAGGTTTCAAACACCTGGGAAGCTAACAAGAGTAGAATTGGTCTTAAACATGACCCTTCCTAAATACACTTACAGTATACCTTCATCTGTGGAGGAACCAGGTACACAGCCTTGATCCCTTTGTAACCTCCTTCACAGCGCTATATTTACTGGTTAATCACATTCTCTTTAATTATCTTTGAAATATGCCTTCTGTTATTAGTCTTTCATTGGCTTGGAGAAGCTCCTTTCAACTACCGTGTGCCTAGCTGTGAGAAGATCGCAGGTCGCTGACCTCCAGTTTGCAAGATTTTAATTAAAATAAAAATCAATTCTTCATCTGCTGGTATAAAATGTAAGATGCACACTATACAGTGCACGATGGTTACCCAGTTGCTCGCTGAGACGTACCAGTACAATGATTTATGTTCACCATGATGTTTGCTGCCCAGACCAGTGTCAGCAGAAACAGAAGTTGACCTTCCGCCGGGGTCAAAGCTAATTTGCTAGCGGGTACGTCGGCTCTGAGTTTGTTGGCGGTGCTTTTCATTATAGGCACTATTGTTTTTAAATGAATGGAAAACCTTTACCTTGTATAGATAGTGACAGGTATTCTATTTTCCTTACATAGGAGGTGACACTGTTCTTATTTTTAGAAAACTTGACTTTTCCAAGAGATCTAGAGTCTTGTGAATTTTTTCTTTTTTGATTTAGATTTTTTTTTTTTTAAGGATTTGGTTCTTTGTCCTCAAGAGTTTTTCAGTTGTTCCCAGCTCCTTGACTGTGCTTAAAAGCAACCCAACTGACCCATTAAATGTGCGTGGGCTTTGCCTGCGTGTATCATTGAGGGGTTAAAGTGGAGTTCCACCCACTTTTACAACTCTTCAGCATCTCTCACTAAACTGTGCACTGTACACAAATTGGATATTATTTTTTTTTTTTTCTCAGCACCTACTGTATATCTGCTGTATTCATTTTTCACTTCCTCCTCCCTGGCCGCGGCCCATCGCATCATTTCCTGTTTGCAATGCCTTCTGGGAAGGGGCTGCAACTTCCTCTGAAACTGCCGTTGCTATGGAAACCTGACCTGAAACCTATTACATTGCTTGTGCTGCACTGAGCATGTGGGAGATCTGCAAGGATGAGATCTAGGAAGAAATACAGTCTGGCTTCAGATGCCCACACTTAGGATGGCCACGGCCTGCTGGAAGTTTATAAAATAACAAACTACTGCTATAAACTAACAAAACAGATCTTCGTTTACTGACTAACTTTACTAGAATATATTAAGCTTGTGTATTATAGGGGTATTTTTACTTAAAAAGTATAATTTCGGCCGGAACACCACTTTAACCACCTCAATACAGGGCACTTAAACCCCCTTCCTGCCCAGACCAATTTTCAGCTTTCGGTGCTCTCACACTTTGAATGACTATTACTCAGTCATGCAACACTGTACCCAAATGAAATTTGTGTCCTTTTTTTCACACAAATAGAGCTTTCTTTTGGTGGTATTTAATCACTAATGGGTTTTTTATTTTTTGTGCTATAAATAAAAAAAGACCGTAAATTTTGTGAAAAAATGCCTTTTTCTTTGTTTTTGTCATAAAATTTAGCAAATTAGTAATTTTTCTTCATAAATTTTGGCCACAATTTATACTGCTATATATCTTTGGTAAAAATAACCCAAATTAGTGTATATTATTTGGTCTTTGTGAAAGTTATAGAGTCTACAAACTATGGTGCCAATCACTGAAAATTGAAAACATCTGATCAGGCCTTCAGTACATCAGGTGAATCTCATTTCTTGAGGTACTAACAAGTCAGAAAAGTACAAATACCCCCCAAATTACCCCTTTTTAGAAAGTAGACATTCCAAGGTATTAAGTAAGTAGCATGGTTAGTTTTTTTAAGGTGTAATTTTTTTCCCACAATTCTTTGCAAAAGGAAGATTTTTTTTGTTTTTTGTTTTTTTGTTTTCAAAATTTTCATATTAACTGGTTATTTCTCTCACAGAGCATATGCATACAACAAATTACACCCCAAAATACATTCTGCTACTCTTACCAAGTATGGGGATACCACATGTGTGGGACTTTTACACAGCCTGGCCACATACAAAGGCCCAACATTGAAGTAGCACCATCAGGCGATCTACGAGCATAAATTGCACATCTCATTTCTCAACCATGTATTACACTTTTGTAAGCCCTGGGGCACCAGGACAAAGGAATTGCCCACAAAATGACCCCATTTTGGAAAGCAAACACCCCAACGTATAATCTATGAGGCATAATGAGTCTTTTGAACTGTTATTTTTTTTCCAGAAGTTTTTGGAAAATGTGGAAAAAAAATAAAAATGCATTTTTTTTACACAAAGTTGTCCATTTATAAGATATTTCCAACACATAGCAAATACATAGCAAAAATGACACCCCAAAATACATTCTGCTACCCCTCCTGAGTATGGCAATACCACATGTGTCGGACTTTTACACAGCCTGGCCACATACAAAGGCCCAACATTGAAGTAGCACCATCAGGCGATCTACGAGCATAAATTGCACATCTCATTTCTCAACCACCTATTACACTTTTGAAGGCCCTGGAGCACCAGGACAAAGGAATTGCCCACAAAATGACCCCATTTTGGAAAGCAAACACCCCAACGTATAATCTATGAGGCATAATGAGTCTTTTGAACGGTTATTTTTTTTCCAGAAGTTTTTGGAAAATGTGGAAAAAAAATAAAAACGCATTTTTTTTACACAAAGTTGTCCATTTATAAGATATTTCCAACACATAGCAAATACATAGCAAAAATGACACCCCAAAATACATTCTGCTACTCCTCCTGAGTATGGCGATACCACATGTGTGGGACTTTTACACAGCCTGCCACATACAAAGGCCCAAAATTGAAGTAGCACCATCAGGCGATCTACGAGCATAAATTGAACATCTCATTTCTCAACCACCTATTACACTTTTGAAGGCCCTGGAGCACCAGGACAAAGGAATTGCCCACAAAATGACCCCATTTTGGAAAGCAAACACCCCAACGTATAATCTATGAGGCATAATGAGTCTTTTGAACGGTTATTTTTTTTCCAGAAGTTTTTGGAAAATGTGGAAAAAAAATAAAAACGCATTTTTTTACACAAAGTTGTCCATTTATAAGATATTTCCAACACATAGCAAATACATAGCAAAAATGACACCCCAAAATACATTCTGCTACCCCTCCTGAGTATGGCGATACCACATGTGTGGGACTTTTACACAGCCTGGCCACATACAAAGACCCAACATTGAAGTAGCACCATCAGGCGATCTACGAGCATAAATTGCACATCTCATTTCTCAACCACCTATTACACTTTTGAAGGCCCTGGAGCACCAGGACAAAGGAATTGCCCACAAAATGACCCCATTTTGGAAAGCAAACACCCCAACGTATAATCTATGAGGCATAATGAGTCTTTTGAACGGTTATTTTTTTTCCAGAAGTTTTTGGAAAATGTGGAAAAAAAATAAAAACGCATTTTTTTTACACAAAGTTGTCCATTTATAAGATATTTCCAACACATAGCAAATACATAGCAAAAATGACACCCCAAAATACATTCTGCTACTCCCCCTGAGTATGGGGATACCACATGTGTGAGACTTTTACACAGCTTGGCCACATACAGTGGCCCAACATCCAAGTAGCACCATCAGGCGTTCTAGGAGCATACATTACATAGATAATTTCCTGGCAACCTATCATTTTTGAAGGCCCTTCATATTTCTAACACATAGCATGTACATACCAAGAATTACAATCCAAAATAAATTCTATTGCGGAAAGGATAAAAAAAAAGTATTACCTGTGCTTTTAGTAGTGTCCACAGAAGAGAGCACTGGCCCAGGCAGCAGTCAGGGATGTGCTTAGCGACAGCAATAACTATCCAGGCAGCAGGCAGGAATATTGTCTATAGTCGGCACAGCACAGTCCATAGGAATTGTCCAGGCAGAGACAGCCAGCACAGCCATAATATTGGTCCTGGTACACTGTTACCTGCAGACACACATTATTGTACCGCTCTCCAGCCCTTCATAAACATACTGCCTTTTGCTACAGCGAATTATTTGCATAGTCCAGGTAGCAGGCAGATGTGTGGTCCGTTCATGCGGCAGGCAAAGGCATGATGGCAGTAAGTCAGCAGAAGGCTGAGGGCCGCAATTGGGTAAGACCTGTGCACAGGGGCACAGGGGTAGAGGCTTCGACCCACCCAAATCTCTATGAAGCCTCCGGACTCCAGACCCTAATCCGGAAATTACAAAACCGGGAGAAAACAAAAAAAATTGTTATCTCCATCCGGAAAAACTATTCTGGAGCCCCTCACATATGTGAGACCCCTGTGTACTATAGTAGCAGGGCAACAGATCAGTCCAAGCGGTAGGCAAAAGCATAGTCCATAAAACAAGCCAGGGTCAGTTAACGTGCAAGCAGTCCAAGCGGTGGGCAGAAGAGTAGTCACAAAACAGGCCAGGGTCAGTTCACGAGCAAGCAGTCCAAACGGTGGGCAGAGGCATAGTCAAAACAGGCCAGGGTCAGTTCATGTGGAAGCAGTCCAAACGGTAGGCAGAGGCATAGTCAAAAAGCAGGCCAGGGTCAGTTCACATTGAAGGCAGTGGCATGGTTATTTGGGGAAGCATGGAAAATGATCAGCGAAAATGGGGAAAATATGGGCTAATAACTTGGGAATGTATGATACAGTTCGAAGCATTCACCAATGCAAAGGCCAGGTTGGGAGGGACACTGGGGACAATGGTAGCTGGTATCTTTTCGAAAACCTCTTCTGCTGCACACACGACATTTTTTTTGCCGTCTTCGGCCTGCTTCCGATGGTGGAATGTTGTACGGGAAGTGCCATTCATGAAGTCGGCTAACAGCATCAGAACGAGGTAATTCTGGGAGGGGTCTTTGTGGATAGATGAGGGACGTGACTACTTCTTCTATGAATTTTAGGAAGGAGGCGGGGCTTTCTGTGGATTTTGTGTAGATTATGTAGGAATTGTAAATGGCCAAATGGATTAGATATATTGCTACCTTCTTATACCAGAATCGGGACCTCCTTATTGACAAATAGGGCTGAATCATTTGGTCATTGAAATCCACCCCCCTCATGTAGAGATTATAGTCTTGGACACATGTCGGTTTTTCAATGGGACCTCGTCTTCGCTGAACTACAACTGCAGTGTCATCATGAATGGTGGACATCATGTGCACATCCCTCTTATCCTTCCACCTCAAGGCCAGCACTTCATTACATCTCAGTGTTGCTCTTTCCCCCTTTTTCAGCCTTTTGTTCACAATGGATTGTGGGAAGCCCTTCCTATTTTTTCTTGAAGTTCCGCAGGCCAGGGTTTTTTCAATATATAGGTGTCTGAAAAGGGGCAGGCTGGTATAAAAGTTGTCCAGGTATATATGATAGCCTTTTTTTAGAAGTGGGTAAGCCAGATCCCATACGATTTTTCCATTTGTGCCCATGTAGGCTGGGCACTCAGGGGGCTGGAGCTGGGAATCTCTTCCCTCATATATGCGGAATGCATATAGATATCCCGTGGCTCTCTCACACAGCTTGTAAAATTTGACTCCATATTTGGCCTTTTTGCTAGGAATATACTGTTTTATTCCTAGCCGGCCTGAAAATGGTACCAGGGACTCATCCACACATATATTTTTCTCGGGGACATAAAGTTCTGCAAATTGTTGGGAAAATGAATTTATTAGTGGGCGAATCTTGTATAGCTTATCCGAATTTGGATGATTGTTGGGAGGGCACTGGGTGTTGTCGTTAAAATGAAAGAATCTCATAATCATCTCATATCGGGACCTGGACATAGCGGCAGAATACATGGGCATATGGTGAATGGGGTGGGTGGACCAATAGGTATGTCCTTCATTTTTTTTTGTAAGCCCCATATTTAGGGTGAGGCCCAAAAACAATTTGAACTCCTCCATATTCAAATCTCTCCACTCAAACGGACGGGCATAAGATGATTTGGGGTTGCTGGCAATATACTGCTGGGCATACAAATTTGTCTGGTCCACAATGAACTGCAGCAAAGTGTCGGGCAAAAACAGGTGAAAAAAATTGATCTCTGTAAAATTTTGGGTGTTGGCCTGCACACCTGGCTGTGCTGTGAAAGGGGGAATATTTGGTGATCCCGAGTTGGAAGGCAGCCATGTTGGGTTGGCAAGACCATCTGGCATATAGGTAGCGGCCCTGGCTCTTGGGGGACGTGACACTCCAGTAGTTGGGGGAGTTGAATTTCCTGTGCTGGAACTCGGGTGTGATGTGGCAGCACTGGTACTGGGCATTTGTGCGCGGGGCCCATCTCTGGTGGCAGCACTGGTACTGGGCCTTTGTTCCTGGGGCCTATTGCTGGCGGCAGCACTGGTACTGGGCCTTTCTTCCTGGGGCCTATTTCTGGCGGCAGAGCTGGTACTGGGAATATAATCCCGGTTGCTGGCGGCTTCCTGGGTTCCAGAGTGTCGTGCCCTTTTAGGAGGGACCCATTCTTCATCCGAACCATTGCTACTCTCGATCGGCTCAAATGCCGAATTTGATTCGGAATCAGAATGGGACTCTGATGAGAGCTCCCCGGTGCTCTCATCAGTCATAGAGAGGATCTGGAACGCCTCCTCACTTGTATATCCTCTTTTGGACATGGCTGTGTGGCGGGTAGCTGTGCGACGGGTGACAGATGGGTGGCAGGTGACGGTCACTGATGGGCTGTGCGATGGGTGGCAGGTGACGTTCACTGAGAGGTGATGGTGTGATGGGCGATGGTCACAGATAGTTGACAGGCGACGGTCACTGATGGGTAACAGGTGCACCGCTGATGGTCACTGATGGGTGACAGGGCACAGTCACTGATGGGTGATGGGTGAGAGGGCCCGGTCACTGATGGGTGACAGGCCACGGACGCTGACAGGTGATAGTCACAGATTGTTGACAGGCGACGGTCACTGATGGGTGACGGGTGCACCGCTAATGGTCACTGGTGGGTGACGGGTGACAGGGCACGGTCACTGGTGGGTGACGGGTGACAGGGCAGGTCACTGATGGGTGACGGGTGACAGGGCAGGTCACTGATGGGTGACGGGTGACAGGGCAGGTCACTGATGGGTGACGGGTGACAGGGCAGGTCACTGATGGGTGACGGGTGACAGGGCAGGTCACTGATGGGTGACGGGTGACAGGGCACGGTCACTGGTGGGTGACAGGGCACCGCTGATGGTCACTAATGGCAGTCTCTATGTGACAGGTGCACTTTTTATGGGGTGACTGTTGGGTGACAGATGACAATTGGGGGGGGTGATGGGACAGAAGTGGTGTTGGTGCAGACACTACAAATACAAAGATCTGTAACTCACTGCTCCTGGCTCTTCTCTCCTCACACTGGAAACGGTGTGTGAGGAGAGAAGGGCTAGTAACAGCTAGTGACAGCTCTTTGTTTACACTTAGTGATCGGCTGTGAATGGATCACAGCCGATCACATGGTACACAGTACTGGCCAATGGCTGTAAACTATCGTCGGTGACGAGCAGTGTTCCCGGGGAACACGCCGCCACCGACGTGCACGCGCAGCGCGCTCACGATCGCGCGCATGCGCCGTGCAATGCGGGATGTACCATTAGTGATCAGCCGTGACTTCATCACGGCCGATCACGTGGTAAACAGCCATGCCCAGTGGCTGTTCACCCCTGTCGGTGACGAGCGGTGTCTCGGTGACACGCCGCCACCGACAGTACAGGGCTGCGCGCTCATGATCGCGCGCATGCCCTGTTTAAACGGTGGACGTCATATGACGCCCACTCAGAACAATAGGCTTACCGTCCGGCCGTCATATGACAGTGGGCGGTAGGCTAGTGGTTAAAGTCAGACTAGATCAGTGAATTATATAGATTTTATTTTTGTTTTATTTATTACATCTACATATCTGTCCCTGCCCTCAAAGAACTTACGATCTAAGCTCCCTAACTCACATTCAAACATACCAGAGTACCTGGAGAAAACCCACACAGGCACAGAGAGAACATGTAAACTCCAAGCAGGTAGTGTCGTGGTTGGTATTCGAACCAACAACCCTAGTGCTGCTAGGGTCGTCGGATCAGATAACCAGCCGGAAGGCTCGCTGAGATCCGGCCTTCCAGTTGGTATGTGAACCTTGAGCCTGTTTCCATCACAAGTGCTGGGCCCTCCATGTAGTGTTGGGTAAGACTTGGGCTTTTACCTTTTAAATTAGACTGTGTCGTTCACACATGACTGTGTTTTTATCTGGACTGTGTGCCCCACAATAAATGTTACTTCATGGTTTATATGGAAGCAAGTTTTATTTATCATCCTACAATTTTGTTTCCCATGGATACCTGGACTTTACCAGTGCACAGCATATAGCCTTTGCATTTCTGTTTTGGATCTCCAGTCCTCCAGTGGATTGCATGCAGAATGGGACTGGGTCAATAGGATGCATGTTACTACTACATATAACTGCTAGCCCATTCTATGGTTGAGCGCCTTGGGTGTGTTTTTCGATGTTTACTAAGCCACAGAGCAGCCACTTAGCACGGGACTTGGAAGCTAGGGTCAATCGCTGTAGTAACGGTGCCTAATTGATTTCAACTTCCACAGGAATCCCACAGGTATGGCCCATACATACTTTCTTACATTGGTCCAAGCTAAACCAATGGGGCTGATTTATTAAAACTGGAGAGTGCAAAACCTGGTGCAGCTCTGTATAGAATCCAGCTTCCATTTTTTTTTTTTTGGTCAAAGCCTAATTGAACAAGTTTAAGTTAGAAGCTGATTGGTTACCATGCAGGGCTGCACCAAATTTTGCACTCTCCAGTTTTAGTAAATCAACCCCAATGTAACTAGGCTACATAGTCCATACCTAGACTTCAGCTGTAATCCTAGGGTTATGAAAGGTGTACATTTAAGATTCGAAGTTTAGGCATAACCTTTCCATTTTGTGTGTACGTTGACTATCGCAATTTGATTGGTTGTTATGAGCAATATCCGTGTCCTATCATACCTTCCAGCTGCTATTTATCAGCCCCGTTAAACATCCTTTCTCTCTCCAGCTTCCCCTGGCTCAGCAGATTCATATTTTGTGTTCAGCCTTTGTATTTATTTGCTCCTGGAGGCCATCCAGCCTATTAATATGGCCTTTCTTACAGCTCAACAAAAGCGTAATAAAGATCGGCTCGATGCGTTCACTCATTCATTAAATGAGAAGTGGATCTCATTTATTAATCGATAAGTATGAGAGTGGCCAGACAATTAAAGGATTAGTAAAGCAGGTTTCTCCCGTGCACACTTAGGCAACTGCGGCACCAACAGAATTATTGTTTATCATATATCATGCTTGCCAGCAAAACAATATCCAATGCCTTAAAGGGGTTTCTCACTAGCAGATCTCTGGTGCCAGAATCTTTGCTGATTACCTTGTTGCATCGCTGAGAAAAGCGTCTCCAGAGCCACCAGAGCAAATGAAGCTGCTTGGGTATTATTAGGGTTCAATACAGCTTTTGGTTGGGACCCATCCAAAAGCATTGATATCTGCCTTCCCATCCCTTCCTGTTTTCTGCAACACACTGATGGTTATTAGAGCTGCCCATTTCAATGAAGGGAAAATAAAAACATGAGGGGGAGAAGCCCAGGGCCATCTACTACAACAAAGGCAAAGACATGTATTCGGGAGGCAACAGTGACACCCCCTCAATGCCAGTCTGCTGCATCTGTATTGCTCTGAGAGAAGTGATTCACTGCAGATTGCTTTTCAAAGACCAACCCAGGTGTAAACAAGTCCTACTTTACCCAAGTTATACTTATCTGCTTTGCAGAAAAAAAAATAGTTTACCGCGCTCAGTAGCTCAAGTTGAACCTTTTACACACAAGTGAATGAGTTAGAACATTGATTCTTCTCCATCCAGAGCTGGAGACTCCTCCAGGTCTTTCCTGTTTTCCAAAGAGTCTGAGAGTCTCAGAAAGGCATAGGAGACAATGGGAGACAAGCACTAGACGATTTCCTTGTTTTTTGGAATATGGATCAAGAATAAGAGTTAGAAGAAGTTGTATTAAGGGCTATGGGTTACATGGACCTTAATGGTAAGTATCTCAGTGTTTACTACTTTGGTGTGTACTAAAATATCTTGAGTGCTAGGTCCTTGTAGACGATGAAATGGCTAGCATTTTCATAAGGACATCAACCACGCAGCTTCCATTTTTCTCTTGGAGAACGTGGATAAAACAGGATGGAACCCTGAAGATTCTACTTTGTTATTGTCATCATAGTACAGCAAAAATTAGGTAAATTGTAAACATTTTTAATATTAGTTTGGTAGCTTCTGCACACTATAGGGCTTCCGTGATCACCTTGAGTTGTGGCAGGGTTGAGTTTAGAATTGAAAAACACCACCGTAGGCCAAATTACAAGTCTATTCCAATGATTGCAAAGCCAATGTATTTTGCAGGCTGTACCACACCCTCTAAAGTGGGTTTGAATTGTGTTCAAGCAATGTAATGGGGCCAATGGAATTTTTTTGGTTTGCATGGGATTTTTTCTGTAATGTGTAGTCCCGTAGCAGGCTACTACAGAAAGTGGCAACAAAAAAAATGCTGATACTTCCAGCATCATTCTCCGGTTAGATCCTCAAACACCTCCCTTTGGACCACCTACAACAAGCCCCTTTCAGGGGAAGGCAAGCATGCAAAGTATCATGGGATTTGCAGACCCTAAGGGGTTTACACTAGATTCGACAGTACCAAGAACTTGGGTGCACGCCTAAAAGGTTGCAATCATGCTTTGTCGATTGTCAGCAATGATCGAAAGGTTTAATGCAATAGAGTTTAGTTGTACTTAGCCATGGGACAAGGTTCTTTAGCACCCAAGTCATGGAACAAGATTCTTTAGCACCCAAGTCATGGGACAAGGTCCTTTAGCACCCAAGTCATGGGACAAGGTCCTTTAGCACCCAAGTCATGGGACAAGGTCCTTTAGCACCCAAGTCATGGGACAAGGTCCTTTAGCACCCAAGTCATGGGACAAGGTCCTTTAGCACCCAAGTCATGGGACAAGGTCCTTTAGCACCCAAGTCATGGGACAAGATTCTTTAACACCCAAGTCATGGGACAAGGTCCTTTAGCACCCAAGTCATGGGACAAGGTCCTTTAGCACCCAAGTCATGGGACAAGGTCCTTTAGCACCCAAGTCATGGGACAAGATTCTTTAACACCCAAATCATGGGACAAGGTCCTTTAGCACCCAAGTCATGGGACAAGGTCCTTTAGCACCCAAGTCATGGAACAAGATTCTTTAGTACCCAAGTCATGGGACAAGATTCTTTAGTACCCAAGTCATGGGACAAGATTCTTTAGCACCCAAGTCATGGAACAAGATTCTTTAGTACCCAAGTCATGGAACAAGATTCTTTAGCACCCAAGTCATGGGACAAGATTCTTTAGTACCCAAGTCATGGGACAAGATTATTTAGTACCCAAGTCATGGGACAAGATTCTTTAGTACCCAAGTCATGGGACAAGATTCTTTAGCACCCAAGTCATGGGACAAGATTATTTAGTACCCAAGTCATGGGACAAGATTCTTTAGTACCCAAGTCATGGGACAAGATTCTTTAGCACCCAAGTCATGGGACAAGGTCCTTTAGCACATTCCCAAAAAAGCCAAAATACGTCCCCCTCCATAGGATACAGGTTCTGCCCTCTTTGCGCCTGTCTCCTGCCTAAGTGCCCTACGCAGTCTCCTCTTCTGGCTATTTCTCAACTTGGCCCTAGTCGCACTCCAATAAAACTTCATCCATTTTACTATTGTCTTGCCCCATGGAATTTATTGTTCCTCTCCTATTAATAGAATCACTTCTTCCGATACCCTTAAACAAAAAAAAAAAAAGACAGTTTCTATAATAAACTATTGCCGCAGTCTCTTGGAGATTCCCCGAGAGAGTCGAAGCACTGAGCTAATTGCCGATTCATCCCGGTAGTGAGTTTAACCATTTCTTTTATCCTCATCTCGAGGACTGTAAATGAACAGAACAGGCTCGGCTGTACGGTGGTTTGTTGGCGGTGAAAGCGATGACTCGGCTTCTCTCTCGCTCTCTCTAATCTCGGGAAAATTTACTTAAATAAAAATATTGATTTTTGTGTAACGGATGCAGTCTCGCAGGTTGTTTGAGGGCTTTGGCGGGCTCGGGGGAAAGAAAAATGTACTTTTTCTTTCTGCGCGTTGGGCTTTAACGTATCATTAGGGCATTGTAATTAAAACTTATTTGCACAGGATGATTACATGAGATAATTATGTTGAACTTCTTTTTATCCTTCTGGACTTACAGGTCAGATGTAGTTAAGTGTATGACAAAGTAACGATCTTGGAATGCCTTTGTAATGCAGAAGAATAGCAAGGGGGGGGGGGGACAACTGTCTCTCGTTTTCTCATTTACATTAGTGCGGTTCAGTGAGGAATCTGACAAGGTTTGATCCCGTGACCTCTGTCTTTGCTGTCTCTCTTCTGCTGTGCTCCATACTCAACCTGTATGTTTCTCTTGCTTTACCGCCAGTACCTACTAGTCTCTGGCCAAACTCTAGAGTTGCGAATACAAACCAAGAAGCCCCACCGCAGACCCACAAATGTGGGGGGAGATCATCTTTGAGTTAAACTGGAACTAGGATCAGATATTGGTTCCTGTTAAAAAGGAACTTCAGTCTTTTTAAAAAAAAATTAAAGTCAACAGCTACAAATACTGTAGTTGCTGACTTAAAGTATTTACCAGTGCCAGTAGGGATAAATGGGAGACTTTATGGTAACACGGAAGAGTAAGTAATGCATAGAGGGTGGGGGGTCAGGAATAAGTAATGCATAGAGTGCAGGGGTCAAGAGTAAGTAACACACAGAGTGCAGGGGTACGTAATGCACAGAGTGCAGGGGTCAGGAGTAAGTAAGGCACAGAGTGCGCAGGGGTCAGGAGAAAGTAACACACAGTAAAAGTAGGGTTGCCACCTCATCCCTTTAAACCCAAACACTTTTGAATTACACGGGTTCTGAGGCTAATTAAATGCAGATAAGGCACCAAGTGAGTTTAATTATCACCTTAATCAGCCACAGAACCCGTGTAATTAATATGTGTTTGGGTTTAAAGGAATGAGGTGGCAACTCTAAGTAAAAGGGGTCAGGAGTATATAACGTGCAGAGTGCTGTGGTTGGCAATAAGTAACACACGGTGCAGGGGTACATAATTGCACAGAGTGCAGGGGTCAGGAGTAAGTAAGGCACAGAGTGCGCAGGGGTCAGGAGAAAGTAACACAAAGTAAAAGTAGGGTTGCCACCTCATCCCTTTAAACCCAAACACCTTTGAATTACACAGGTTCTGAGGCTAATTAAATGCAGAAACGGCACCAAGTGAGTTTAATTACTACCTAAATCAGCCACAGAACCTGTGTAATTAATATGTGTTTGGGTTTAAAGGGATGAGGTGGCAACCCTAAGTAAAAGGGATCAGGAGTATGTAACGTGCAGAGTGCTGTGGTCAGGAGTAAGTAACACACAGTGCAGGGGTACATAATTGCACAGAGTGCAGCGTTCATAAGTAAGTAAGGCACAAAGTGTGCAGGGGTCAGGAGTAAGTAAGGCACAGAATGTGCAGGGGTCAGGAGAAAGTAGCACAAAGTAAAAGGGGTCAGGAGTAGGTAACATGCAGTGTGCTGTGGTCAGGTGTAAGTAACACACAGTGCAGGGGTACATAATTGCACAAAGTGCAGGGTTCAGAAGTAAGTACGGCACAGAGTGTGCAGGGGTCAGGAGTATGCAACACAAAAAATAAGTTACTCACCAGTGCCTGGAGTTCATCATTGTCTTCCTGCAGCCGGTTCTTCTTACTGCTGCGGGTCTCCTGTGCCTCCGTTTTGGATATGGGAGCCAACTGTGACTTCCTGAGGAATGACAGCTGGCTCCCCACTGCACATGTGCTAGATGGCGCAGCGCTGCAGGACTGGTATTGCATTTTCCTGGGATGTGTGACTTGTCCTAGGAGGCTGGGGGTGCGTGGGTACGGAGCATGCCTAAGTGCTTGTCATTCTCACCTAGGTGAGAATTAAAGTGGGAGAGGGTACCCACTAAAAAATGTCAAAAGTGTTAGAGACAGGGGTAGAGAGTTGAATAAGCTGCACTTTTACTTTTGAGTGAAGGTCTGCTTTAAATGCATGTATGCCAATTAGTGTAAGAGTCAAACTTTCATGTATTTGAAACCTCTTACAGAGATCTTAGTACCCCCTCTGAACTCTGAACTTGCCCTCTTTTTTTTTTACTTCTATGAGCTGCAGGCCGGATTATTCTAGCCTGCCTGATTTTCTCTTTATGCAAGCTGGTGGGAAACATTGGCTCATTGATGACCACAAGTGTGTGTGTGTTTTACAGTAAACACTTGGCTAAGTGTGGGACTACCCTATGATACTGGGCTGTGCATCTGACATGGCTCTGGTACTGGAGATCACTCCTTCCACATCCTATAGTCCATGATTTCTGCTGTATGCCAGGGTGCAACTGAAGATGTTTCCAGTAAAGAAGAGCAAGTGGTGCTGAAAGTAAAAAGGGGCATAGTTAAGCAACACATGGGGGGGGGGAGGGGATTTACTAAAACTCAGGGCTTTTTTTCAGGGGGAACTTGGTGGAACTCAGTTTCACCACCTCTGGCTCAGACCCTTGGAGGGGGGGGGGGGGGGTGCTGCTCACCACAATCACTTGTAAACACAGAAGTCCGGTTTCTGTGTTTACAAGTGACAGCCCTGCACTCTGTATGTAATGCAATCTTGGTATTTGATGCCCCTTTAAGACCCTCCTACTGTTCGTGAAATTTGACTAACCACACCCACTATTTGATGTAATTTGGAGGGAGTGTGTAGGGGGAGGGGTTTTGGGGGGTCTTGGTTGAGTTCCAGTACCTATTGTTTGAGAAAAAAAGCCCTGCTAAAACTGAAGCATACAGAATCTGGTGCAGCTGTGCATAGTAACCAATCAGCTTCCAGGTTTTGTTGTCAAAGATTAATTAAACAAGCTGAAGTTAGAAGTTGATTGGTTACTATGCAGAGTTGCACCAGATTCAGTGTGCATCAGTTTTAGTAAATCTACTCCATAGAGTGTAGGGGTCAGGAGCATAGGTGTGCGCAGTCTATTGCATTAGGGTGTGCACCCCAAAGCTCCAACACACACGCGTGTGTGACATATTTACTGGCCTTTTCCCAGCTCTCCTTCCTGAAGCAATGGGGGGAGGGGCGAGCAAAGGAGCTCACAGGGGGACCCAGGCAGCAGAAAGAACAGGGACAGTGGGGGGGGGGGGTGGCATATATTTTTATGGTATTGGTATTTTCCTCCTGTGGCAGCTGAATGTCAGTGAGAGGGAGAGGAGGAGAAGCCTACTTTCAGCTGCTGCAGGAGAAAAATATAGATTGATTTCACTAAATTGCACCTCCTCTCTAGGTTCTTGGGGTCAGCAAGGAAGGATTGCAGTTTACCTGTCACCTGCCCATGATCACTGGGGAGATCGCCATTGATGGGTTGCCAACTTCAGGATTAGGGTGTGCCCAGGCACACCTGGCACACCCCTTGCACACGCCTATGGTCAGGAGGGCATAATGCACAGAGTGTAGGGGTCAGGAGTGCCTAATGCAGAGTGTAGGGGTCAGGAGTGCCTAATGCAGAGTGTAGGGGTCAGGAGTGCATAATACAGAGTGTAGGGGTCAGGAGTGCATAATGCAGAGTGTAGGGGTCAAGAGTGCATAATGCACAGAGTGTAGGGGTCAAGAGTGCATAATGCACAGAGTGTAGGGGTCAAGAGTGCATAATGCACAGAGTGTAGGGGTCAGGAGTGCATAATGCACAGAGTGCAGGGATCAGGGGTGCTCAAGTGTGTAGGGGTCTAAAGTAAGCAACATACAGAGTGCAGGATTCAGGACTCAGTAAGGCACAGAGTGCTGGGGCTAGGGAATGTAACACATAGAATACAGGGCTTATGAGTGTGTAATGCACAGAGTACAAGTGTCAGGAATGCGAAATGCACAGAATGCAGGGATCAGGAGTGTGTAATGCACAGAGTAGGAGTAATTAATGCACAGAGTGCAGGGGTCAGGAATAGGTAACACACAGAGTATAGGGGTCACAAGTAAGTAATGCGCAGTGTAGAGGGGTCAGAAGTAAGGCACAGAGTGCTGGGGCAAGGGAAAGTAACACATAGAGTGCAGGGGTCAGGAGTAAGTAATGAACAGAATGCATGGATCATGAGTAAGTAATATAGAGTGTGTAGGGGTCTGGTAGGAAATGCAATGAAGTAAAGCACAGAGTGCCTCCAAGCACAAATTCCTCCCAATCCACCCCCAACCCTCCATGACTGGAAAAAACCTTTTGAACTCTTATTTTTTTTACGCAAATCTGTGCTTTCTTTCAACCTCCATAGGCAACATTAAGATGGTTT
Source organism: Lithobates septentrionalis (assembly GCA_037952835.1). Taxonomy (NCBI): domain Eukaryota; kingdom Metazoa; phylum Chordata; class Amphibia; order Anura; family Ranidae; genus Lithobates; species Lithobates septentrionalis. The sequence continues at coordinate 764,306 of JBBDGP010000776.1, forward strand.
TTGAAGCCATCTAGAAACCAAAGCATTGATCCCGAGCACAGCCGCAGTCACTGAATCTATTACAGTATTAGTAGAGCTGAGCAAATTACAGAAGGTTACTCCAGGAGTCGTCCATAAAAACGCCATGCCCGCGATCTTATCTGTCGCTTGCCAAGCCTCTGAGCCGCTCACAGCGGTCTCATTAGAAGCAGCATAATCTCCATATTACTTACATCCGTGCTAAACTTGATTAAGCCCGAGCGCTCAGTGTATTTTCTTGTCCTCATAACTAACTGAAGCTACTGCGTACTCGCTGTAATAGATTTTCAGCCTCATTTAAACGCCATTGTTGCAAATCAACTGGCCTTGCCGAGTTTCTGTGCTTTGTCTCTATCCAGAAAGAGATACTCAGAGAATCCGAGTGTTTCTTTTACTTCCTCGTGGCATGTACAGTTCAACAATTTTATTGGATGTAAAAAAAAATAACGTATGGGTTTTATCTACTCTACTCGACGATTTAAAGTGTTTCTCCAGGCAAAAACATAAATGGCGGTGCCAATTGTTTAAAACATGTAATGGACACCCATACCATGGCCATTGTTTTCTTCAGTGTTGATCCCGTTAAATTAATCTGTTAATACTCCAAGTTCCGTAGTGAGAAAATAATTTTCGGCGTAGTGTAACACTTGGTGGCCACCACTAAATTGGCTCCAATAACACCTCTATAAAGAAAGGTAACGCTGAGCAGATTGACTACTATTACAACTGTACTCCTTCCCACAGCCGTGCCCCAACAGTTTGCACTGAGCTTATGTGACAAAGCGAACGAATAAATGTATTAACTTATGTGAGTTGAACTATTTATCGATCAGGGCTCAGGAGTAAGTAATGCAGAGAGTGCAGGGCTCAGGAGTAAGTAATGCAAAGAGGGCAGGGCTCATGAGTAAGTAATGCAGGGATCAGGAGTAAGTAATGCAGAGAGCGCAGGGCTCAGGAGTATGTAATGCACAGAAGGCACGGGTCAGGAGTAAGTAATGCAGAGAAGGCAAGGCTCAGGAGTAAGTAATGCAGAGAGTGCAGGGCTCAGGAGTAAGTAATGCAGATAGTGCAGGGCTCAGGAGTAAATAATGCAGAGAGTGCAGGGCTCAGGAGTAAGTAATGCAGAGAGTGCAGGGCTCAGGAGTAAATAATGCAGAAAGTGCAGGGCTCAGGAGTAAGTAATGCCGAGAGTGCAGGGCTCAGGAGGAAGTAATATAGAGAGTGCAGGGCTCAGGAGTAAGTAATGCACAGAAAGCATGGATCAGGAGTAAGTAATGCAGAGAGGGCAAGGCTCAGGAGTAAGTAATGCAGAGAGGGCAGGGCTCAGGAGTAAGTAATGCAGAGAGTGCAGGGCTCAGGAGTAAGTAATGCAGATAGTGCAGGGCTCAGGAGTAAATAATGCAGAGAGTGCAGGGCTCAGGAGTAAGTAATGCAGAGAGTGCAGGGCTCAGGAATAATTAATATAGAGAGTGCAGGGCTCAGAAGTAAGTAATGCACAGAAGGCATGGGTCAGGAGTAAGTAATGCAGAGAGGGCAGGGCTCATGAGTAAGAAATGCAGAGTACAGGGCTCAGGAGTAAGTAATGCAGAGAGTGCAGGGTTCAGAAATAGGTAATGCAGGGCTCAGGATTAAGTAACACACAGAATGCAGAGATGTGTAATGCACAGAGTGCAGGGGTCAAGAGTATGTAATGCAGAGAATGCGGGGCTCAGGAGCAAGTGACACACAGAGTCCAGTGGTAAGTAAGGCACAGAGTGCACAGGGATCAGGAGAAAGTAACACACAAAGTGGAGGTGTCAGGAGTATATAACGCACAGCGATTAGGGCGTCAGGAGTAAGTAATGCACAAAGTGCAGGGGTCAGAACCGCGTTTAAAATACCCAAAAATATGTTTTTGTGGCATTTTTAATCAAATACCAGCACTCCCTGAAAAAGCAATCTAGGAGGTGCTATTTTGCCATTTAGGATGGAGAGCAATGCCATCTACTTTAAATCCCATCCAAAAGCAAAATCAAAAATATAACATAATGCATCTCACCTGTCCTTAATTGTGATAGGTGGCTGCATTCGTTTTCTATTTTTTTGCTAGTGATTCTGCCAGTAATGCAAATTGCCTGGCTTCCTCTGGCTTTAGTACATTACAAGTATCTGGGTTATGTTTGTAACATGTGACGGCAGAATTCCTGATTTATATACTTGCTTTGAAATTATGGGATCAACATGACAGCCAGGAAAATAGCAGGGGTCGGCGGTCAGTGTATTTGCATTTTGGTCATGATTCGATTTGGGTCCCATTACCAAAATATGATTTTTGGTTTTGTATGTTTATGTAAAATTGCATCATACGTGGAACCCTTATACTTTTATGATGTAAGGAACATTCTTCTCACTGATCACCAATGTAAGGGACATTCTTCCCACTGATCACCAATGTAAGGAGCATTCTTCTCACTGATCACCAATGTAAGGAGCATTCTTCTCACTGACCCCCAATGTAAGGAGCATTCTTCCCACTGATCACCAATGTAAGGAACATTCTTCCCACTGATCACCAATGTAAGGAACATTCTTCCCACTGATCACCAATGTAAGGAACATTCTTCCCACTGATCACCAATGTAAGGGACATTCTTCTCACTGATCACCAATGTAAGGAACATTCTTCCCACTGATCACCAATGTAAGGAACATTCTTCCCACTGATCACCAATGTAAGGAGCATTCTTCCCACTGATCTCCAATGTAAGGAACATTCTTCTCACTGATCACCAATGTAAGGAACATTCTTCTCACTGACCACCAATGTAAGGAACATTCTTCCCACTGATCACCAATGTAAGGAACATTCTTCTCTCTGATCACCAATGTAAGGGACATTCTTCCCACTGATCACCAATGTAAGGGACATTCTTCCCACTGATCACCAATGTAAGGAACATTCTTCTCTCTGATCACCAATGTAAGGAGCATTCTTCCCACTGATCACCAATGTAAGGAACATTCTTCCCAATTTTTCTTTATTAAAAGTCTTGCAATCAATAAGCATAAAATCACTATAATATACATAAATATATACATATTTACATAAATGAAAATAAATATAGCAAATCTGCTCTCAAACCAAAAATGACTTTACAGCAAAAACAGAACTCATCATGAACATGTCATTATTGGGGATAATCTCACTATAACTCCAATACACCAGACATCTAAACTATGAGGTCAAGAAACAAACCCGCACTTATTATGCATGCAGCCCTTCTTCAAAAAGAAGCTACTAACCAACAAAAGCTAAGGGAGTGAAAGAAACAGAAAAAGAAAAGAGCTCCTCACCCAGAGATGGGCAGTTCACCAAAGGCAGGTCTGATATTCCTCCACGCCCTTTTCCAGACCGCCCGAGGCTCCCTGCCTTTCTCAAGACCCCGAATTTTCCCAACCTCACCCAGAGTATCGTGCACCACCACCTCAACAGAGAGGACTTTTTTCCGCAGGGTAATCTGGCACCGTGCATTCCATGTGAAGTAACGGACAACAATACTAACTAAAAACAGTGTATCCAAATCAAAATCCCAGCGAGTCGGGAATGCCCCGTACACCCACTCCGCATAACTCATGCGATAGAAAAAGGGGATGCCTAGAGCCCTCCCCACCCTTTTATACACCTCTATGTTAAAGGGACACTGCAGCAAAAAGTGGTCCATAGACTCCACTTTACCAACGCACTCCGCTCTAGGACAATCCCGATCATCCACAGGGCGATGCTTCAAGTTCCCTCTGACATAGAGCCTTCCATGGAAAGCGAGCCAGGCTTGATCGCTAAACTTCAAGGGGATTCTTTCTAAATTGATTAAACGCAACCCCTCCCTCATTACAGAGCCTGGGCAATCCCTTAAGGCCAGTGACACACTGAAAGCAGAGCTCAAAATCCTCTTCTCCAGAAGCTTCCTGGGGAGGGACTTGATATCCTCCACTGTCACCTGCCACTGCCGAAGTATTTTCAGACACGGGGCAACATAAGCCGGGAGCTTGCCATGTCGGACTCTCAGACTTTTCACTGGCCCGCCATCTTCCCACCATCGCAGAAAAGGCCTAAAACAAGATTGAAAAATGCCCACCCATCCCGGCGGGTTCTCTGCTAGCATGTTACCAAGATTGTACTTTAAAAAGAGCAGAGAAAAGAAAACTATTGGGTTGACCATTCCTAGGCCACCCTCCCGCCTAGACAGGTAAGTTACATTGCGTTTGATCAGGTTCAGCCTACTTCCCCATAACAGTTGGAAAAAACAGCTGTACACCCTTGCATAGAGAGATGCTGGCAAGATACAGACGAAGCTGACATATAAAAAGATTGGGACCAGGTACGTTTTGATCAAGTCAACCCTCTCCCTCAAGGAAAGCTTCCATTTCTTCCAGCTTGCTACTTTGGCATTGGCACACACCAACCTGCTTTCCCAATTTCGATGACCATAGTCACCAGGACCAAATTGGATGCCCAACACTTTAATTTCCTGCTGGGGCTCTGGGAAGGCATCCGGAAGTTCGAAGCTTTCACCCTCCTCACCCATCCAGAAAACTTCACTCTTTTCATGGTTGACTTTAGAACCAGAAGCCTCCGTGTACTGCTCTATCATAGAGACCACCTCCTGCGCCTCCTCTGTCCCAGAGACAATAACAGACACATCATCGGCATAGGCCACGACCTTCAGAGGCGGCACACCAGCAATGCCCAAAGGCACCCCGCACAAAGATCCACTCTCTAGCCTTCTTATGAAGGGGTCGATTGCGAATACATATAACAGGGGGCTCAGAGGACATCCCTGGCGCACACCAGAGCCAACCTCAAAAGGCCGTCCAACCCAACCATTAACCAGTGGGAAGCTCTCAGCCCCTCTATATAATGTCTTCAGCCAATCTATAAACCTCCCCTGCAGGCCGTATCTACCAAGTAGCAAATACAGGTACTCGTGATTGACTCTATCAAAAGCCTTCGCCTGATCCAATGCCAGCAAGTACTTTCTCCATCCAGCAGCCCTGCATCGTTCCAAAGCCTCCCGGACAGCTAAAACCGCTGAAAAGGTACTTCTACCTTGGACCGAGCAGTGCTGATGACTGGACAACAAATCGCCTGCTACTGACGACAAGCGCCAAAAAAGAATCTTCGCCAGGATCTTTCTATCAACATTGAGAAGACTGATGGGGCGCCAGTTCTCAATCATTGAGGGGTCCTTACCTTTTGACAGAAGAATCACAGTGGATTGCCTCATGGAGGGAGGGAGCGAACCCTCTTCTAGACAGCTGTTATAAACCTCTGCTAAAAAGGGAGCCAGAATGGACTTAAAACACTTGTAGAATTCAGCTGTCAACCCATCTGGCCCAGGCGATTTTTTGGTAGCCAGCTTCTCTATAGCATGAACTACCTCATCCACTGAAATTGGTTCTGTCAAATCCATCAAAGGCAATGTACCATTTCCCAATCCTGGAGTAGAATCCAGAAAGCTTTCCATCCTGTCCCGACAAAGGTCCTTTCTTCCCAGAAGGTCTGCGTAATATGATCTGAAGATCTCCAGGATCCCTGATCTGGACTTCACCAGGGAACCCGTACTATCCCTCAGGCCTATGACCGTCTTAACTGCTATGCCTTGCTTACAGTTCTGGTAAGGATCAGGCGAGTGATATTTTCCATAATCCCTCTCCAGAACCAAGGAGGCATGCCGGTCGTATTGACACTTCCTAAGAAGAAACTTCACCTCAGAGATCTCCCCTGGATCTCCTCTATATGAGACAAGACGATCAAGCTTCCTCCGCAAATGCTGGTAGGCAATGTACATACCAAGCTGCTTCTTCTTACTTATGGCCTTGAAAAGTCCAATTGCCCTTTGTTTCACAAGCTCCCACCACTCTGACTTACTGCTGCAAAAGTCCAGAATAGAAACCTGTGCCTGAAAAAAATCCTCAAAGGATTGTCTTACCTCTACATCTTCCAGGAGAGTCGAATTCAGTTTCCAGGTACCCCTTCCCCTGGGTGGAGTGTCCGAGGCATTCAGAGTCACAGACAGCATACAGTGGTCAGAGAACTCCACCGCCCTCAACTCAGGAGCCGAGAAAGCAGAGTTCTCCTTTAAAAAAAACCTATCTATCCTACTCTGACTATTCCCTCTCTGAAATGTGAATCCTGTGCTGCCAGGGCAGTGCTTAATATGCACATCTACCAGGCCTGCTTGTCTCACCATATCTCTAAGAAAAACGCTATCATAACCCAGCCTGTCTATGGAGCCTCTCCTGTCTTCAGGTCTAATTATGGTGTTAAAATCACCTCCAAAGACAACCTGCTGGGACGTAAAAAGGAAGGGCTTGATCTCTGTGAGGAGGCATTTCCTGCCCCATTTTGACTGCGGTCCATAGATATTGATCAGGCGCAGGTCCTGCCCCCTAACAGAGACGTCTAAGACCATGCATCTCCCCATTTCTACCTCAATTACCCGCCGGCACGTTACCATATCGGTTTTAAAAAGGACCGCAACTCCGCTGCAGGGCTCAGCCGCAAGAGACCAAAAGGAGGGACCGCATCTCCACTCCCTTTTTGCTAGATGGACATCGGCCAAAGTATTGAGCCAGGTCTCTTGCAAAAATAAAATCTCGGCATCAAACTCGCTGAGCAAAAATAAGGCAATATCACGAGCTCTTGCAGATTTAATGCTGGCGACATTAATGGTCGCCACCTTTATCGGAGTGGGAACTGCCATCAGGATGATTGGGGTAGTTGTTTCTTAACCTTTGCCACACTCTCATCACCCGAAACAGCTCTCTTAAGACTACGTGACTCCCCCTCATCCATGGATGATAAAGAGAAAGATAGATCAGACATCTCATCACCCGACAAAACTGAAAAAGTATTACCAAGAGGAACCCCTCCTGGGTCCGACTCTGAGGAAGAAATGACCACTTTACTTGTCTTCCTCTTCTTCTTTTTCTTCCTCCTAAACTTCTCCCACCCCTCATCATCTGAATCCCCCTCAACAGAGGGTGAGACATGGGATATGGACACCTTTCCCTCAACCCCTCCCCCATCCAACACCCTCACAGGCCCCTGACCACGTTTACGCTGCCGAGGGACAGGGACTGGAGGCTGAGATGGAAGATCCGCCAAACCCGCCCCCCCAGCAGCTTCTGCCAGTCTGGAGGATCTACGTACAGTAGGATTAGGGACCACCACATGGGGGACAGACTCAGGGACCACATTACTGGGGGAAACAGAATCCGAAACAACAGATGTAACAGACACAGGAGGGACAGACTCAGGGACCACATCACTAGGGGAAACAGAATCTGGAACAGATGTAACAGAAACAGGAGGGACAATAACAGTTTTAGCGGCCTCATCCTCTTTATCAAGCCTCTGCAACTCAGCCTCCAATCCTGGCAAGTTATGTAATGCCTCCGGGCACTGACTATAAGGATGACCGAGCTTCTGGCACAAATTACACCGAATTTCAGTACAATCCTTAGCCAAATGGTCCAAATCCTGGCATAGTGAGCATTTCTTACGGGTACAGGTAGATGCAAAATGGCCTTTGTCTCCACATTTATTACAGACTTTAGGCTGACCCTGGTAAAAAATAGTCAGCCTATCCCTCCCCAGAAAGGCTGAACAGGGAAGGTGTTGAACTACATTTCCAAGCACCCCCAATTTTAGTGACACTGTCCAGGCCCCTGTCCATATCCCATGCTCATCAAGGACCTTCCGCAGTGGAGCGAGGACCTCACCATATCGGCGTAGCCATACTATCAAATCAGCCTCTGGTATGGATTCGTTACGCACCAGGATCGTCACCGACTTTATCAGAGGCTGCCTGGAAATCACCTTTGGCACCAAACCACTCCACTGCGGAAGGCCCTTGCACCTCCTATATCGCTCCCAAAATAAATCCAGACCCTCAGGCTTTACAAAGGACAAATCAAATTCATAACTCCCCACTGGGCAAATCAAGGCAAATATATCCAATGCTTTAAACCCCATTTCCAGAACCAACTCAGCCACCCTCCCCCTTACTGGTGGGGTCCCCTCCCCCTCCCACTTCAATTGAACCACATTCCTCCTTCTGTACCCACCAACCATCCCACCACCAAGCCCCCCCAAATTGTGACCACTAATATTTACAAAATTCCCTCCACCCTCCTTGGTGCGACTCCCCAGAACAGACGCATAACTGCCCACATTTCTCCCAGCAGAAGAAACATTTGTGTGTTTTGAACCGTCTGACACATTTCTAGCAGATATCGATTGTACAGATTTGGTCTGCACAATCGATGAGTCTTTCCTCTGCTGAGCAGGGAGAGCAATGTCATTTTTATTTTTCCCAGCAGTATTAACCCCTTCACCACCCACCACATTCATAGTTTTATCATTACTGTCATTCTTAATACTTGCTGGTATATTCACAGTTCCTGTAGTCTTCCCAACAGTGTCCTTTCCCACTGCTGTGCTGGTGGAATCTTCAGCTGGCCTGTTCTCTTCCATCAGGACAGGACTTTCAGCAGGCTGGTCTGACACAAACATGGCTTCCACTACACATGGTGCAATGTGCTGATCCCCTCCCCCATCAGCATCAATCAGCTCTGCTGGAACACAGAGAGGCTCAGGTGAGGCAATCTCTTTGCTGGTGTCAGCCTTACTGTGTGAAACACATGCAGCAAACTTGGTAGAGGAACTACTGGTCTCAGCAAATGCAGGAGTAGAAACATCCATGTTCAGGGTGTTTGGTGCAGGTCCATCTTCATTCCCTGGTTTATTTTTCCTCTCATCCTCAGGGATTTCTGATGGATCATCAGATATGGAAACCTTGTCTGCTCTCAGGGGTGACTCCATCTGCTGGATGAAGGTCAGGGTGCCATGCTCACTCTCAACCCCCTGGCTGGTTGCCGCTGGCGATTCCAAGGCCTTACATGGGGGGAGAGGTGCAGAGGCAGATGGACCCGGGTCATCCATAACCTGAGGCTGCTGATCCATGCGACTTACTGACGACTGGCTGGCAAATCTCTTTTCATTGTCAAATTTTTCTTTAAAAGCTCCACTTCTGGCTTTTAATTTCTCCAACAATAAAGTTTGCTGCTTTACCTTTTCCTCCAAATCCTGTAACTCAGGCTTCATGGCTGTGCGATTTCTACTCCAGGCCTGGAAGTATTTGGCTTTAAAGTTTTTATATTCAGCTTTCAAAACTTGAAGTTTCTCTTCAGCCCTTCCAATTTGCCTAAAGCGATCAACAATCTTCTGTCTGAAGATACTCGCATACATACCAGGGCCTGGACCCACAGTCAGATCCTCCACCTCCTCCTCACTAGGCCCCATGTCATCAGGGGGATCCCTCCCTGGGCCTCCCCCAGGATCAGGCATTGTTCCTAGGCCAAAACTAGCAGGCAAGGCCCAGGCTTGAAAAAAGGCTGGTTCTCAGAGAGCTCCTTGGGTGTGTCCTCCTCCTCCTTCCCACTGACCACCAATGTAAGGGACATTCTTCCCACTGATCACCAATGTGAGGAACATTCTTCCCACTGATCACCAATGTAAGGAACATTCTTCCCACTGATCACCAATGTAAGGGACATTCTTCTCACTGATCACCAATGTAAGGAACATTTCTTCCCACTGACCATCAATGTAAGGAACATTCTTCCCACTGACCTCCAATGTAAGGAACATTCTTCCCACTGATCACCAATGTAAGGAACATTCTTCCCACTGATCACCAATGTAAGGAACATTCTTCCCACTGATCACCAATGTAAGGAACATTCTTCCCACTGATCACCAATGTAAGGAACATTCTTCCCACTGATCACCAATGTAAGGAACATTCTTCCCACTGATCACCAATGTAAGGAACATTCTTCTTACTGATCACCAATGTAAGGAACATTCTTCTTACTGATCACCAATGTAAGGAACATTCTTCTTACTGATCACCAATGTAAGGAGCATTCTTCCCACTGATCACCAATGTAAGGAGCATTCTTCCCACTGACCACCAATGTAAGGAGCATTCTTCCTACTGATCATCAATGTAAGGAACATTCTTCCCACTGACCAACAATGTAAGGAACATTCTTCCCACTGATCACCAATGTAAGGAACATTCTTCCCGCTGACCACCAATGTAAGGAGCATTCTTCCCAATTTTTCTTTATTAAAAGTCTTGCAATCAATAAGCATAAAATCACTATATATAATATACATAAATATATACATATTTACATAAATGAAAATAAATATAGCAAATCTGCTCTCAAACAAAAAAATGACTTTACAGCAAAAACAAAACTCATCATGAACATGTCATTATTGGGGATAATCTCACTACAACTCACACCAATACACCAGACATCTAAACTATGGAGGTCAAGAAACAAACCCGCACCCATTATGCATGCAGCCCTTCTTCAAAAAGAAGATACTAACCATAAAAAGCTAAGGGAGTGAAAGAAACAGAAAAAGAAAAGAGCTCCTCACCCAGAGATGGGCAGTTCACCAAAGGCAGGTCTGATATTCCTCCACGCCCGTTTCCAGACCGCCCGAGGCTCCCTGCCTTTCTCAAGACCCCGAATTTTCCCAACCTCACCCAGAATATCGTGCACCACCACCTCAACAGAGAGGACTTTTTTCCGCAGGGTAATCTGGCACCGTGCATTCCATGTGAAGTAACGGACAACAATACTAACTAAAAACAGTGTATCCAAATCAAAATCCCAGCGAGTCGGGAATGCCCCGTACACCCACTCCGCATAACTCATACGATAGAAAAAGGGGATGCCTAGAGCCCTCCCCACCCTTTTATACACCTCTATGTTAAAGGGACACTGCAGCAAAAAGTGGTCCATAGACTCCACTTTACCAACACACTCCGCTCTAGGACAATCCCGATCATCCACAGGGCGATGCTTCAAGTTCCCTCTGACATAGAGCCTTCCATGGAAAGCGAGCCAGGCTTGATCCCTAAACTTCAAGGGGATTCTTTCTAAATTGATTAAACGCAACCCCTCCCTCATTACAGAGCCTGGGCAATCCCTTAAGGCCAGTGACACACTGAAAGCAGAGCTCAAAATCCTCTTCTCCAGAAGCTTCCTGGGGAGGGACTTGATATCCTCCACTGTCACCTGCCACTGCCGAAGTATTTTCAGACACGGGGCAACATAAGCCGGGAGCTTGCCATGTCGGACTCTCAGACTTTTCACTGGCCCGCCATCTTCCCAGCATCGCAGAAAAGGCCTAAAACAAGATTGAAAAATGCCCACCCATCCCGGCGGGTTCTCTGCTAGCATGTTACCAAGATTGTACTTTAAAAAGAGCAGAGAAAAGAAAACTATTGGGTTGACCATTCCTAGGCCACCCTCCCGCCTAGACAGGTAAGTTACATTGCGTTTGATCAGGTTCAGCCTACTTCCCCATAACAGTTGGAAAAAACAGCTGTACACCCTTGCATAGAGAGATGCTGGCAAGATACAGACGAAGCTGACATATAAAAAGATTGGGACCAGGTACGTTTTGATCAAGTCTACCCTCTCCCTCAAGGAAAGCTTCCATTTCTTCCAGCTTGCTACTTTGGCATTGGCACACACCAACCTGCTTTCCCAATTTCGATGACCATAGTCACCAGGACCAAATTGGATGCCCAACACTTTAATTTCCTGCTGGGGCTCTGGGAAGGCATCCGGAAGTTCGAAGCTTTCACCCTCCTCACCCATCCAGAAAACTTCACTCTTTTCATGGTTGACTTTAGAACCAGAAGCCTCCGTGTACTGCTCTATCATAGAGACCACCTCCTGCGCCTCCTCTGTCCCAGAGACAATAACAGACACATCGTCGGCATAGGCCACAACCTTCAGAGGCGGCACACCAGCAATGCCCAAAGGCACCCCGCACAAAGATCCACTCTCTAGCCTTCTTATGAAGGGGTCGATTGCGAATACATATAACAGGGGGCTCAGAGGACATCCCTGGCGCACACCAGAGCCAACCTCAAAAGGCCGTCCAACCCAACCATTAACCAGTGGGAAGCTCTCAGCCCCTCTATATAATGTCTTCAGCCAATCTATAAACCTCCCCTGCAGGCCGTATCTACCAAGTAGCAAATACAGGTACTCGTGATTGACTCGATCAAAAGCCTTCGCCTGATCCAATGCCAGCAAGTACTTTCTCCATCCAGCAGCCCTGCATCGTTCCAAAGCCTCCCGGACAGCTAAAACCGCTGAAAAGGTACTTCTACCTTGGACCGAGCAGTGCTGATGACTGGACAACAAATCGCCTGCTACTGACGACAAGCGCCAAAAAAGAATCTTCACCAGGATCTTTCTATCAACATTGAGAAGACTGATGGGGCGCCAGTTCTCAATCATTGAGGGGTCCTTACCTTTTGACAGAAGAATCACAGCGGATTGCCTCATGGAGGGAGGGAGCGAACCCTCTTCTAGACAGCCGTTATAAACCTCTGCTAAAAAGGGAGCCAGAATGGACTTAAAACACTTGTAGAATTCAGCTGTCAACCCATCTGGCCCAGGCGATTTTTTGGTAGCCAGCTTCTCTATAGCATGAACTACCTCATCCACTGAAATTGGTTCTGTCAAATCCATCAAAGGCAATGTACCATTTCCCAATCCTGGAGTAGAATCCAGAAAGCTTTCCATCCTGTCCCGACAAAGGTCCTTTCTTCCCAGAAGGTCTGCGTAATATGACCTGAAGATCTCCAGGATCCCTGATCTGGACTTCACCAGGGAACCCGTACTATCCCTCAGGCCTATGACCGTCTTAACTGCTATGCCTTGCTTACAGTTCTGGTAAGGATCAGGCGAGTGATATTTTCCATAATCCCTCTGCAGAACCAAGGAGGCATGCCGGTCGTATTGACACTTCCTAAGAAGAAACTTCACCTCAGAGATCTCCCCTGGATCTCCTCTATACGAGACAAGACGATCAAGCTTCCTCCGCAAATGCTGGTAGGCAATGTACATACCAAGCTGCTTCTTCTTACTTATGGCCTTGAAAAGTCCAATTGTCCTTTGTTTCACAAGCTCCCACCACTCTGACTTACTGCTGCAAAAGTCCAGAATAGAAACCTGTGCCTGAAAAAAATCCTCAAAGGATTGTCTTACCTCTACATCTTCCAGAGAGCCGAATTCAGTTTCCAGGTACCCCTTCCCCTGGGTGGAGTGTCCGAGGCATTCAGAGTCACAGACAGCATACAGTGGTCAGAGAACTCCACCGCCCTCAACTCAGGAGCCGAGAAAGCAGAGTTCTCCTTTAAAAAAAACCTATCTATCCTACTCTGACTATTCCCTCTCTGAAATGTGAATCCCGTGCTGCCAGGGCAGTGCTTAATATGCACATCTACCAGGCCTGCTTGTCTCACCATATCTCTAAGAAAAACGCTATTGTAACCCAGCCTGTCTATGGAGCCTCTCCTGTCTTCAGGCCTAATTATGGTGTTAAAATCACCTCCAAAGACAACCTGCTGGGACGTAAAAAGGAAGGGCTTGATCTCTGTGAGGAGGCATTTCCTGCCCCATTTTGACTGCGGTCCATAGATATTAATCAGGCGCAGGTCCTGCCCCCTAACAGAGACGTCTAAGACCATGCATCTCCCCATTTCTACCTCAATTACCCGCCGGCACGTTACCATATCGGTTTTAAAAAGGACCGCAACTCCGCTGCAGAGCTCAGCCGCAAGAGACCAAAAGGAGGGACCGCATCTCCACTCCCGTTTTGCTAGATGGACATCGGCCAAAGTATTGAGCCAGGTCTCTTGCAAAAATAAAATCTCGGCATCAAACTCGCTGAGCAAAAATAAGGCAATATCACGAGCTCTTGCAGATTTAATGCTGGCGACATTAATGGTCGCCACCTTTATCGGAGTGGGAACTGCCATCAGGATGATTGGGGTAGTTGTTTCTTAACCTTTGCCACACTCTCATCACCCGAAACAGCTCTCTTAAGACTACGTGACTCCCCCTCATCCATGGATGATAAAGAGAAAGATAGATCAGACATCTCATCACCCGACAAAACTGAAAAAGTATTACCAAGAGGAACCCCTCCTGGGTCTGACTCTGAGGAAGAAATGACCACTTTACTTGTCTTCCTCTTCTTCTTTTTCTTCCTCCTAAACTTCTCCCACCCCTCATCATCTGAATCCCCCTCAACAGAGGGTGAGACATGGGATATGGACACCTTTCCCTCAACCCCTCCCCCATCCAACACCCTCACAGGCCCCTGACCACGTTTACGCTGCCGAGGGACAGGGACTGGAGGCTGAGATGGAAGATCCGCCAAACCTGCCCCCCCAGCAGCTTCTGCCAGTCTGGAGGATCTACGTACAGTAGGATTAGGGACCACCACATGGGGGACAGACTCAGGGACCACATTACTGGGGGAAACAGAATCCGAAACAACAGATGTAACAGACACAGGAGGGACAGACTCAGGGACCACATCACTAGGGGAAACAGAATCTGGAACAGATGTAACAGAAACAGGAGGGACAATAACAGTTTTAGTGGCCTCATCCTCTTTATCAAGCCTCTGCAACTCAGCCTCCAATCCTGGCAAGTTATGTAATGCCTCCGGGCACTGACTATAAGGATGACCGAGCTTCTGGCACAAATTACACCGAATTTCAGTACAATCCTTAGCCAAATGGCCCAAATCCTGGCATAGTGAGCATTTCTTACGGGTACAGGTAGATGCAAAATGGCCTTTGTCTCCACATTTATTACAGACTTTAGGCTGACCATGGTAAAAAATAGTCAGCCTATCTCTCCCCAGAAAAGCTGAACAGGGAAGGTGTTGAACTACATTTCCAAGCACCCCCAATTTTAGTGACACTGTCCAGGCCCCTGTCCATATCCCATGCTCATCAAGGACCTTCCGCAGTGGAGCGAGGACCTCACCATATCGGCGTAGCCATACTATCAAATCAGCCTCTGGTATGGATTCGTTACGCACCAGGATCGTCACCGACTTTATCAGAGGCTGCCTGGAAATCACCTTTGGCACCAAACCACTCCACTGCGGAAGGCCCTTGCACCTCCTATACCTCTCCCAAAATAAATCCAGACCCTCAGGCTTTACAAAGGACAAATCAAATTCATAACTCCCCACTGGGCAAATCAAAGCAAATATATCCAATGCTTTAAACCCCATTTCCAGAACCAACTCAGCCACCCTCCCCCTTACTGGTGGGGTCCCCTCCCCCTCCCACTTCAATTGAACCACATTCCTCCTCCTGTACCCACCAACCATCCCACCACCAAGCCCCCCCAAATTGTGACCACTAATATTTACAAAATTCCCTCCACCCTCCTTGGTGCGACTCCCCAGAACAGACGCATAACTGCCCACATTTCTCCCAGCAGAAGAAACATTTGTGTGCTTTGAACCGTCTGTCACATTTCTAGCAGATATCGATTGTACAGATTTGGTCTGCACAATCGATGAGTCTTTCCTCTGCTGAGCAGGGTGAGCAATGTCATTTTTATTTTTCCCAGCAGTATTAACCCCTTCACCACCACCCACCACATTCATTGTTTTATCATTACTGTCATTCTTAATACTTGCTGGTATATTCACAGTTCCTGTAGTCTTCCCAACAGTGTCCTTTCCCACTGCTGTGCTGGTGGAATCTTCAGCTGGCCTGTTCTCTTCCATCAGGACAGGACTTTCAGCAGGCTGGTCTGACACAAACATGGCTTCCACTACACATGGTGCAATGTGCTGATCCCCTCCCCCATCAGCATCAATCAGCTCTGCTGGAACACAGAGAGGCTCAGGTGAGGCAATCTCTTTGCTGGTGTCAGCCATACTGTGTGAAACACATGCAGCAAACTTGGTAGAGGAACTACTGGTCTCAGAAAATGCAGGAGTAGAAACATCCATGTTCAGGGTGTTTGGTGCAGGTCCATCTTCATTCCCTGGTTTATTTTTCCTCTCATCCTCAGGGATTTCTGATGGATCATCAGATATGGAAACCTTGTCTGCTCTCAGGGGTGACTCCATCTGCTGGATGAAGGTCAGGGTGCCATGCTCACTCTCAACCCCCTGGCTGGTTGCCGCTGGCGATTCCAAGGCCTTACATGGGGGGAGAGGTGCAGAGGCAGATGGACCCGGGTCATCCATAACCTGAGGCTGCTGATCCATGCAACTTACTGACGACTGGCTGGCAAATCTCTTCTCATTGTCAAATTTTTCTTTAAAAGCTCCACTTCTGGCTTTTAATTTCTCCAACAATAAAGTTTGCTGCTTTACCTTTTCCTCCAATTCCTGTAACTCAGGCTTCATGGCTGTGCGATTTCTACTCCAGGCCTGGAAGTATTTGGCTTTAAAGTTTTTATATTCAGCTTTCAAAACTTGAAGTTTCTCTTCAGCCCTTCCAATTTGCCTAAAGCGATCAACAATCTTCTGACTGAAGATACTCGCTTCCATACCAGGGCCTGGACCCACAGTCAGATCCTCCACCTCCTCCTCACTAGGCCCCATGTCATCAGGGGGATCCTTCCCTGGGCCTCCCCCAGGATCAGGCATTGTTCCTGGGCCAAAACTAGCAGGCAAGGCCCAGGCTTGAAAAAAGGCTGGTTCTCAGAGAGCTCCTTGGGTGTGTCCTCCTCCTCCTTCCCACTGACCACCAATGTAAGGAACATTCTTCCCACTGATCACCAATGTAAGGAGCATTCTTCCCACTGACCACCAATGTAAGGAGCATTCTTCCCACTGACCACCAATGTAAGGAACATTCTTCCCACTGACCACCAATGTAAGGAGCATTCTTCCCACTGATCACCAATGTAAGGAACATTCTTCTTACTGATCACCAATGTAAGGAGCATTCATCTTACTGATCACCAATGTAAGGAGCATTCTTCTTACTGATCACCAATGTAAGGAGCATTCTTCTCACTGACCACCAATGTAAGGAACATTCTTCCCACTGACCACCAATGTAAGGAGCATTCTTCCTACTGATCATCAATGTAAGGAGCATTCTTCTCACTGACCACCAATGTAAGGAACATTCTTCTCACTGATCACCAATGTAAGGAACATTCTTCTCACTGATCACCAATGTAAGGAACATTCTTCCCACTGACCTCCAATGTAAGGAACATTCTTCTCACTGATCACCAATGTAAGGAACATTCTTCCCACTGATCCCCAATGTAAGGAACATTCTTCCCACTGACCACCAATGTAAGGAGCATTCTTCTCACTGACCACCAATGTAAGGAAGGGGCATACAACCCACTGATCACCAATGTAAAGAGCATTCTACCTACTGAACATCAATGTAAGGGACATTCTTTCCACTGGTCACCAATGTAGGTAGCATACCACCCACTGATTACCACTGTAAGAAGCATTTTACCCACTGACTTCCAATGTAAGCGGCATTCTATCCACCGATCATCAATAAAGGGGCATTCTACCCACCAATGTGAGGAGTATTCCTACCACTGTACAAACAAATGGCAACCACCCCAACCTATAACTGGCCTTTGCAGCAAGCAGCACATGGAAAGGTGACGCATGTCAAAAAACAACAAACAAAAAATTCCTAGCTTACTTAACAGTCAGCTTGCAACAAACCGAACTAACCCTGTCTAACAGGTCATGTTAAAACAAGGGGTCTAGTTTGCACACATTTGCAAACATATGCGTTAGCTGCAGAGGCCACGTCATGGCACCCCAGTGTACTGCAGCCCTAACGCTGTAAATTTTGAGAGTTTCCAAAGTTGGAGCACATATATAATAATTGACCACCAGTGTAAGGAAGGGGCACTCTACCCATTGGTCACCAATGTAAGAAGCATTCAACCTATTGGCCACCAATGTAGGGAGCATTCTACCCACTGACAATCAATGTAAGGGGCATTTTATTAATTGACTGCCAATGTGAGGAGTATTCCCCCCCACTGACCACCGGTGTAAGGAAGGGGCAATCTCCCTATTGCCCACCAATGTAAGGAGTATTCTACCCAATGACATAAATAAAAAATAAAACCGCGCTAAAGAAATAATTATGTTCAAAACTTATAGCTGCACGAATAAAACACCAATATCTGTGTAAAATAAATCAAATAAAACAAAAAATGTGCGCTCATAATCAGTGTACAAAAAAGACTCGTATTAAAGCAATCCCAATCAATACAAATATTTCAAGGAAATAAGTGTGCAAGACGGATCATGTTGAAGCAATCCAAATCAATTCAATTAAAATAAAATACTTAGAACAAACATAGGTCAAAGTGCTATCAATAGATGGTATATAGTAAAATGTGTGCTGGTGTGCTTAAAACCATATATCAATGAACTACTTGAAACTTCCCGCACTGAATAAGTTGTTACATAAAGTCCTCAAGTATAAAAAAGCTTCTCAGCCGTAAAAGGAAAGGAGGTAGTCCATAGAATGGATGACAGAAGGAAAAGTTCCATAGGTAAATAACCATGAAAGCAGAGGAAGACATCCACGATCCATCAGGTCAAAAGCCACACAGATAAATGGAGAAGGAGGGAGTGTGTAGACAAAACTCTCACAGAATCCAAAGATATTAGAAGATGGACCCTTACCCTCAATGGTGGACCTCCCTTCTGGCGAGGTCTTACGTGCAGGCAGACTTAGCCCTCTGCGGGGACTGTGGGTAGATGGTATCCGGATCCACTGATGTACCGTGCGTCTCCGACCTGGCGTGAACCAACTTGTCCACCTGAGGAGGGGTGATAAGCCCACTTATAGAAGAACTTTATTAAAATAGTCAGAAACTGCTTAGCAATCAGCAACTGGATAATGGATGGCTTTCTCTTCTTCCCTAGACTCTTAAATCCAACTTGTTAGAGAACTTAAAAAGTTGGATTTAAGAGTCTAGGGAAGAAGAGAAAGCCATCCATTATCCAGTTGCTGATTGCACACTTATTTCCTTGAAATATTTGTATTGATTGGGATTGCTTCAATACGAGTCTTTTTTGTACACTGATTATGAGCGCACGTTTTTTGTTTTATTCTACCCAATGACCTGCAATGTAAGGAGCAGTCTGCCCTCTAAACACCAATGTAAGGAAGGGGCATTTTACTCACTCACCATCAGTGTAAGGAGCACTCTACCCACTGATCACCAATGTAAGGGGCATTGTACCCACTGATCACCAATGTAAGGGGCATTCTACCCACTGATCATCAATGTAAGGGACATTCTTCCCACTGATCAACAATGTAAGGAGCATTCTTCCCACTGATCACCAATGTAAGGAGCATTCTTCCCACTGATCACCAATGTAAGGAGCATTCTTCCCACTGACCACTAATATAAGAAGCATTCTTCCCACTGACCTCCAAATTACAAGGTCCTTTCTCCTCTGACCACCAATGTAAATGGTACTTTTGCACAGACTTTTAATGTAAGGGGCATTTTTCCACAGACCACCAGCGAAACAATACAATATCCTGCATTTCTTTTCTGGCCAAATTACTTGTATTCCTTCCACTGTTGACCAGTGCATGGAAGGGGCATTCTGTTCACTGGCCACCAATGTAAGGAACATTCTGTTCGTTGGCCACCAATGTAATGAGCATTCTATCCACTAATCATCAATGTAAGGGGCCTTATACCCAATGACTTCCAACTGCGAGGAGTAGCCTT
The DNA here is from genome assembly GCA_037952835.1 of Lithobates septentrionalis. NCBI lineage: Eukaryota > Metazoa > Chordata > Amphibia > Anura > Ranidae > Lithobates > Lithobates septentrionalis. The sequence continues at coordinate 783,992 of JBBDGP010000776.1, forward strand.
CCCACTGACCACCAAAGTAAGGAAGGGACATTCTAACCAGTGACTACCGATGTAAGCAGCATTTTGCCCACTAATGAAAGGGGCATTCTACGCCAACGTGAGGAGTATTTCTCACACTGGCCTCCAATGCAAGGAGCTTTCTACCCACTGATCATCAATGCAAGGGGCATTCTACCCATTGACCGCCAATGTGAGGAGTATTCCTCACACTGACCTCCAATGCAAAGAGCTTTCTACCCACTGACCTCAAAATTGCAGGGTCCTTTCTCCACTAACCTCCAATATAAGTGGGTACTTTTGCACAGAATTTTAATGTATGGGGGCATTTTTCCATAGACCACCAGGGAAACAAACAATATCCTGCATTTCTTTTCTGGCCAAATTACTATTTAATGTCATTGTTACTACTGGAAATAATTTTGACCTGTGAAGTGGTTGTCAAGTATGCCACGTTCCTTATTATTTTAGTTGTTCTTAGGTCAGCGCACCGTTCACGCTAATGTACAGTATTCTGCAGATAAAGTCATCTAGTAATTATTAGCAGGGGTTTCATGAGACCTGAAAGTTATTTCAAGGGTTCCTCCATGTTATAAAGGCTGAGAAAGTCTGTTATATATATATATGTGTATTTTTCATTTATGAACTGCGTCTTACTGCGAAGTTCCGTCCCTGAAAAGCATCGGGCAATTAATAAAACAGACTGTAGCAATAATGCAATTACTGTGTGCTGAATTGTGCACGCTTGCTTGGGGAATCAATAAGCGTTTAGATTTTCACAGTATGGATTCAATTAATATGGTGCTGATGGAAGCAGAACACGACCCCTTCTCTGCTCTTTAATAATATATCTTTAATATTAATGGTCTGATTGAAGGGGGAGCCGGAGTCTCGCTTCTAGCCGGAACTATTCCAGTTCTGCGCAGTCACTCTGATTAATTGGGGAGGTTTCTGGTCTACCTGTGGATTTCCCCACCTCTCTCTCTCTCTCTCTCTCTCAATAGCTTAAAGCTAAACAAGAAAAAAAAAAAAACGCGGTCCATTTGCTGTATAAAAGTAAATTACCTCTAATCACCGGTTGCCCTTGTGTGGGCTGCTGTTCTCTTCAGTAGAACTGTTAGGGCTCATTCGCCCATGCTTTAGTCTCTAAAGAGCAATCTACATTCGGATTTCTCTTCGGGGAGCATTTGACAGGTCCTGAGGAGGTGTTATATCTCTTTTTCTGTGTCTGTTTTAATGTCTTGAACCACGCGCTAGCGTGTCGCAACCGTGTGCAGGGTGGCCCCATGATTCACTTGCACTGGGCAGACGCTACGCCATGATGAAAGCATCAGAGGGTATCATGTGAACACCTCTGGCTGCTACTTTTGCAGCTAAAGGGGGAGTGATTTGGAGTTGGGGGGTGCAAACAAGGCTCTACCGTAGGGTTTTTATCACCTTTGTGAACGAGCCCCTATTTTTATTAGGCTCCTGCAGTACTGTGAGTGCAAACCTCTGACGTGTGGGACATATAGTTTTGCCAGCAGTATACTGATCATAACAGGTCATTGTTGTACACCTCCTCCATTCAGATGAAGTATTTTATTCATTTCACTAAATGCAAGGCTGTCAGTGATTGGCGGACGGGAGGCTGGATGGCACAGTCTTCCTCCCCTCGGCACTCACACCTGGTGATCCTGCCATAACGAACCACCTAGCTCTGTAGGTAGAGCACCAAACATAATTTCTCTTCTCTTATCCTGCCATGAAGTCCCTTTTTCATGGATTTTGTTTTTTTATAGAGTGTCAACACTCTGTCCCAGTTCCCCAATTGTTCTCCTGCATGGTCACATGGGCCTATGATGGGGACTACAAGCAGGCCTTGCCAAAACACATTACACAGGTATGGTCCACTATTGTCACCATCAAGAAACCCTCCCTGAAAAATGCCATGCAGCCATCATGGCTTACATGTTGGTAGAAAGTGGCTGCAGGGGACCAGCCGTACTGATTTCACCCAGTTAGGGTTTACCGAACAGTCTGACCTATGCCGCGTACACATGCGCGGACTTTTCGACCAGACTGGTCCAACGGACCGAATCCGGCGGACATTTTGACCGTGTGTGGGCTTCATCGGACCTGCAGCGGACTTTTTCGGTCGAAAATCTGACGGACTTTAGATTTGGAACATGTTTCAAATCTTTACGTTGGAACTCCCCTGGACCCAGTTCCTATAGAAAAGTCCGCTCGTCTGTATGCTAGTCCCACGAACAAAAACCGACGCTAGGGCAGCTATTGGCTACTGGCTATCAACTTCCTTATTTTAGTCCGGTCGTACATCATCACTTACGAATCCGTCGGACTTTGGTGTGATTGTGTGTAAGCAAGTCCGTTCATTCGGAAAGTCCGTTGAAAGTCCGTCGAAAGTCCGTCTGACCAGTCCGGTCGAAAAGTCCGCTCGTGTGTACGCGGCATTAAGCACAGCTCACATCAAAGATTGCCTGGTTGGTTTCATGGGTTGCTTTTTATCATGTTTTTTATGCTTCTATAGTTGGTTAGTAGTATACATTGTGCCTAATGTGAAAAATTCGAGTTTGTCGCATTTCTCATAGAAACATTGAAAAGTGATAGCAGAAAAAGATCAGATCCATTGAGACTGCTTCTTTTATTATTTATTTTTTTGCTTTTCTTATTTTTATTGACCTTTTGTGTCTGCACATAGATCTGTTTGTCCCAAGCATTTTTAAATTCACTTATTTTTTTAGTAACACAATACTTTCTAATGTTAGTTTTGAGCTTTCCTCCCGCTAATTTCAGGTCATGTCCCCGTGTTCTTGATTTTAGCTTTATATTGGAAATACGCTCCTCCTGATCCTTATCCACACCCGTCATAGATTTAAAGGTTTCAGTCATATCTTCCCTTTCCCTTTTTTCCTCCAGACTGTTCATATGAAGTTATTGAAGTCTCTCCTGATATATTTTAGCCCTCAGACCTTTCACCATTTTTGTTGTCCATCTCTGGACTCATTCTTTCTTATCAATATCTTTTTGTAGGTGGGATCTCCAGAACTGGACACCGTATTCTAAATGTGGTCTAATTAAAGATTTATATAGAGGAATCAGGACCTCCCTCTTCCTGCTGGTGATCCATCTAGTGATAACTAAAGATCTACTGTATAAAGAGGAATCTGGACCTCCTTCCACCTGCTCTTCAACAAGAGTGATCCCTCTTGTTACATCTAAAGATCTATATAGAGGAATCAGGACTTCCTTCCTCCTACTTCACTCTAGTGATAACTAAAGATCTATATAGAGGAATCAGGACCTCCTTCCTCCTGCTGGTGATCCCTCTAGTGATATGAAGATCTACAGTGCCTTGAAAAAGATTTCACACCCCTTGAAATTTTCCACATTTTGTCATGTTACAACCAAAAACGTAAATGTATTTTATTGGGATTTTATGTGATAGACCAGCACAAAGTGGCTCATAATTGTGAAGTGGAAGGAAAATGATAAATGGTTTTCAACATTTTTTTATAAATAAATATCTGAAAAGTGTGGCGTGCATTTGTATTCAGCCCCCTTTACTCTGATACCCCTTAACTATAATCTAGTGGAACCAATTGCCTTCAGAAGTCACCTAATTTAGTAAATAGTGTCCACCTGTGTTTAATTTAATCTCAGTATAAATATGGCTGTTCTGTGAAGCCCTCAGAGTTTTATTAGAGAACCTTAGTGAACAAACAGCATCATGGAGGCCAAAGAACACACCAGACAGGTCAGTCTGGAGATGTGGAGAAGTTTAAAGCAAGGTTAGGTTATAAAAAATATCCCAAGCTTTGAACATCTCACAGAGCACTGTTCAGTCCATCATTAGAAAATGGAAAGAGTATGGCACAACTGCAAACCTACCAAGACATGGCCCTCCACCTAAACTGACAGGCAGGGCAAGGAGAGCATTCATCAGAGAAGCAGCCAAGAGGTCCATGATAACTCTGGAGGAGCTGCAGAGATCCACAGCTCAGGTGGGAGAATCTGTCCACAGGACAACTATTAGTCGTGTTCTCCACAAATCTGACCTTTATGGAAGAGTGACAAGAAGAAAGACATTGTTGAAAGAAAGCCATAAGAATTCCCTTTTGCAGTTTGTGAGAAGCCATGTGGGGGACACAGCAAACATGTGGAAGAAGGTGCTCTGGTCAGATGAGACCAAAATTTAACTTTTTGGCCTAAAAGCAAAACACTATGTGTGGCAGAAAACTAACACTGCACATCACCCTGAACACACCATCCCCACCGTGAAACATGGTGGTGACAGCATCATGGTGTGGGGATGCTTTTCTAGAGCAGGGACAGGGAAGTTGGTCAGAGTTGATGGGAAGATGGATGGAGCCAAATACAGGGCAATCTTAGAAGAAAACCTGTTAAGCCGCGTACACACGAGCGGAATGTCCGACAGAAAAAGTCCGACGGAAGCTTTTCATCGTATATTCCGATCGTGTGTGTGCCTCATCGGAATTAATTTTTGAAAATTCTGACGGACCTAGTAATAGAACATGTTCTAAATATTTCTGACGGAACCAATTCCTATCGGGAAAAACGCTCGTCTGTATGCTGTTCTGACGGACCAAAAATGGCTCATGCTCTGAAGCAAGTACGAGACATAAGCTATTGGCTACTGGCTATTGAACTTCCTTTTTCTAGTCCCGTCGTACATGTTATACGTCACTGTGTTCTGGATGGTCGGACTTTGGTTTGACTGTGTGTAGGCAAGACCGCTTGAATGGAATTCTGTCGGAGAAACCTTCGGAGTTTATTCCGACGGCAAAACCGGTCGTGTGTACGTGACATTAGAGTCTGCAAAAGACTTGAGACTAGGGCGGAGGTTCACCTTTCAGCAGGACAACGACCCTAAACATATAGCCAGAGCTACAATGGAATGCTTTAGATCAAAGTATATTCATGTCTTAGAATGGCCCAGTCAAAGTCCAGACCTAAATCCAATTGAGAATCTGTGGCAAGACATGAAAGTTGCAGTTCACAGATGTTCTCCATCCAATCTGACAGAGCTTGAGCTATTTTGCAAAGAAGAATGGGCAAAAATGTCCCTCTCTAGATGTGCAAAGCTGGTAGAGACATCCCCAAAAAGACTTGCAGCTGTAATTGCAGTGAAAGGAGGTTCTACAAAGTATTGACTCAGGGGGGGGCGCCATAGAAATGCCCGCCACACTTTTCACATATTTATTTGTAAAAAATGTTGAAAACCATTTATCATCTTCCTTCCACTTCACAATTATGTGCCACTTTGTGTTGGTCTATCACATAAAATCCCAATTAAACACATTTACGTTTTTTGGTTGTAACATGACAAAATGTGGAAAAATGCAAGGGGGATGAATACTTTTTCAAGGCACTGGTTATAAAGGGATCAGGACTTCCTCCTTCCTTCTGCTGGTGACCCCACGATTCTGTTAGCTTTCGTCAATGCCAGGCCACAGTGTTTGCTCATCATCTGGAATCCGGGTTTTTTGGGAGCAACATAGTTGCTTTAGTTTTCTCCAGTGCTAAATGAGACTTCTTTCCGGTACGGTTTCAGCTCAGAACACATGCGGTGGATTGTTGAACAGCTTGCTGAAAGCTTGATAACTGAGTGCGAAAAGGCTGAAAATCAGACTCAGCTTGGCTGTGTCAAGTGTTGACCTCCGCTGCGTTGTGATCTGTAGAACATTCTTATTAGCAGTGCAGACTCTCTCATCTTCGCTACGTACATTACATTCCCCCCCCCATTGTCTTCTACATTCCAATGTCCAGCATCACTTCAATACAATGTGACAACTCTATTCGGCAGCCCAATTTGCCAGAGAATTAGCGGCTTTCATAAAACCGACACTCATAAAATAGAAGTTACATTGCAGTTGAGTTTTCCAGTTGAAGCCTGTAGTTTAATGCATCCAGTAATGTAATTATCGATCCCAGATTTAATAGAAGAGGGAAACCATATGCTAAACTGAGAGCAAATTTATATCTGCCGCGTCAGTATTTAATACACACCTTGACTAAGGAAGAAAACCGCTCGCCTTTTCTATAAGTGAAGCGCTGTATTGATTAACCGCTTCAGCCTCGGAAGATCTTACCCCCTTCCTGACCAGAGCACTTTTTACGATTCGGCACTGCGCCCGCTTTACCTGACAATTGCGCGGTCGTGCGACATTGCACCCAAACAAAATTGACGTCCTTTTTTTCCCCACAAATAGAGCTTTTTTTTGGTGGTATTTGATCACCTCTGCGGTTTTTATTTTTTGCACTATAAACAAAAAAAGAGCAACAATTTTGAAAAAAACTCAATATTTTTTTACTTTTTTGCTATAATAAATATCCCTCAAAAATATATAAAAAAAAACATTTTTTCCCTCAGTTTAGGCCGATATGTTTTCTTCTACATATTTTTGGTAAAAAAAAAATCGCAATAAGCGTATATTGATTGGTTTGCGCAAAAGTTATAGCATCTACAAACTAGGAGATAGTTTTATGACATTTTTGTCATTCATTTTTTTTTTATTAGTAATGTCGGCGATCTGCGATTTTTATCGTGGCTGCGACATTACGGCGGACACATCGGACACTTTTGACACTATTTTGGGACCATTGTCATTTATACAGCGATCAGTGCTATAAAAATGCATTGATTACTGTGTAAATGTCACTGGCAGGGAAGGGATTAAACACTAGGGGGGGATCAAGGGGTTAAGTGTGTCCTAGGGAGTGATTCTAACTGTGGGGGGGGTGGGCTTCAACTCACATGACAGCGATCACTGCTCCTGATGACAGGGTAGCGGTGATCTCTGTCATGTCACAAGGCAGAACGGGGGAAATGCTTTGTTTACATAGACACTTCCCCATTCTGCGGCTCCGTGACACGAGCGCCGGGAGACCGGCGGACATTGAGTCTGCCGGGCCCGTGGCCACGCTGTACGCAGCAGGCGCGCGCGCCTGCTAGCCCTGCCAATTAAAGGGGACGTACAGGTACGCCCATTTGCCCACCGATTCCATTGTGCCAACGTATATCGGCGTGCAGCGGTTGGCAAGTGGTTAATATATCATTAACTATATATACAGTACACTGATCAGCCAGAACATTGTGACCACTGCCAGGTAAAGTAAATAATAACATTGATTATCTCATTACAATGGCATCTGAAAGTGTGTGGGATATATTACACAGCAAAAGTTGTCTCTAAAGTTGTTGTGTCGAAAGCAGAAACAATGGGCAAGCGTAAGGATCTGAGTGACTTTGATAAGGGCCAAATTGTAATGGCCAGACGACTGGGTCTGAGTGACTCCAAAACTGCAGCTCTTGTGGTATGTTCCTGGTCTGCAGTAATCAGGACCGGCCAAAAGTGTTCCAAGGAAGGAAAACCAAAGGACAGGGTGATGGGCAGCCTCGGCTGATTGATGCAGGTGGGGAGCAAAGGCTTGGCCCATATAGATCCAAAAAGGAGCTACTGGAGCTCAAATTGCTGAAAAGGTTCATACTGGTTCTGATAGAAAGGTGTCAGAACACACAGAGCATTGCAGTTTGTTGCATATGGGGCTGCGTAACCTCAGACCAGTCAGGGTGCCCATGAGGGTGCCCATGCTGACCCATGTTCACAGACAAAAGGGCCTACAATGGGCATGTGAGCATCACAACTGGGCCACAGAGCAATGGGAAATGGTGACCTGGTCTGATGAATTCACAAATGAATTGAGGAACATAACAAAGAGTTTATGGTGTTGACTTGGCCTTCACATACCCCAGATGTCAATCCAATTGAGTATCTGTGGGACGTGCTGGATAAACAAGTCTCAGCCATGGAGGGCCCCACCTCACAACTTACAGGACTTAAAGGATTTGCTTGTGATGGCTTCGTGCCTGATACCACAGCATTCCTTCAGAGGTCTACTGGAGTCCAATGCTTGATGGGTTATGGTGGGTGGTCATAATATTATGGTTGATCGGTGTGTGTTTATATGAATACTCACAGTGTAAGTACATGACGGATTAAAGCCCAACTCCAAGATGAGCCCCTGAAACCCGTCACAGTTTTCCTTTAATTGCTCGTGCATACTACTTTTTCCAAGGTCTCCAGTCCTGTGACAATACAGGTCCTCTTTATCCAGTGGTGGGGGTTCCTAGATGCTGAAGGCGACTTCTCCCACATAATAACGTGAAGGCCGTTCTCCATAGCATTTTCCTGTGAGCCTGGACTGGTCTTAAAGGGGTTGTAAAGGTTCATGTTTTTTTCACCTTAATGCCCCTATGCATTAAGGTAAAAAAACATTTAGCGATTGCAAGCCCCCCTGTTTACTTACCTGAGCCCTCGAAAGTCCCGCGTCGAGAACGCGCTTGATGTCGGCCCGGTCTTCTCGGCTGTTCTTGGCTCTTCATTGGATAGATTGATAGCAGCGCAGCCATTGGCTCGCGCTGCTGTCAATCAACTCCAGTGACGCGCTGGGGGGGGGGGAGTCCTGCAGTGGATGGCTTATGGACGCCGGATACAGGACTCGTGAGCGCGTCCGCAAGCTAAACCCCCCAGGAGAGCGCTTCCCAGAGGGCGTTAGCTGATGCGGGGAGGAGCCGAGACAGCGCCGGGGGACCGCAGAAGACACGGATCTGGGCCACTCTGTGCAAAACGAGCTGCACAGTGCAGGTAAGTATAACATGTTTGTTATTTAAAAAAAAAAAAAAGTGAAGCTTTACAACCAATTTAATGACCTGCCTGCCAGGGGGTGTGTCCGTGACACCCTGGGTTCACAGGAAGTAAGCTGAAGAATGCTGGGTGTCATTCAACCCAGAAGAGACCGGCTTTTAATTGAAGAACTGTAAGTCCTCAGGGGGCTACATGAGGGGGAGTATTGCAGAAGGAGCAAGCGTTTGCACGGCAATTCATTTTTTTTTTCAATTTGTTCCTAGCTGTAGTTGGGCCCTAAAGCGGTAGTAAACTGCCGCTAAAATAAAAATAAAGTGGGCCCTCCTGCAGGGTTAAGTACAAATTATGGCTGTCATCTTCACGCGGCTTTCCTTCTGGGTTCGCAGGCTCCAGCTGTATGAATAAGCGAGCCCTCAGCTCCGGCACGGTATGTCGTCCCTTCAGAGTACATGAGCCGGTGGTGTTACTGGCAGCATCCCTTGTGAATATCTCCTAAATAGTACAAGTTTAGGAGGTATTTAGTGTAGCTACAGGTAAGCCTTATTATAGGATTATTATAGGCTTACCTGTAGCTACAAGTTCAAAAGTGAAGTGTACCTCCCACTTTAATTGTTAGGGATAGAGATATAGGGGGGGGGGGGGCACAGGAGCTTACAGTCGAATTTAGATTTGCACTCAAATGTCCAGTGCTTCATTTCCGGCATCTGGAAGTAGCCCACCGACTCACTCCTGGGGCAATATCGTCAGACATTGACGAAGGCGGCCACTAGTGTGGGAATAAAATCAGGAATTATGGCAGAGAATTGAAGCCTCCTAGACCAGGGGTATTGAATTAAAATTCAAGGAGGTCTGGTCACTAAAATTTTCTTCCAGCTGAGGTTCGAATCTCAAGTCTGGGCTATCACTCGGAGAGATTGTACGCGTCTGCTGTCCTTTTTTGGCGCAAGCCACGCTTTTGTTACTGTTTCCTCCAAACACACTCTAGTAAACTCTGTAAATGTCCCCATTAGTGCTCCCCTTACATCAGGTGCCCCTACCAGAGTAATTAATTACATGGAGTGCCCCCATCAGACTACCCCCATAAATCAGTTGCCACTGTCAGAGTACTCCCTTATATCAGGTATCTCCATCACATCAGGTGTCCCCATCACAGTGCCACCTTACATCAGCTGTCCCCATCAGAGTGCTTCTTTACATCAAGTGTGCCCTTCAGAGTGCCCCCTTACATATGTGCCAATCAGAGCTCCCCTTAACAAAAAATGTGCCCCTCAGCATTCTCCATATTGTATGTTAAGGTGCACACTGATGGGCACATTTTATGTTAAGGGGCACTCTGATCAGCACAATTTAAGGTTAAGGGGTGCGCTGCCTGATTGGCACATTTTATGTTAAGCGTTGCGCTGCCTGACTGGCACATTTTATGTTAAGGGGTGCGCTGCCTGACTGGCACATTTTATGTTAAGCGGTGAGCTGCCTGATTGGCACATTTTCTGTTAAGGGGTGCGCTGCCTAATTGGCACATTTTATGTTAAGGGGTGCGCTGCCTGACTGGCACATTTTATGTTAAGAGTTGCGCTGCCTGATTGGCACATTTTATGTTAAGGGGTGCGCTGCCTGATTGGCACATTTTATGTTAAGGGTCCCTCTGATGGGCACATTTTATGTTAAGGGTCCCTCTGATGGGCACATTTTATGTTAAGGGTCCCTCTGATGGGCACATTTTATGTTAAGGGTCCCTCTGATGGGCACATTTTATGTTAAGGGTCCCTCTGATGGGCACATTTTATGTTCAGGGTCCCTCTGATGGGCACATTTTATGTTAAGGGGCACTCTGATGGGCACAACATAAAATGTGCCCATCACAGTGCCCCTTAACATGTGCCCATAAAAGTATACTTACACCATACCTTGAGGGTAGACAAGGAGCTGGCCAAAAATAGCAAGCTACAGGATGGGGGCGGGAGCAGCGCCGAGAACCTTGCTGAAGGGGACGGACGCACATGTGATGCCACACCATGCCTTGCCGGCAGGCAGGGAGTGAGAGCCGGGAACCGGGAGAGATGGCGAGGCGGGGGTGCCAGCAACCAAGGACAGCTGAGCGGCGGGGATCTGAAACGTTAGGCTGCTGGGCTGACGGTCCAAACAGGAATTTCGCTCGGTCTGGGTTCGGACCCCGGTCCGCCATTTTATGACGGCTGTCTTAGACAAACTACAAACCAGGAGTTGACTCATCTTCTCCTTTATATTGGACGGACCCTTTAACTTAAGAAACATTTAAATGGCGCTTTTGCACATTAAAAAAAAAATGATCGGAGAACAGACCAGCTGGGCTGCTTCATATTCCCATAACAGCAGGGAAATGTGATTTGATTTTGTTATTGATCCGCCAATAAAACTCAGGATATACATTCTGTATCGAGTGCGACTCGTGACATTCGAATAGATGAGACGCTCTTATGACATGAATCAGCCGGTGTGCGTAGATTTCATCATTCCCAGCACTTCCAATATGAAATGGCAATCACAGCTCATTATACGGCCGATCGATGGCCTGCGCGGATCTGCACAATGATTGCTGTTTGCAGCTGTTCTTCGGCCAAGCTGAGGCTTTCCCTTGCTGGGGCCTGGCGTGGGAAGCACCGGAGGGATCTGAGGTTTACCGGAAGACACCGGCATTTCTATATGTTAAAGCTGAACTCCGGCCTTCCCTTCAGTCTCGCACTGGTGTACCGGCTCCTCTCCTGGACTGAAATCCCTTACTCTGATTTCACTGCACACTGTGAGATTCTCACAAAGTGTATTTGAAGTTTGCGGCAAGTCAGATAGAGCCAGTTATATTTCCTGGCTTGGATGACGTCCAGCATCATCTAGCTTCTCCAACCCTTAGCCTTTCATTATTTACTTTATTTTAGACCCAGTAATGTCATTAGTAGATCTTTATGCTTCTCTATGCAATGAAGGCAGATGGCTGGTGGCGAGGCTGTATATAGAAGCTGCTACTACTAAGCACAGTTGGAGTGGGGAGAATGCGTTGCGCATGCCCGCAGTTTGAACAGCTCAGGTTGGCCGCTAGGGGATGCTTTACTGTAATATTCGACTTGTCCTGTAAATGGTAGGACACGGCGGCATAAGGGGCCAGCGGTTTGTGCGGAGAGGCCCCGTTCTGTTTCAAATGCCATTTTAGGGATTGATGTACCTCCTTAGACCCAGTCTGTCCGGACAGTATGGTCACCTGCTGACTTGACACCGTTCACAGGCAGCCTAAAGTGTTACTAAACCCAGGACCCTGCATTCACTATACAGTGAAACCTTGGATTACGAGCATAGTCCGTTCCAGGAGAATGCTTGTAATCCAAAGCACTCGCATAGCAAAGCGAGTTTCCCCATAGAAGTCAATGGAAACGAAGATAATTTGTTCCGCATTGACTTCTGTTACATGCCATACCGCATGTGGCCAGAGGTGGGGGGGACGCTGGAGAGCCTTGGAAATACTCAAAGGACAGCTCGGCTGAACTCGGAAAGGCTCGGAAACACTCGGGAATGGAGTATTTCTGAGAATTTCCGAGTATGTCCGAACGGTCCCGAGTGTCCCCGGTGCCTCCGCACCTCTGACCAGATGCAGTACTGCACCGCCCTTTAGCTTGAAGTCTGCTCGTTTTGCGAGACAACATTTGCAAACCGAGTCAGAATTTTAACAAAGTTCAAAACGCTCGTTAACCGCGTTACTCGTAAACCAAGGTTCCACTGTATCTGGTCTACCACAGTACACAGAACTTGGAAATGCATTAATTTTAGTAAATATAAACTGCTACAGTATCTCACAAAAGTGAGTACACCCCTCACATTTTTGTAAATATTTTATTGTATCTTTTCATGTGACAACACTGAAGAAATGACACTTTGCTACAATGTAAAGTAGTGAGTGTACAGCTTGTATAACAGTGTAAATTTGCTGTCCCCTCAAAATAACTCAACACACAGCCATTAATGTCTAAACCGCTGGCAACAAAAGTGAGTACACCCCTAAGTGAAAATGTCCAAATTGGGCCCAAAGGCCACCATTATTTTCCGGCACTGCCTTACCCCTCTTGGGCATGGAGTTCACCAGAGCTTCACAGGTTGCCACTTGAGTCCTCTTCCCCTCCTCCATGACTGGTGGGTGTTAGAGACCTTGCGCTCCTCCACCTTGCGTTTGAGGATGCTCAATAGGGTTTAGGTCTAGAGACATGCTTGGCCAGTCCATCACCTTGAAAATTGAGGCAGAAGGTTTGAGTCCACATGTTGCCTCCAACCTTCTGCCTCAATTTTCAAATAGATTGGATGACGGTACATTATGTTTATGTTTTCAGTTTAGTAGCGATATTATTACAGTCCATCACCTTTACCTTCAGCTTCTTTAGCAAGGCAGTGGTCATCTTGGAGGTGTGTTTGGGGTCGTTATCATGTTGGAATTCTGCCCTACTGTAATACTGTCATGTCTTCAGTGTTGTCACATGAAAAGATATAATAAAATATTTACAAAAATGTGAGGGGTGTACTCACTTTTGTGAGATACTGTAAATTCCTTTTCTCGTCAGCAGTAAATAGCAGTCTTGTGACTTCTATCAGTGTCTGGTTAAAGCTCGTAGGAGGAGTTTCTATTCTGCTCTGACTGTCCTATGAGGCTGCAGGAACCTGACTTTGTGTGAACAGTGCTGATTGGCCCTATGCTGATCAGATGCACACCCCCTCCCCCCCCCCCCCCCCACAAAAAAAAAAAACTCTCTAACAATACACACCAAACTGAGCATGTGCAGAGTGCCCCCAAGGCTCCGTTCTATCAGGACATGGATTGGGGACTGTAATAGAAGTGGAGGATCAGAGAAGACGGGATCAAACAGCCTTTTTACACAATGCGGAGGATTAACCCCTTAGGTTCCACAGTGAGTATAACGAGCATGCTTTACTGCATATACAGACTGATTTCACTGCTGTTGGTTTAGTAACACTTTAACTCTTTGAAAATACACAGAAGTAAAATCCAACACAATTTTAGTTCAGCTAATTTCAGCACAGAAGATGTTTTTCCAGTTTTGAAGTGTAAGAAGACAATGACTTTCCTGAGCCCCGTCTCTGTGAATAAATAACACTGACTGAGGGAACGTGGAAGAAGCGGGGAAGGTCTAGCTAAGACTAAACCAACTAGCCCTAAACAGGAGGAGAGGATGGAGGAAGATACCAAAATCCCATTCATAAAGAAGTTGTGGTGGCTCAAAACTGCCACTACTACATACTAGTACTAGTTCAATGCAAGACATAAAAAAATACATGAAAGGTGGGCAGAGCAGACCCGACCCCTCAACAGCTGCATCAGAAATGTCCTAGAATGAGGACATAGAACTGCATAGGAAGATTGTTGGACAAAGTCTTCCTGAAGGTGAACTACTTTAACCGCTTTCCAACCACTGCACAACGAGATACGTATGCAGAATGGCACGGGTGGGCAAAAGGGAGTACAGGTACATCCCCTTTAGGAAGCGGTGCTGTGGGCGGCGCATGCGAGCGCCCGCCGCATTCTCCGTGACCGCGGGTCCCGTGGACTCGATGTCCGCCGGGTGCCCGCGATCGTATCACAGAGCGGCAGAACGGGGGAGATGCCTATGTAAACAAGGTATTTCTCCGTTCTGCTAGTGACATGACAGAGATCACCGCTCCCTGTCATCGGGAGCAGTGATCGCTGTCGTGTGTTGAAGCCCACCCCCCCCCCCACAGATAGAATCACTCCCTAGGACACACTTAACCCCTTCATTGCCCCCTAGTGGTTAACCCCTTCCCTGCCAGTGTCATAAACACAGTAATGAGTGCATTTTTATAGCACTGATCGCTGTATAAATGACAATGGTCCCAAAATAGTGTCAAAAGTGTCCGATGTGTCCGCCATAATGTCGCAGTCACGATAAAAATCGCAGATCGCCGCCATTACTAATAATAAAAAAAATTAATAATAAAAATGCCATAAAACTATCCCCTATTTTGTAGACGCTATAAATTTTGCGCAAACCAATCAATATACGCTTATTGCGATTTTTTTTTTTTTGTATGTAGAAGATGTAGAAGAATACGTATCAGCCTAAACTGAGGAAAAAAAATAGTTTTTTTATATATTTTTTGGGCATATTTATTATAGCAAAAAGTGAGTTTTTTTTCAAAATTGTCGCTCTTTTTTGTTTATAGCGCAAAAAATAAAAACCGCAGGGGCAATCAAATACCACCAAAAGAAAACTCCATTTGTGGGGTAAAAAGGACATCAATTTTGTTTGGGTGCAACGTCGCACGACCGCGCAATTGTCAGTTGAAGCGGCGCAGTGCCGAATCGCAAAAAGTGCTCTGGTCAGGAAGGGGGCAAATCCTTCAATTTAATTCAGTTTTGCACAGAGCAGCCCCCGATCCTCCACTTCTCGGGTCCCCCCGCCAGGGCTGCTGGCCCCTTCCCCCTGCAGAGTGCCCCATAGCAAGGCACGCTCGCTCCTGAGCCGTCTCATAGACACACACAGTGCAGCCCCCCCCCCCCCCCCGCTTCCTCCTCACTGGTTGTGATTGACAGCAGTGGAAGCCATTGGCTACTGTGTATCAGCCAATGAGGAGGCAGAGGCCCGGGAGAGCTTTTGCTCTCATGCACATCCCTGGATCGGGTTTAGGTAAGTATTGGGGGGAGTGGAGGGAGCAGCACACTGAAGGTTTTTTTTTTTTTTTACTTTCAGTCTGTAGAACCACTTTAAAGCTGAACTCCTGCTGAAGACTCATATTTCTGTGCATCAAGTTCTGTGGTGGTTTACTCATAACCTGTCAGGGGAGAGGATCTTTCTCAGCTGCAGTTTCGCTTTCACTTTCTGATCCCCACCCTCACCTTTTGACTAGAAAGGAGAAGCATCACTTGGATGATCTCCCCGTCACTCTGCTCTCGTCTCCTATCAGCATGCTTTATGCATTACAGCAGATTGGCTCCTTGTGCTGCTTTTTGTTTTTCCTCTCTGAACCTGAGACTGCAAAGGGCTGATGTCAGGTCAATTTTAGGTACTGCTTAAATTTAAAAAATGCATTTATTGATGTAGTAAAGAATATAAAAATCGTATATTTATCAACCTAAAGCTGAACACCATGCAGAGGGCAAGAACAATATTGCCTTGCTGGAGAAGGTAACATAGGAGGAGGTAATATAGGAGGTGGTAACATAGGAGGAGGTAATATTGGAGGAGGTAATATTGGAGGAGGTAATATAGGAGGAGGTAATATAGGAGGAGGTAATATAGGAGGAGGTAATATAGGAGGTGGTAATATTGGAGGAGGTAATATAGGAGGAGGTAATATTAGAGGAGGTAACATTAGAGGAGGTAACATAGGAGGAGGTAACATAGGAGGTGGTAATATAGAAGGTGGTAATATAGGAGGTGATAACATTGGAGGAGGTAATATAGGAGGAGGTAACATAGGAGGTGGTAATATTGGAGGAGATAATATAGGAGGAGGTAATATAGGAGGAGGTAATATAGGAGGTGGTAATATAGGAGGTGGTAATATAGGAGGAGGTAATCTTGGAGGAGGTAATATAGGAGGAGGTAATATAGGAGGAGGTAATATAGGAGGAGGTTATATAGGAGGAGGTAACATAGGAAGTGGTAATATAGGAGGAGGTAATATAGGAGGAGGTAATATAGGAGGTGGTAATATAGGAGGTGATAACATTGGAGGAGGTAATATAGGAGGAGGTAATCTTGGAGGAGGTAATATAGGAAGTGGTAATATAGGAGGAGGTAATATAGGAGGAGGTAATATAGGAGGAGGTAATATAGGAGGTGGTAACATAGGAGGTGGTAACATAGGAGGTGGTAACATAGGAGGTGGTAATATTGGAGGAGGTAATATAGGAGGAGGTAATATAGGAGGAGGTAATATTGGAGGAGGTAATATTGGAGGAGGTAACATAGGAGGAGGTAATATAGGAGGAGGTAATATTTGAGGAGGTAATATAGGAGGTGGTAATATAGGAGGTGGTAATATAGGAGGTGGTAATATAGGAGGAGGTAATATAGGAGGAGGTAATATAGGAGGAGGTAACATAGGAGGAGGTAATATAGGAGGAGGTAATATAGGAGGAGGTAATATAGGAGGAGGTAATATTTGAGGAGGTAATATTGGAGGAGGTAATATAAGAGGTGGTAACATAGGAGGAGGTAATATAGGAGGAGGTAATATTTGAGGAGGTAATATAGGAGGTGGTAACATAGGAAGAGGTAATATTGGAGGAGGTAATATTGGAGAAAGTAATATAGGAGGAGGTATATTGGAGGAGGTAATATAAGAGGTGGTCTATACTGAAAGTCCTTACACTAATGTCTTGTGAAGAGCCAAGCACACAACAATACGAGAGCAGTGAAAATTTCAGCGTTGTCAGTTAATGCCTGCAGACGTCAGAGCGAACGACTTGCTGCTGTAAACGCATTAAACTTTTTTTTTTATCAGCCTGCCGGCTTGAAGAATATCCTTGATAGTACTGGGGAGAGTCAAACGTGCGTCACTGACACTGATCTAAAAAACAGTGAGCTGGGAGCCGGGGAACGAAACGCACAGGGAGCTCACAGGAGAGTCAGTCCGAGCCTTGAAGATCATGAGATATACAAACCCTCTTGGCTGCAGAGGCAAGGAGCGTGAAAGGAGAACTCAGCAGCCTTGAGTATGTGTCTAAACCAGCTGTGGTCAACTTACTGGATATGGAGGGCCTCAAGTGTGGCAGCTTATATCACTAAGGGGAAGAACATAACATACAGTGAATGTAATGCTACAAAAAAGCTGTCAGGGAAGGCTCACGTGCAACAGGCAGTAATCAGACGCTATGGACATGCTACAAGAGATGGTCAGACGCTATGGATATGCTACAAGAGATGGGCAGACGCTATGGACATGCTACAAGAGATGGTCAGACGCTATGGGCATGCTACAACAGATGGTCATAGACTATGGTCAGACACTGTAGGCATTCTTCAGGAGATGGTGATAGACTATGGGCATGATACAAGAGATGGCCATAGACTATAGGCATGGTAGAAGAGATGGTCATAGACTATAGGCATGGTACCAGAGATAGTCATATACTATGGGCATGCTCCAAGAGATGGTCATAGACCTTGGGCATGCTACAAGAGATGGTCAGACACTTTGGGCATGCTACAAGAGAGGGTCAGACACTATGGGCATGCTACAAGAGATGGTCATATACTATGGGTATGCTTTAAGAGATGGTCATATACTATGGGCATGCTACAAGAGATGGTCAGACACTATGGGCATGCTACAAGAGATGGTCATATACTACCCTGTTTCCCCTAAAATAAGACCTAGCGTGATTGTCGGTGATGGCTGCAATATAAGCCCTACCCTCCAAATAAGCCCTACCCTGTTTCCCCGAAAATAAGCCCTACCCTGAAAATTAGACCTACAAAGACTTTAACTAGGGCTTATTTGGGGGGTAGGGCTTATATTGAAGCCATCACCAACAGTCACGCTAGGTCTTATTTTAGGGGAAACAGGGTATGGGCATGCTGCAAGAGATGGTCAGACACTATGGGCATGCTACAAGAGATGGTCATAGACTGTGGGCATGCTAGAAGAGATGGTCATAGACTATGGCCATGCTACAAGAGATGGTCAGACACTGTGGGCATGCTAGAAGAGATGGTCATAGACTATGGGCATGATACAAGATATAGTCAGACACTATGGGCATGCTACAAGAGATGATCATATACTATGGGCATGCTGCAAGAGATGGTCAGACATAGGCATGGTACAAGAGATGGTCATAGACTATGGGCATGGTACCAGAGATGGTCATAGACTATGGGCATGGTACCAGAGATGGTCATAGACTATAGGCATGCTGCAAGAGATGGTCATAGACTATGGGCATGCTACAAAAAAAGTGCGCTTATAAGACCGCTGCGCCAATACAGTGTGACAGAAAGTATTGCAACGACCGCCATTTTATTCTCTAGGGTGTTAGAAAAAAAAATGTATAATGTTTGGGGGTTCTAAGTAATTTTCTAGCAAAAAAAAACTGTTTTTAACTTGTAAACATCAAATCTCAGAAAGAGGCTTGGTCCTTAAGTGGGTATACTTACTATGGACGAGTGCGGGGTGTAGCAAGATGGCGGCGACGGAACGTCACTTCCGTTACAAAATCTGACGGGTCGCCAAATCTGACGAAACACCGGCCTAGCATAAAATATCACAGAGACCCAGTGATGACATCACTGGGTCTAAAATAAGGTATGTAATGAAGATGGAAAGGTTTTATTTAAAAATTTCAATAGCATGTTGATGAGGGGGAAGAGGGAAATATCAAGGAAGGCAAGTTATAACTTCAGCTTTAAGTCCACCTCCCCTGAAATGCAGACTTTTGTACTGGTCAGGGGGCCCCTGTAGCCAGGATTTGGTTAACAGCCCCCCAAGCTGCACATCGCTCTTCTATAGGGTCAGCAGTTTGTCAGTCCGGTCGTTTTGGGAACATTGTGTGCGGCATGAAAAACGGCAGAACGGCGAGGAACTTTGTTAGTGTCACATTTACAATGCCTGCAAGGGGTGACTTGAGGTTTTCCGCCATAGCTGATGGAGGGGCCCCTGATTTCTCATCTATTTCCTTCGCTCAGGTTCTACAGAATGTATATATATAATATAATATATAATAAGGGATAGCCCGCCACACTTTCTCCAAGAGCGATCTCTGAGAATAGGGGAGTGGTTTAATTAGCATGTCCCTGTGCGTACTCCAGATTTCAAATGGGGTATGAAAGCCCCTTGGTCCAAGCTGACCTTCTAAACTTTTTTTTTTGCAAATTCTGCTTTATTGCCTTAAACAGCCGGAGAGATGAGAATGCTTACAATTATGCAATGACACGTTATCTATGAAATCCCGCCTGGAACTCCAGTGATCTGTAAGTTTGGTTTGGTAAAGTCGATTAAAGATTCACCTTTGCTTTTTCCTTATTCTATTGCCGTCTACAGAAGAGGCATGGGCCAATGTGATCTGGAAAAAAAAAAATTGGGACCCCGCTCCTTCACCCATTTTTTAATATACCGTATATACTCGAGTATAAGCCGAGTTTTTCAGCACTTTTTTTGTGCTGAAAATGCCCCCCTTGGCTTATACTCGAATCAAGCACTTTTCTGCAGCAGAGAATGACATTTTCATTTTTAGGAACCCCAAATGCGGTGTGCTAACCCAGTGGAACTAGCACTACAACATATCCAAAGCTGGGGTTCCTAGCACCAAGTGGCCCCAAGATACGGGGCCCCAAAGTCGGTTCAGAAAATGTCAAGCACTTTTCTGCAGCAGAGAATGACATTTTCTGAACCGACTTTGGGGCCCCGTATCTCGGGGCAACTTGGTGCTAGGAACACCAAATTTGGTGCGCAAACCCAAACTAGCACTATAACATATCCAAAGCTGGGGTTCCTAGCACCAACTGGCCCAGAAAGATGGGGCCCCAAAATCGTTTCGGAAAATGTCATTCTCTGCTGCAGAAAAGTGCTTGACATTTTCTGAACCGACTTTGGGGCCCTGTATCTCGGGGCCAATTGGTGCTAGGAACCCCAGCTGTGGATATGTTGTAGTGCTAGTTCCACTGGGTTTGCACACCACATTTGGGGTTCCTAGCACTAATTGGCCCCGATATACGGGGCCTCAAAGTTGGTCAACTGTGTCCATCTGCAGCAATGTCATTTCGGGACCCTTTGGGTCCAGAGACCCCAAATTTTGGCTGCAGCTAGGGGGCATCTAGGAACCCTTAACTACCAAGTTTAAAGTTCGGGGGACCTATGGCTGCAAATGGGCACAGTGGGGCTGCAAATGGGCACAGTGAGGCTGCAAATGGGCATTGTTGACCCTCTTTTCCACTTACAGTAGCTGCGCATTTCTCACCCTAGGCTTATACTCGAGTCAATAAGTTTTCCCAGTTTTTTGTGGTAAAATTAGATGCCTCGGCTTATATTCGGGTCGGCTTATACTTGAGTATATACCGTGATAAGGGATAGCCTGGCACTCTTTCTCCGAGAGTGATCTCTGAGAAGAGGAGAGTGGTTTCTTTAGCTCATCCCTCTTAGTACACTAGATTTCAAATGGGGTAAGAGAGCCCCCTTAATCTAAGCTGGCCTGCCAGACTTCTTTAAAAGCCAGATGAAAATGCTTCCAATTATCCAATGATAAGTGACCCCCATTCTCTATGAACTTCCTCCAGGGACTTAAGTGATCTGTTAATTTGGATTGGGAAAGTCTATTGATAGTTCACCTTTGCCCTTTCCTTTTTCTGTTGTCATCTATAGACAGGACAATGTCACCAGGACACAATAAAATGTACAAATTGCCAGTATTGGTTTACAAATGACCGGTTGTCCAATGCTATATAGATTTTTCCCTTGTGTATCTGACTTATTTTTTTTTTTTAGTTCTATGGTATTGCAAAACATACAACACTTTTGTCTGACTAACCAAAGAAAAATTATTTTGCGTTACTTAGATGCGCTAGACCATGCTTGGCATAAGCAAATTCCTGCAGAGGACTTTCTGCGTTTAGTAATGATTATTAAGCCTATCACAGATCATAGTGGAACGGCAAATTCCTTAAAATGCAGCTTAGAATTTAATTTATTTTTATTGATTTTCCCAGCTTGTGTGATACGTGGCATAATAAAATAAAAAGGTATTGGCCGTAGATGCGGAGTGAGCGTTATCTTATTATTCTTTTGTTGATGTGAAGTTAACATAAGGGACAGCCCTGAATCATTTCCCCCTATGCAGCTATTACTCCTGGTATTTGGAGGTCGAATGCTTGCAGGCTTATGTGAGATTAGCATTGGATCAGGTTAGACCCAGGCCACCGAAACAAATGGAAATTGTGTTACCCAGCAAACCTTGCTGGAGCTGAATATGGAGCATTGGAAAAGCTGTAATAACGTGTGACCCGTCACCTCTCTTGTATCTCGAATCTCCATCTTTTCTGTACTAGATTGTTCCTATGACATTCAGTATAAGGGCTTCGGGATTGGGTTTCTCGAGGATCTCCCAGGAATTTCCCAGGGATTCCTCTTTAAGAACAATATCTATTATGTCCCTTTGTTTGCTTTTTACACATCAAACTAATATTTGACTCTGTTGTCCCTCGGGCCGTCCTTTGTGTGTCCTGCTTATATGGATTTGCCCTTTCTTGTTCAAATAAAACTATACTGTTCAAAACAACAATTAGCCAATTACCAATAGGAGAGGAGAATCAGGAACAATTGAGAATGAATGCACTAATCTACCTTTAGAGAGATGTCAGTTTTGTTGATTTTTTGCATTCGGGTTAAAAAAAACGAACAAAGGGAAGTACCGTATATTGAGGAGAATTTGCCAAAACTAGCACAGAAGACTCAGGAGCAGCTATACATGGGAGAAACAGTTTCCATTTTCAGCTTATTCAGTTGAGCTGATTTGTTTTTATGCACAACTCCTACAGTTTTCATAAATTCCCCTCATTGTGTTTTCAGTAAATGCTTTTTTTAAAATTAGTATGGTAATGGGTTGGTAAGGCCATCCATTTCACGAATGGTAAGGCCAAGCGTCAACTGTGGTCTTTCATAATGGAGAACTCTGCATTTGGAGGCAACTGTAATGCTTGAGATGATAAACTGAAGCTATGAGCTGGAACCCGTGAGGACCTTAAGGATAATTTTGGTGTGAGAGGTCAATATTGGTGCTTTCTATGGAAGTCCTGTCTTCTACACATTTCTGTTAGCCAGCAAGGCAACCCATTATAGTAATGGGCCAATAGGATTAATGGAGGACGTGAGAAAGCTTTATCCTTGAACCAAATATTAAAGTCTCTTGAAATAAGTTAAGCAACCCACTTAGGCTTAAAAGACAATTGACTGTCTCGGTGATGGATTAATTTTTTTGAGTAAAAAACACAATATATGTGCCTGTGAAGGTTCTCATTTATCCAGGATATAGCTAGTAGTAATGGTGTCTACCTGCACTTCTTCTCCATCTAGCTAGGAGTAGTTGATCACACTCAACTGGACTTGTTCTGTAACGTTAATGACTTCTCGTTACTCATCCAAGAATCTTCTCCAGTTTTAACGAGTACTAGAAGTATACCGCAGCTTTATATGGCACCATGGGGGTTGTATTATGTTAACAAAACAGGGTGCTTTCACAAACATTCATACCTCCTATCTTGAAAAAGGTTTAAGAACTTAAAACTTTAAGAAGGGGTTTCTCAACCCCTGTAATCACAGTTTTCCTGTTACAGGAAGTAGAAAAATAATGGATCTGCTGCAGCATCTTCTCGCTAAATTTTGGATTCTCAGCGTTCCCAGGATCTCAATAGAGGGACCGTGACGTCACCCTCTCTTGCGCAAATGCCAGGTGCAGGGTATGCTTTTAACTGCTCTGTACAGGTGTTTTTTCTTTATGTAGATTGTGACGTTTGATCACTGGGTTATTTTCAAAATACATACTCACACGTCCAATGAATCTAGTGTTGTCCTGCTGTAATCCACCATTGCATGCCGGGTCCCGCACCAACATCTTTACCTACGTCTTCAGGAGCCGGCTATGTCTTCTCAGCTCTTGCAGCTGGCCCCCTGATGACACACATGCTTCCGAGGCACAACCCCAGGAGGCCAACTGCAAGAGCTAGGGAAAGACAGCCAACTCCCTGATGGCTTACAGGAGTACAAAGACAGCCAACTCCCTGATGGCTTACAGGAGTACATGGGTTGTAGAGTACCCCGGGGGGGGCCTACTGGGATGTGTGACGTCTTCATATCAGGAGGCTGTGGCCAACTGGGACTCATTCTCGTCTAGACAAGGACCCGGAAGAAGTCTGACAAAAAAAGAGGAGAGGGGTGGAAGATGAGTAATATAATATGGGTTGGCAGGGTGAAGGTCCGCTTTAAATTTGGGGGTAAGGTTCGTTTTACGTTTGGATCTCATACATGCTCTGACTTTAGTGAACTGAACTTCAAAACACATTGGTTGGGCCCTTGTTGTAATGCTGAAGTCACTCTCCTTCCCTGAATTATAAAGATTCTGCCAGAACAAACAATTCCTGGGCTTTTTTGGTTTTGGATTAGCGGCCGTCTGAAGCATGTGCGCTCCGCAGTGCTTGTAACACTCTGAATAATGCATGACCTCTTTTACCTTCTGATTAAATATTATTAGCATCTATGAATGTTTGATGATGCTGTCTAGCGGTAATGTTGTTTGTTTAAACCGATGCTTCTTTCATTTTCATTGTTCGGTTGATGTGCAAGAGGCACTTTAATTTGTTTTAATTACCATGCGTCCTGAAAGCTCAGCCTTTGATATGGAATGAAAGGGAAGGCGGGACTGGGAGCCATCACTAATCACGGTGCGCCGTTTTTTTTTCTTTCTTTTTTTTGCAAAACCGGGGGCCAATTCTCCGTCTTTATCTCTACGCACCTTAACAGGGCTCCACTTTTATCTTTGTTTTTCTTCAGAACACTTGTGAGATGAAACAGAGCGGTGATCTCAGGCAGGGGGGGCACACACGGTGCAATCGGCTTTCAATCTGTCTCTTAGGGCTCATGTCGATGGGCGTCACTATTAAATGCTGTGTTTTGCTATTCAACCGCATGCTTTTAAATGACAACCGCCGTGTTTGAGATGCAAAGGCAGCATTTGACCTGATTTACCTGCATCTCAGTAGGACATGCTGTGTCCAAAGAAATGCAAAAATACAAAGCAGGTCAAACTCGGCCTCTGCGCATGCCATGTGTACTGCTCAATTAAATTCCATAGGGTTTTGATGACCTGGGCATTCCAAACGTTTGGAATGCCCAGGTCATCAAAACCCTATGGAATTTAATTGAGCAGTACACATGGCAGCTCAGAGGCCGAGTGCAGGAAAAGAAGGCACGTCTACATGGGCCCTTAAAGGAGAACCAGTCATAAGCAGGCTTATACAAAAGCCTCAATATTTTACTTTCTGGGTAAAGTAAGGACTTCTTCCCACTAGCAGTTGGGGGGGTTGTATAACCCCTGTGGTTGAGCTGTGTTTTCACTGGCCCAAATCTCAACAAGTGAATGGGGCCCCTCTGAAGGCACCCCATAATTGGATGCAATGCACACCTTTGCAGCACACTAGTGTAGGGTTTAAAGGGTTAAAGCAGGTGGTGAGGAGGCGATACAATGAGTGGTAGCCCCCTCCATAAGAAAATCTCTGTTAAGGACCCCCTTGCCCCCCCCCCCCCCCCGCAACCACCATAATACCACCATGGCAGGCGTATCTACAATACCTTACACGTATAGAAGAGCATGTTGCCTGCTCCCTTATGAAGGCACTCGTGTCTAGGGTCCAGTTCCAAGGCCCAAGCTTTGTCGTATGACCCGGGGACTTCCTCTGGTTCATTGACACTTTTCATTTTAGTGCCAGCTGTGGAAAAGAAAAGAGTGACAAGGGAGCACAGGCAGGTATAGTGGGGTCAGGGGGTCCCTTTTAGCCATGCGGACCATGGCTTTTGCTGTAGGATGCGACTAATAAAATGTCAGGAAAGACCTACTAGAACAGCTGAACTTTATTTGGGGTTAATAAGAGGCTCTTTAAATGATGACAGGTGTGTACTGACTCCTATTTAATATGAGTTTGAATGTGATTGCCTAATTGTGAACACAGCTACATCCCCAGATATAAGAGGGTGTGCATTCAATGCAAATTCTCTTTTATAAGTTTTCCATCTGTACATTCAGCTGTTTAGAGTTCGGCTTTAAGCCCAGTTTCAGATGATTCTCTTTAGCTAGACTTGTTATTACCATAAATAACCCTGCTTGCTCTTTTTTTAACCACTTGACCTCTGGAAGATTTATCCCCCCCATGACCAGGAATTTTTTTGCATTTTTGGCACTGCATTACTTCAACTGACAATTGTGCGGTCATGCAAAGCTGTACACAAACAAAATTGATATAATCCCCCCCCCCCCAAATAGATCTTTCTTTTGGTGGTATTTGATCACCTCTGGATTTTTTATTTTTGAGATATGAACGAAAAAAGACTGAAAATTTTGAAAAAGCAAACAATATTTTTTACTTTCTGCTATAAAACATATCCAATAAAGAAATCGAATTTCTTCATAAATTTAGGCCAATATGTATTCTGCTGTGTATTTTTTGGTAAAAAGAAAATCCCAATAATTGTATATTGATTGGTTTATGCGAACATTATAGCGTCTACAAACGATGGTATATATACTGGAATTTTTTTTTTGCTTTTACTAGTAATGGCGGCAACCAGCAACTTACAGCGGGACTGTGATATTGCGATGGAGAATCTGACACTTTGTGGGAACTAGTGACACTAATACACTGATCAGTGCTAAAAATATGCACTGTCACTGTACTAATGACGCTGGCTGAGAAGGGGTTAAACATCTGCATTGTTTAGATAAGCAAAGCTCCGCCCTGTCTGTCTCCTCGCTGAGCAGCGGGTGCAGGCAGTCATCCATTGGCCGACACCTGCTGATCGGCTTGTTCTGTGTCTAATCACAGCACACCGGCGCCCCCTAGCTGGAAGCGCCGGATCACATACTAGGTACGTGATCTGGGACAGGAGAGCAAGTTTGCTGGCGTATAACGGTGTTATGCAGTTGGCAAGTGGTTAAAGTAGAGCCGTGGCCTTCAATTTGAAAAGCTGATATGCTGCAGCACTTAATTATAAGTACAGCTGCACTTACATATTTCTGTTAGCCGCAAAGTCCTACAAATACCTGTAGGTATTGCCGTTAGCCCACCTAATGCAGCTTCCTGAGATTGTGTGGCAACAATGCTGCATTGCTCCTGAAGTCAAAGTAGAGTTGTCACTCTCACATTGGCTGTGCCTGCTTGCGTATTAGTGGGATAAGAAAATGTTATTGTCAGTGCTGAATTACAAGCCTTTAGCCTATCAATCATCATCTGGTCACACCTAGTCCCGCCCGCTGCGATCTGCCTCTGCTGCATTGTCTGCGAGGGGGAGAGAGACAACTGAGGAGACAGATGGAGAGAGCTGGTGGGTGGAGAGTTAGATTTGGGTGTCATCAGCGTAGAGATGATATTTAAAGCCATGGGAGGCAATCAACTGACCCAGGGAGGTGGTGTAGATAGAGAAAAGGAGAGGTCCGAGAACAGAACCTTGGGGGACCCCAATGGAGAAAGGAAGAGGAGAGGAGGAAGTAGAGTTGTAAGTGACACTGAAGGAGCGGTGGGATAGATAGGATGGGAACCAGCGAAGAGTACAGTCACGCAGACCAAAGGAGTGGAGTATATTGAGGAGGAGGGGGTGGTCCACTGTGTCAAAGGCAGCAGAGAGATCCAGGAGAAGTAGGAGTACAGAATAGTGTCTGCTGGTTTTAGCCTTTAGTAGGTCATTTGAGAGTTTAAGGAGAGCAGTTTCCGTGGAGTGTTGAGGGCGAAATCCAGACTGAAGGGGATCAAGAAGTTTATTCATGGTCAGATGGTCGCTTAGTCGGTTGTAGACCAGTCTTTCTAGAAGGAGGAGAAGGCAAGTAAGGAGATGGGACGTAAGTTGTTGAGATTGGTGGGGTCCAGTGAGGGCTTTTTGAGGATGGGGGTGACTAGCGCAAGTTTTAGAGAGTTTGGGAAGATGCCACAAGAGAGGGAGAGGTTGAAAATGTGAGTTAGAGAGTGTAGAATTGAGTCAGAGGGTGAGCGTAGCATTTGCGAGGGAACAGGATCCAGGGGGCAGGTGGTTAGATGAGTGTTAGATCAAAGTTTAGCAACCTCATTAATAGTAGCAGGGTTGAATGAGGGAAGTAATGATTGTATCTGTGGACATGGGGTGTTGCACGGGGGGAGGTTTTTGCACGTTGGAGATCTCCTCATGAGCATTTGGCTCAGTTGGGGAAATTAAAAGACATTTTTTGGTTACTTTATGAGGCTTCTGCATCACATAGTAACTGGGTTTGGTACTTGTGTAAGATTGTTCTCCAGGAGCCTTAAGCTGTGCTTTAATGAAGCTTTGTTGGTCCTTTAACAAAGGCCAGATGAAAAATGAGCAGAAAATGTAAAATTGGATCTATAAGTCCGCTGCTTTCTTTGGCCTTTATATACAGAGTCTAAAAGACATCAATATAATATAGATAGGATTGAACATGTGCAAAACTTACAATCCATACTGTGTATTTGTATGGATCAACTCAGATCTGTAGTGAGATGCGAGGAAAATCATTAAGACACAAGGTTATTTGTCATTGGCTTCAGACATCTATGCTGCTCTCTGGCTGTTCATATTTACTGTAAATCATAAAGACATATGCATTATAGAAGACCAGTCGCCAGACCAATACTCCGTCTAATGCTTCTTGTACTCTGCTGCAGTCCAGTCCAACAGAATATGCACTATATGGCAGATGGATTGAGTTCAGGTGTTTCCAATGAAGAGTACTGTTAATGCTACGGCATACACAGACATTCAAGACAATTGGGAAATTCCAACCTTGTGGTTGGGGAAGACCCTTTTCTGTTACAGCATGGCTGTGCCCCTGTGTACAAAGCCAGCAAAGACATTGTTTGGTGGGTTTAGTGTGGATGACTGGAGTGTCCTGCACAGACCCCCGATTTCAACCCTACTGAACACCTTTGGGGTGAGTTGGCTTAGCGCTAGGAGGGATCAGTGTGAATGCTATGAGATGTAGAATGTTGCTCAGACTTGGCTCATTGCAGTGATTCTTTTGTGAACATCGTGGTGTAAAATAATCCTTTTTATGAACTGATGTATGAATGATGAAGCTCTATCCTCTAGATCAGGGGTCTCCAAACTTTCTCAACAGGGGGCCAGTTTACTGTCCCTCTGACTTAGGGGGGGGGGGGGGGGGCAGACTGTGGCCATTGGGAATAGAGAAGGTCCCGACGTCAGTGGGAATAAACAATGCGCCATCTTTGGTGTCAGTGGGAGTGATTGTGCCTTATCGTTGGTGTCATTGGGAGGAATTGTGTCCCATCATTGATCTCATTAAGCACGATTGTTGGTGCCTTTGTGAGAAATTGTGCCCTATCATTGGTGTCATGGGGGCCAATTGTTGGTGTCATTGGGAGGAATTGTGCCCCATTGTTGATGTCATTGGGAAGAATTGTGCCCCATCGTTGGTGTCAGTGGGAGGGATTGTGGGAGGAATTGTGCATTATCGTTGGTGTTATTTGGAGGAATTGTGTCCCATCATTAGTGTCATTGGGCCCAATTGGTGTCATTGGGAGGAATTGATGTCATTGAGCCCAATTGTTGGTGTCATTGGGAGGAATTGTGCTCCTTCGTTGGCGTAGGTGGGAGGAGTTTTGCCCTATCATTAATGTCATTGGTAGGAATTGTGCCCCATTGTTGGTGTAATTTGGGAGGAGTTGTGCCCCTTCACTGGTCTCAGTGGGAGGGACTTATGCCGCATTGTTGGTATCAGTGGATGAAATAGTGCCCCAAGGGCCTGATAAAAGCAAGCAAAGGGCCGCATCTGGCCCCCCGGGCCGCAGTTTGGAGACCACTGCTCTAGATCAGCCATTCTCAACCTGTGGTTCTGTGGATCTCAAGGGTTTCTAGGTTTTCCGTAATCTGATGATCCCTTGATATTTCCAAGTTTAGTGCAGCACCAGCAGCATGGCACCAATGATCTTTCTAGTTGTCTGTAAGGGTGGCATGGTGTCTGGCCACCACTGTTCTTCCCTCTGTCCCACAATAAATTTATTTGAGCAGGGATTCTCTGAAATCTAAAAACTATTTCAAGAGTTCCTCTGGGGTCAAATTCTGCTCTAGATCTTCGGTGTCCAACCTATAGCCCTTTGGTGCTTATTGGGCCAGCATCCAGTAGCAGAAGTGAGACCACTAATATGTTAGGGACATGTAATGGCAGTGATCTTGAAGTGGTCTCCTGTAACATATCCACAGTCTCTGACCATCTCCTGCAGCATGTCTCCAATCAAACCCTTCTGTGACATTTCTCTATCCTCTGACCATCTCACATAGTTTGTCCACAGGCTCTGTACCAGATCATATTTGGAATATTATGTGCAGCCCCCCACAGCCACAATTGTCTCTTCCTGTATCTAGAAAAGTCATTCTTAACTATGGTTCTTTGGAACCTTAATGTTCCTCCAGAGGTTACTAAGGGTTCTTTGAGCTGTGGCTAATTGACCTTCCAGGTGATGGTGCCTGGGTCATTCTGGGTCCAACATCACTTGGCCAAGCCAGTGGCATGACACCAATGATCTTACTAGGCACCTGGAAATGTGGCATTCTGATATTGACTGTAAAGAGACCATTGTTCCCTGACCACCAATGGGACATTTTTCCTACTCTCACAATTAAATGGGTTCATAAAAATTGGTGTAAAAAAAACAATTCAAGGTTGGCAATCTCAACGGGGAGGTTAGAATAGTCAGTGGCCCCAGTCCTTCATCAAAGATTTGTCCATGTATGGCTACTTATTGTTCTTTGGACACAGATTATATAAATAGATTAGATTTGATTTCTATATAGAATGTGACATACAGTGCAGATCTTGCAAGATTTGGCATCCCAGGGGTAAAGCTCTGACACCCGAGGGCACAGCTCTGTCACGGCTGCATGGCTCGTGCCAGTCTCTGAAATCCGCAGGCCCCCCTGGGCTACAGGACTCCATTTCTGCACAGTAGGCAGAAGTTCAATAAAAGCAATATTTTAAACAGCCTCTATTAATGCTAGCCCTGGGGGAGGATGGCAGTGTTTGTACAAAATGACTGTCTTATATTTATACTACAAAGCGTGCTGGCAGTTGCATCGCTCGCTGGATGTGAGTGGGTGTTGCACAGCTTGTCGGCCCCCTCTGCGCTCCTCTTGTAGCTGGATCCGTCCCGGGCTGTCACTCTGCACAGCTTCTGATGAGGACACACTGCTAATGCTAAGGAACCTGAGTCACACCGCAGAGACATCGGTGACTAAGAAATCCGCCTGGTCTCTCTTCCACTCTCTGCAGTCATGGCATACATCCTGATTATTAGATGATTTGATGGAATGGTGAAAAAATCATCCTGGTCTAAATTAGATATGACAGTAAAATGTACACCATTTATTTCATCTTTTTTTCTCTTTCTTTCTCTTTCATTTTCTTTATCTCTTCTCTTTTTTTCTCTTGCTTTTTTCTTTCTTTCTTTCTTTCTTTCTTTCTTTCTTTCTTTCTTTCTTTCTTTCTTTCTTTCTTGTATAACATCAGAAGATGGTGGAGATGCTTTTCGGATGACCTAGTAACTATCTATGCCTCTCTTTTTCTTTTCTTCTCTTCTCTTCATTTCTTTTCTTTCTCTTTCCTTTAAATTCTTTTATTTTCTTTCTCTCTTTCTTTTCTTTCTCTCTTTCTTTTCTTTCTCTTTTCTTTTCTTTCTCTCTTTCTTTTCTTTTCTTTCTCTTTTCTTTTCTTTCTCTCTTTCTTTTCTTTTCTTTCTCTTTTCTTTTCTTGCTCTCTTTCCTTTCTTTTCTTGCTCTCTTTCCTTTCTTTTCTTGCTCTCTTTCCTTTCTTTTTTCTTTTCCTTTCCTTTCTATTCTTTCTTTCTCTTTCTCTTTCTCTTTCTCTTTCTCTTTCTCTTTCTCTTTCTCTTTCTTTCTCTTTCTCTTTATTTCTTTCTCTTTCTCTTTCTCTCTCTGTCTTTCTTTCTTTCTTTCTTTCTTTTTCGTTCTTTTTCTTTTCTTTTCTTGCTCTTTCTTTTCTTTTTTCTTTTCCTTTCCTTCTCTCTTTCTTTTCTTTTCTTTATTTCTTACTTCCTCTCCTCTCCTTTCCTTTCCTCTCCTTTCTCTCTTTCTTTCTTTCTGAACCGCGAGCAGGAATTTTGTTATAACATCAGAAGATGGTGGAGATGCTTTTCGAACGACCTAGTAACTATCTATGCCTCTATTTGGTCTGGTGATTCATTGGACACTTATCTTGCCATTCCCTTGCCCACCATCAGAGGCCCCAGAGAGACGTCGTTTGAAGCAAGTATATGACAACAATCCCAGCTTTTGTAGAAGTTAAAGTTGTAAACCCACTTTGAAAAAAAAAAAAACTAACACCTGCAAGACAAAGGCATAATGAGCTAGTATGCATAGCATACTAGCTCATTATGTAATACTCACATAAGATCGAAGCCCTCGCTGCGGTTCCCGCACACAGCACCGGCCAGTGACATCACTCCCGGGGGTTACTTCCGGGTCTCACGGCTCCGGCGCTGTGATTGGCCGGGGCCACAATGATGCCACTCCCGCGCATGCGCGCGGGAGCCGCCGGTAACGGCACACTCACTAAAACAAACGGCACATACGCTGGAACCTGGGAACATCGGCCTAGATTGCAGATCTCACTACCCCTGTAGGGGTTATAGGGGCTGGTGAGTGGGGACCCATGAGGGGGAGCACGCAAGTCACCTGGCAAGAGTCATGAACACTAAAGTCACCTGCAATTATTTGCTTCAAGCACTAACTATTATTTGTTTTAAGCACAAACAATTTTTCACATTAGGAACTGTTACACTTATGTTTTTTTGCAAATTGATGCGATTTTTATTTTTGATGCAACTGGTGCGATTTTTTTTGCTTTTGATGCATATATTTTTTGATATATTTTTTGGGATATATATTTTCTTGGTAAACAACAATAATTTTTTTTTTCACCACTCTCAATATAGCAGTCTTGGGGCACTGTTTGTTTTCTACCAGTAGTGGTGTCTCTGGACAATCTACAACATTACTGTCACTGGATATATACAGACTTTGGACTTTCTGTTATAATATCTCTTTCTTTTTTAAACGAGTGTGTATTCACTAATATCACCGGTTAATTGTATTTATGTCCGTTTTCTATCTATCTATCTATCTATCTATCTATCTATCTATCTATCTATCTATCTATCTCAATGCATGTTGCTGTCAGGTACAGAATAATAAAATGACAAAAATTTTTGGCCTCTCTTCACCGCCTCATCACATTATTTTTTAAACCAGCAAACTCACTTCTAATTTTCCCCGCTGAAGTTTTTATCAGCATTTGTCTGCACACTTCCAGGGCCGCTTCACTTCGAGTTTTCCTTGACATTGCAGATCTCAAATAGCCCAGCAGTGCCGCCTTTCCCCGCTCAGAGCCTGAAATCAGAGCGAGGGAATCCTTACTCCATGGGAAGGGCTGGGCTCATAAGGGGAATAAAGCGGTATCTTCCACTGACCCGCGGACTTGTTCACAGAGAACTCCATTGCCTCTCATCCTGAGGATCACATGAGAGATGCTTCGTATGCTCTGCCTAAGACTAAGCTCCAGACTAACAGGAGTTGAACTGCATATAAGGGACACACATTTTGTATACCCAATTGAAATACACACAAGAAAACTGTTTGGCCTACTAAAAGGTTTGCATATCGCTCTATCCAGTCCTGAGATTTGCACAGCTCTGCCACACAGCACAGAACTGAGCTTTCTCTGCTGCAGCTAACACCTTCCAGCCCCCAAGCTGTGATTGGACAGTGAAGGAACTGATGTCATTTCTCAGATCCTATCAACATGTTCCTTGTTAGCACTAGTGCATGCAGAACACCTGATTGGTCCCAAGTGCTGCCCATTCTTCTTCCAGTCTGACTGCTACTGCAAGCTAATAGGAGGCTGAAAACCATTACAATTCCTCTTCTTCCCCTGGATGCATTAAAAAAGGCAGTATGTTATGATAAATACATACTGTATATGCATCCATTGGTGTATTTGATATTTGCCTGTAATACAAATTTAAAACCCAACTGGACTTATTTTTATTACACTTTCCTTTTCCAGATGTCTTGAGGCCCCTCATGCAGCATGCAGGGACTTCTCGCAATCTTTACAGTGGTCTGTGGTCTTCATTGAACGTAATGAATGACACCCTGCACTCATAACATGAGTGAGCAGGGCCTGGACAAGGGGAGGGCAGGAGGGACTTACTGCACCCAAGCTCTAGAACAGTGATCCATAAACAGGGCCAGGCTGTAGCTTCATGTCTGCTTTTACGATCAAGAAAATAACTACGAATGTGCAGTGCACACTCCATGCCAACCATGGACGGCTGGTGCAAGGAGGTAGTGAATGGCCACAAGACGGTACACCCATTCTACGGCATGCACTAGGAGTGAGGGAGAGGGCGCAGTTCCGCATCCTTGCCCAAGGCGCTTCACAAACCTGTCCCAGTATTGACAGTGAGTGAGCATTGTCGCCCTTGGACAGGAGGTGCATTACTAGTAGGATCACCAGGTGAAAGTCTTGACCTCATCCCTACTAAGCAGCTTTGGGAGGAATTGGAACACCAATTGGGAGCCAGGTCTTCTCATCCACCATCAGTTTCATGTCCAACAAATGCTCTTTTGGCTTCATGGTCGCAAATTCCCACAGACACACTCCAAAGTCTCCAAAAATGTCCAACAAATGCTCTTTTGGCTTCATGGTTGCAAATTCCCACAGACACACTCCAAAATCTCCAAAAATGTCCAACAAATGCTCTTTTGGCTTCATGGTCGCAAATTCCCACAGACACACTCCAAAATCTCCAAAAATGTCCAACAAATGCTCTTTTGGCTTCATGGTCGCAAATTCCCACAGACACACTCCAAAATCTCCAAAAATGTCCAACAAATGCTCTTTTGGCTTCATGGTCGCAAATTCCCACAGACACACTCCAAAATCTCCAAAAATGTCCAACAAATACTCTTTTGGCTTCATGGGCGCAAATTCCCACAGACACACTCCAAAATCTCCAAAAATGTCCAACAAATGCTCTTTTGGCTTCATGGTCGCAAATTCCCATAGACACACTCCAAAATCTTGCGGAAAGGCCTCACTGAAGAATGGAAGCTGTTATAGCTGCAACTGGGTGGCCAACTCCATATAAGTGTCCATAGTTTTGGAATTAAATACCCAACCAGTCCAGGTGTGACAGTCAGGTGTCCGCAAGTGTTTGGTCATACGGGGTAAAATCTATCTTTATTATTATCAGGACTTATGATCATTCTGGTTTCCTTTTAAAAGCTGAACAGGGACAAAAAACAACATTAATGCACATAGAACTAGGCAATCAAAATCTCTCAGGCAGCCTGGAAGCAGGCAGTCTGTCAAGGGGCCAGTGAGATTGTTGACCCCCTGTCAGTAATTTGGAGTATCTGCCACGAGCGCAAGGGAATGAGTTGATTGTACGGGAGACGAAGGTTTGATCAACACCGACTGATTGGTGAAAATCAAGATGAACCAGGAAATGTGTTGAATATAATCCAAACGTTCCGTAGACCCGTGGGTGCTGAAAGCCTTCGCTCCTTCTCTGCGTATTATAGATTATCAGTAAGAGGTACGGTTAGTGAGTAATAGAAATTGGTTTATTATGAGAATTCCCAAAGAAAAAAATGTCAACCTGCTTTTAAAGGGAAACTAAGGTTTTTTTTGAGTCAATTTAATTTTTTTTGTTTCTTTTGAGTAGATCTAAATCCAATTTTTTCCAATTTGGATAGTAAGGCGGTGGTTGTTCAATACAGGAGATATAGGAGTGCCTCAACTGTGGGATGGGATCATAGGATGTTACCATTCTAGGAGGAAGTGAGCAGTCATGTAGATAGAAGGCCTGTAGATGTGGTGTATCTGGATTTTGCAAAAGCATTCAATACAGTTCCCCATAAACGTTTGTTTCATAAATTTGAGGTCTGTTGGCATGGACCATAGGGTACGTACCTGGATAGAAAACTGGTTACAGGGGCGTGTTCTAAGGGTGGTGATAAATAGCGAGTACTCAGAATGGCCCGGTGTGGTAGGTGGGGTACCCCAAGGCTCTGCCCTGGGACTAATTCTGTTCAATTTATTTATAAATGATATAGAGGTTGGTATAAATAGCTCAATCTCAGCATTTGCTGATGACACAAAGCTAAGAAAGAAGGCCTCAATAAAATAAAGGGGTGGGCAGCTACATGACAAATGAGGTTAAATGTTGAAAAGTTAAAGGTAATGCAATTGGGGGGCTAAAAATATGAACACAAGTTACTCGCTAGGGGAAGGACCTCTGGGGGAATTGCAGGATGGAAAAAAAATCTGAGGGTACTAGTAGATAGGCTCAGCAATGGCATGCAATGCTAAGCTGCTGCAAGAAAAAACAACAGAATATTAGTATGCATTAAAATAGGGATTTACTCCAAAGATAAAACTATAATTCTACCACTTTACAAAACTCTGGTTCGGCCGTGTCTTGAGTATGCCACTCAGTTCTGTTCACCAATCCTCAGGAAGGATGTGCTGGATCTAGAGAGAGTCCAGAGAAGGCCGACAAAGCTAATAAAGGGAGTGGAGGACTTCAGTTACGAGGAACAACTACAAGCATTAAACATGTTCTCCCTGGAGAAGAGATGGATAATTGGGGAAATTATAGCGATATACAAATACAGTGGAACCTTAGTTTACAAGTAACGTGGTTAACAAGCTTTTTGAAAGACGAGCAACTTTTTTTTTTTTACATTCTGACTCGGTTTGCGAGTGTTGTCTCGCAAAATGAGCAGAATTCAAGCTAATGGGCGGTGCAGTACCGCATTTGGCCAGAGGTGTGGGGGCGCCGGGGACACTCAAAATGGTTCGGAGCCGTTCGGAATGACTCGGAAATACTCCATTCCCGAGTGTTTCTGAGCCTTTCCGAGGCTTTCCGAGTTCAGCCCAGCTGTCCCTGAGTATTTCCGAGGCTCTCCAGCGCTCTCGCACCTCTGGCCACCTATGGTATTGCATGTAAACAAAGTCAATGCGGAACTAATTATCTTCGCTTCCATTGACTTCTATGGGGAAACTCGCTTTGATATGCGAGCATTCTCCTGGAACGGATTATGCTCGTAATCCAAGGTTCCACTGTACCTCAATAGTGATTCTAGCAAAGAGGAAAAATCTAAGCAGCTTCAGGGAGTATAAGAAGACACGCGGCCACTCATTTAAATTAGAAGAGAAGCGGTTTAATCTTAAACTGCGTAGAGGCTTCTTTATTGTAATAGTAGTAAGGATGTGGAACTCCCTTCCACAATCGATGGTGTCAGCAGGGAGTGTCTATAGTTTCAAAAAACTATTAAATGGGCATCCTAGCGAACACAATATACAAGGATATGGGAATTATTATTTATATAAACACAAACACACACCACATAAGTTGAACTAGATGGACTGGTGTCTTTATTCAACCTCACCAGCGATGTGACTATGTAATTTAAATAAAGCTGGGGGGGACTGTCAGACTGCAGACATCTTCCAGGAAATGTTGGTCATAGACTGTGGATGTGTTACAGGTTTGGTTGGAGATGAAAGATATGCTGCAGAATACAGTGAGGGATTGGGAAATAAAATGAGCCTAGTATAGATATTGGGGGGCTCCTCAACAGGTACCAAAGGGGCTCATGGGATCCTTGGGCCATAGTGTCCCATTAAAGAGATAGTCCTTTGCATCCTGTCCTGTAAACACAACAGAAAGTAATACAAAATCTCTCTGAAGCAAAAGGAAATTTCCTCTTAGACAGTTGTCACTGGAACAAGCATCGCTATTGGACATTTCTCCTTTATTCCTGTTTTGGTGACAACAATGTTGACCAGGACAAATGAAGAGAGAAGGACAATATACTGACAGGTTTTTAAGCCCTACCAAAACCCAAAAATAAAAGTTAAGTGTAAGTAAACCCCCCTATCATTTTCAGCCTAGGAAGCTGCCATCTTTGCTTCTGTTTAATCTACAACTGCTATGATGCTGCACATGTGATCAGTTGTGACACCAGCCATTGGATGGTTTGACAGTTTGGTTGAGAGCACAACCAATGGGAGGGTTACATTTCCGTCTTGTTTTTTTGAAACTGGTAAATGGATGGGTTTACTTCCGCTTTAATATGCAAGTTTATTTTAATTTTTTTACGTCTGCGTTTTTTAAAAAATTTTAAATATCTTTAACAAACTTTATTTGACAAATAACAATAAATACACGACAAATAGTTTTCAAAGCACTTCAAATCTCTAAAGTGAGAGCACAAGCAGGCACTGCTTGCTTTGAGGCTCCACTTGTGTAATTGAAACTTCAGTAAATAGCTGTTGCTTTAAAGAGGAATTGCAGGATAAAGCTAACTAAGCTTAAAAATGTCCCCTCCCCTCTCCTAACACCTATGCTGACTAACGTGTAAGAAAGATCTGTATACCTACTGTGATATTGGGGGATGTCTAGCTCAGTGGTAAATGCGTTTTCAGTGAGTTCACAGTCAACAGAAACTTCAGTTTAAGGGTATGGTAGCCCACTT
Source organism: Lithobates septentrionalis (assembly GCA_037952835.1). Classification (NCBI taxonomy): domain Eukaryota; kingdom Metazoa; phylum Chordata; class Amphibia; order Anura; family Ranidae; genus Lithobates; species Lithobates septentrionalis. Next base: position 821,980 of record JBBDGP010000776.1, read on the forward strand.
TTATTGAACAAAAATGAAAATTCATACATGCGCGGGTTGCCCACACAGAGGTTCTTCTCCCCAAAAATTACAACAAAAACAAAAAACGAAAATGCCAAGCCACCTGGCTCTCAAGGCTCACTCAGTCTTGGTTGCAGTAACAAGCTGTGCAGGCCCACTCCTGGCATCTAGGAAGGGGCTCTGCTGACACTCTAGGCTTTCACACTCCTCCAAGACTCACGGTCCCCTCTGGTCCCCAGGACTCTCTTCCAGTTGTCTCAGCTATGGTCTCCTCAACTCTCTCAGCTGGCCCAACTCTCTTAGTCCACTGACCTGGAACCTCTCCCACATGGAGTGCCGTCTCAAGGATATTACCTGGGTTCTTATACGGTAGCACACCTCCCTCCTGGCTGCAGCAACTGCTCCCACACCAACTCCCCTAAGCTATGCTCAGATCTGCCTTATAATGAGTGTGTGCACCTGGACACACACACAACCTGCAGAACTTCTGGAAAGCCCAGACACAAGACTGAAGACTCCGTCTCTCCCAATGCTCTTTAACCACTTCCCTACCCGCCTATAGTAATATGACGTCCACAGATGGGATCTCCCATCCTGGGTGGACGTCATATGACGGCCTCGGGTTCCCGGCCGCCTAGGGGGCGCGCGCGCGCCCGCCGCGTTGCTCGGGACCCGGTGCGTGTGCCTGGCGGCCGCAATGTCCGCCGGGCAGCCGCGATTGCCCGTTAACCGGGCCGGACCGTGGATCTCTGTGTGTAAACACAGAGATCCACGTCCTGTCAGCTCAGAGGAGAGCGATCTGTGTTCCCAGAACGGAGGAACACTGATCGGTCTCCTCCCCTTCTGCGTCCCCTCCCCCTACAGTTAGAAGCATTCCCTAGGAAACACATTTAACCCCTCCCCGCCCCCTAGTGGTTAACCCCTTCACTGCCTGTCACATTTACACAGTAATCAATGCAATTTTATAGCATAGATCGCTGTATAAATGTGAATGGTCCCAAAAATGTGTCAAAAGTGTCCGATGTGTCCGCCATAATGTCGCAGTCATGAAAAAAAATTGCGATCGCCGCTATTATTAGTAAAAAAAAAATAATTTTTTAAAAAAAATGCCATAAATCTATCCCTTATTTTATAGACGCTATAACTTTTGCGCAAACCAATCAATATACGCTTATTGCGATTTTTTTTTACCAAAAATATGTAGAAGAATACGTATCGGCCGAAACTGAGGAAAAAATTTGTTTGTTTTTTTTTTAAATTGGGATATTTATTATAGCAAAAAGTAAAAAATATTGTGTTTTTTTTTTTTTTTTAATTGTCGCTATTCTTTTTTTTATAGCGCAAAAAATAAAAACCGCAGAGGTGATCAAGTACCACCAAAAGAAAGCTCTATTTGTGGGGAAAAAAATGGCGTCAATTTTGTTTGGGTACAACGTCGCACGACCGCGCAATTGTCGTTTAAAGTGCGACAGCGCTGAAAACTAAAAATTGGTCTGGGAAGGAAGGGGGTGAAAAGGCCCGGTATTGAACCGGTTAAAGTCTTCAAGTTTCCAGCCCCAATCCAGACCTACAAAATCCAGAGAAGACTTGAAGCATAGCTTTCTCTGCTCACCGATCTTCTGCTGGAACTTCTCAAACTGCCTCTTTGAGAGTCCTGTGTCCATTGTACACTCATTTTCACCGGGTCAGGGCCTCTCACTTTAGCTATTTTTAGGCCACTCTGATCCCGCCACGTGACCCCCTTCGTCCACCAGTGGAGGTTGCAAGGGACAGAAGAGTGTGCTCAGCAAAAGCTGGTAATCTCCAGTTTAGGGATGTTATACATTGTATAAGACTCCGCAATCAATTTTCGGAAATCCCCAACACTTCTAAGTGCCACACTTTGGCAAACAAAGGGTTCCAGCCTGTTGCATTCCGTGCCACACATACGTGCAATTCTTTGAACAACATATACATAACAGTTAATGATATCCTCATAGAATAAAAGCCGTTTGGGGGTCTTTCTACGACTTTATTTCTTGAGCAGTGTGTGGGCTGTGAAAATACTACCTGCACTAAACGAAGTACGGAACAAATATTAACATCAAACACAATGCGACAAAGGATCGGTGCTGGGAGTGCGTTGTACGTGTTCTGTCACGGGAGCCGCATGGAGTTCTGTTCAACTACTTCAAACTAAAGGAGCTGCTGGCGAAATATCTGCAGGGTTCTGTGAGCTATTACCAAGGTACTTGTTTAGTACAATTCCTCTTCAGTTTTTACTGCAAACGTACGGGAAAACAATCGATTGACAGTTTTGGGAATGGCTTTGTTGGTGTATAAAGCAACAGGGGAGATTTCAGCTTATTGATAAAAAAAATTGAAACGTAGTTCGAATTAAAAAGTAACGTATTGTTTTTTAAGGACACCTGTAGTCTTCTTTGTAGCGTATTTATAGTCAAAGTGAATGAAGTTAGTGCTAATAGAGAGCCGCCTTAGGTCAGGTGCCCATCATGTCGGGTTTTGGTCGCATGACCTGGAAAACCTATGGATTTGCCTAATACCTCTATAACAAGTCCTGGCTGGGGTGAAACGCATCAGAAGAATGAGCTGGGTCTGGAGGAGGAAATGTGCTTGGACTTGATACATGTTGGACACGTTACAAAAAAGTTTTTGAGAAAAAAAAACAGATTTGGTGAATGTGCAACTTTTTCTTTTTGTATTATACAAACTAGGGAAGGATAGACCCCATTTAGTAACACCTACAGTTGGTGATCCAGAAGATCCCCTGAAGCAGTATCTTGTGTCTGGTTCTTTTTGTCTCCTCTGCAATAAAACAAACATACCTGCCTGTTTGCAGTCTTCTTTATGAAGTACAATGAGCTTCACATACGCAGCTCCGTGTGCATTCTCGGCTCACCTTGCCTGTGCACAACCTCGGGAGGTATGTCATGGTCTGCCACCCAATAAAGATGACCGTAGACCCGGTGTTCTGTCAAAAGAGCCAACTCGTCAAAATCTCCAACCACGTCACTTCCGGCGACTCTCCAAGCAGCAGTAACAGATTTTGATGACTTGGCTGTTTTCACAGAACACCGGCAGCGTATACACTACGGTACACGACAAGTTGGCTGTTTTGACATAACATCGGCTAAGGCGTAAAAAAAAATGGAGGCAGCCATGTTGTTGGTTACTAGCAATGTCCACTCATTATATCGTGTACCGTAGTGCAGGGCTCAAAATTTCAAGTCCTGAGCTACTAGCCAGGCCTTAAGGGTTACTCGCCACCACTTGCCCCACCCAACCTCTACCATGCCCAGCCCCTAATCCCACCCCCAAACATGCCCTCATAAATGATCTCATGAAATGACAATTAAATGTTTTATGCAGAATTTAAGTTACAAAAATAAATATTAACAACAACTTTATCAATGCTCATCAGTGCAGTCTCTCCAGTGCCCATCAGGGCAGCCTATCTGTGCTCATCAGTGCAGCCTTATCTTAGTTACATAGTTACATAGTAGGTGAGGTTGAAAAAAGACACAAGTCCATCAAGTCCAACCTATGTGTGTGATTATGTGATTATTATCTGTGCCCATCAGTGCAACCTCACCAGGGCCCAACAGTGCAACCTCACCAGTGCCCATCAGCACAGCCTCACCAGTGCCCATCAGCACAGCCTCACCAGTGCCCATCAATGCCGCCTGACCAGTGCCCATCAATGCCGCCTGACCAGTGCCCATCAACACAGCCTGATCAGTGCCCATCAATGCAGCCTGACCAGTGCCCATCAACGCAGCCTGACCTGTGCCTATCAATGCAGCGTAACCAGTGCCCATCAATGCAGCCTGACCTGTGTCCATCAATGCAGCGTAACTAGTGCCCATCAATGCAGCATAACCAGTGCCCATCAATGCAGCCTTACCTGTGCCCATCAACACAGCGTGACCTGTGCCCATCAATGCAGCGTGAGCTGTGCCCATCAATGCAGCTTCACCAGTGCCCATCAATGCAGCCTCATCTGTGCAGAGGAAGAGCCGGGCCGGCTGTATCATCAGAGAGCAGGGACTGCCTGCTGTTACAGCTTTGATTTTAATTGCCCGGTGTTCCCGGAGCTCACCGTCACACAGTCCCGCCTCCTGGCCCGGCGCCTTTGATGACGTCTCATGTCCCGGCATTGGACCGGTGTTCTGTTTTTCAAAGGCGCCGGGCCAGGAGACGGGACTGTGTGACGGTGAGCTCCAGGAACACCGGCAATCCCTGCTCTCTGATGATCTGGCCGGCTCGCCTCTTCCTCTCCTCTCTCTTCCCCTGGCTGGGAGAACGGCTCCCATTCAACTCCGCCTGCCAGCCGTGCTTGCCCTGCCCCCCCCTCCCCCCCGAGGAAGCCCCACACTTGCCAGCAATCATTTTCCACTCGCAAAATGCGAGTAGGCGAGTGGAAAATTTGAGGGCTGCCGTAGTGTATATGCTGCCGGTGTTCTGTGACAACAGCCAAGTTGTCGAAATCTGCAATTACTGGTGCTGGAGAGTCACCGGAAGTGATGTGGTTGGATATTTTGGCGAGTTGGCTGTCTTGACAGAACACCGGCACAAGCAATGTCTTATGGACGCAGGGAGCTGGCTCAGGAGCGAGCATGCATGAGGGCCCCCATAGCAAGTGGCTTGATATGGGGGCACTCGGCAAGGGGGAGGGGCCCAGAGCTCTGGCGGTAAGTATAATGTTTGTTTTTTAATACATTTTTTTCCTTTACAATCACTTTAATACCTACAAGTTTTACACTTAAAGTGATTGTAAAGGTGCCTTGAAATTTTCCACATTTTGCCATGTTACAACCAAAAACATAAATGTATTTTATTGGGATTTTATGTGATAGACCAACACAAAGTGGCACATAATTGTGAAGTGGAAAGAAAATGATAAATGGTTTTCAACATTTTTTACAAATAAATATGTGAAAAGTGTGGGGGGGCATTTGTATGGCGCCCCCCTGAGTCAATACTTTGTAGAACCCCCTTTCTCTGCAATTACAGCTGAAAGTCTTTTTGGAGATGTCTCTACCAGCTTTGCACATCTAGAGAGGGACGTTTTTGCCCATTCTTCTTTGCAAAATAGCTCAAGCTCTGTCAGATTGGATGGAGAGCGTCTGTGAACAGCAATTTTCATGTCTTGTCACAGATTCTCACTTGGATTTAGGTCTGGACTGTGACTGGGCCATTCTAACACATGAATATCCTTTGATCTAAACCATTCCATTGTAGCTCCGGCTGTATGTTTAGGGTTGTTGTCCTGCTGGAAGGTGAACCTCCGCCCCAGTCTCAAGTCTTTTGCAGACTCTAATGCCCCGTACACACGGTCGGACATTGATCGGACATTCTGACAACAAAATCCTAGGATTCTTTCCGACGGATGTTGGCTCAAACTTGTCTTGTATACACACAGTCACACAAAGTTGTTGGAAAATCCGATCGTTCTGAACGCGGTGACGTAAAACACGTACGTCAGGACTATAAACAGGGCAGTGGCCAATAGCTTTCATCTCTTTATTTATTCTGAGCATGCGTGGCAATTTGTCCGTCGGATTTGTGTACACACGATCGGAATTTCCGACAACGGATTTTGTTGTCGGGAAATTTTATATCCTGCTCTCAAACTTTGTGTGTCGGAAAATCCGATGGAAAATGTCCGATGGAGCCCACACACGGTCGGAATTTCCGACAACACGCTCCGATCGGACATTTTCCATCGTAAAATCCAACCGTGTGTGTACAGGGCATAACAGGTTTTCTTCTAAGATTGCCCTGTATTTGGCTCCATCCATCTTCCCATCAACTCTGACCAACTTCCCTGTCCCTGCTGAAGAAAAGCATCCCCACAACATGATGCTGCCACCACCATGTTTCACGGTGAGGATGGTGTGTTCAGGGCGACACGCAGTGTTAGTTTTCCGCCACAAAGTTCAATTTGCAGCATTTATTTTTATAAATCACACACAGAGGGGGATACTACAATAGGAGGCAGTGCTCATTGGTGTATACAGGTTAGAGTCTCTTAACAACCACTTTAAGGGCCTACCAATACAGCTTTGTGGGGACCTTAATGCCCCTGCACATTTTTTCATCCCCCCACCCCATTCACTGGAGCTAGGTGGCTTTAACTCTCCGGTAGCTGCGCAAAAATAACAATAATGCCAGTTTTAATAGACTAACCCTTTACATTTTGGAATTCCTTTGACAAGAGGCATCTGTTCTTGCCACAATTGTCCTGTGATTTTCATGCCGGGTTCACTTTGGCCCTGAGTGAGCAGATGTTGTTAAATTTCGGCAAGCAATCATTTTTAAGTCACACGGGGGCCGCTCTGAACGACTGTTAAACAAAACAATATTTTTCCTCTGAGCTTTCCCCGGGGTGACAGAAGCGCGGCCCTTGATATGAGCATAAATAGACAGGATTTTGTTCTCCAGTGCTCTCCCTGCATATTATTCAGAGGTAATAACCCTTGTGCCAGTTCTGCAGTCTGATGGATGGTCTTCTGCGCTCTATGAAAATACTCGCATACTTCATCAAAAATAATGTGTCTTTTCGAAGCAATGGAAATTTTGCTCATTTAGCAAAACCGCGGCCCTCCAGAAAATGGTCATGTATCCTTCTTTCTGACCATTTACAACAAGGCATTTAATGCCGGAGAAAGCAGCTCCAAGTTTCACTGCAAGGTTCTTGGTGGTCAACGACCCGGAATATTATAAGTCTCGTGGTGAACAATAGGGCAACCGCGCTTAGCTAATTAGACCTTCTTATATAAACCATAAAGTATAAAAATGATAGAAGTCCAAAAATCTATACCTCTTAACCAATAACATCAAAAGTGCGTCAAATATTTCCATAAGGTGGAACACCACAGTACTTATATAAATTAATCTTGCACCACATATATAAAGCAGGTGTAGCAGCAGTTGCTATACCCTCTTAGGACAGGGGTAGGCAACCTCGGCCCTCCAGCTGTGGTGAAACTACAATTCCCATCATGCCTCTGACTCATGCCTGTGATTGTCGGGGTCTTGCAATGTCTCATGAGACTTGTGGTTTCAAAACAGCTGGAGGGCTGAGGTTGCCTACCCCTGTCTTAGGATAACAATGATGAACAATAGGGCAACCGCACTTATCTGGTTCGACCTTTTTCTATAAATCATAAAGTATAAAAATTCTGTAAGTCCAAAAATATTCACATAAGGTGCGAAAACAATAAAGAAAACGCAAAAGAATGAATTCAAAATATATGAAACTGCTAATATAAAGTGCAAATGCTCACACAGTTGAATAAATATGTGTATTAGTTCAAACTTCTCAGTGAAAAAATTTCATAAACGTGCAATCTTCTTTTCACCTGTAGTTTTAAATGCTGCGCCGATGACAGATGTCGAAACACGTAGAGAAGAGCCAATGAGTGAATTCATCCTGCATGAGCACTTGCATTTTATATTAGCAGTTTCAAATATTTTTAATTATGTTCATAAATGTGCAACTTGAAAAAAATAATCTTTTCTCCTATACTTCTAAATGCCGCTCTGATGATGTTGAAACATGTAGGGCGGAGCCAATGAGTCCCGCACAAGCATGATCACTTGCACTTTTATATTAGCAGTTTCATATATTTTTAATTACTTTTTTTTTTTTTATTGTTTTCGAACCTTATGGAAATATTTTTGCAATTAATTGTTATACGTTATGATTTATATCAGAAGGTCTATTCAGTTAAGTACAAAAATATTTCCATAAGTTGCGAAAACAATAAAATAAACTCCTAAAAATGTATTTAAAATATATGAAACTGCTATTATAAAGTGCATTTGCTCAAACAGTTGAATAAATATGTATATTAGTCCAAACTCCTCGGTGAAAAAAGTTCATAAACGTGCAATCTTCTTTTCTCCTATAGTTCTAAATGTCGCTCGGATGACAAATGTCGAAACGCGTAGGGAAGAGCCAATGGGTGAATTTATCCTGCACAAGCACTTGCATTTTATATTAGCAGTTTCAAATATTTTTCATTATGGTTTTTTTTTTGTTTTGTCTTTGTTTTAGCACCCTTATGGAAATATTTTTAGACTTAACTATTTAGACCTTCTTATATAAATCATGAAGTACAATAATTATTGAAGTCCAAAAATATTCCATAAGGTGTGAAAAAATAAACCCCAAAAATTAATTCAAAATATATGAAACTGGTAATATAAAGTGCATTTGCTCAAACAGTTGAATAAATGTATATTAGTCCGAACTCATCAGTTGAATAAATGTGTATTAGTCCAAAATCATCAGTGAATAGAGTTCATAAACGTGCAACTTGAAAAAAAAATCTTCTTTTCTCCGATAGTTCTAAATGCCGCTTCGGTGACAGATGTCGAAACGTGTAGGGCGGAGGCAATGAGTGACGTCATCCTGCATGAGCACTTGCAGTTTCATATATTTTGAATGATTGAATTTTTATTTTATTTTTTTATTGTTTTTGCACCTTATGGAAATATTTTTGGAATTCTATAATTTTTATACTTTATGATTTATATAAGAAGGTCTAATCAGCTAAGTGCGGTTGCCCTATTATTCATCATTGTTATCCTAAGAGGTTATAGCAACTGCTGCTATACCTGCTTTATATCTGTGGTGCGCAATTGATTTATATAAGTCCTGTGGTGTTCAAGTACAAATTTCCCTTTTATAACACTTTTGTCTCATAGCTCTCAGTCCTGGTTCAAGTCATACTGGCACCATAAGTCGTGTGGTTGGGCGATTTTCCTCCCACAGTCCATAAACGCAAAGACAAATTCCCATCTGAGCTAACTGGCCCTGGAGAGTTCACATGTATAGCAGGAACATTTGATTGTAAGCTCCTCGGGGGCGGGGACTGATGTGAATAGTTCTGCTTCCTTTGCAGGGAGCTTTATAATATGTTGATATTATATGGGGAATAAATAAAAGTGGTGAGCGGTGATAACAGCAGTTTATTGACGGGAAACGTGTTTTTTCACTGGTAAAGCTATGTGCATTGTTTGTGACTGCATGATGTTTTTGACAGCATTCTTTCCTGACTGCAGGTAGAGTTACCCCACTCTTGTATTTTAACAGCCCGCCCATTAAAAGGTGAGAAGGCTGTTTTTGTTGTATTAACCTGGCTACAGGCCCAAAGTTTATGGGACAGAAAGGTTTAAATACACTATATTACCAAAAGTATTGGGACACCTGCTTTTACACGCAAATTAACTTTAATGGCATCCCAGTCTTAGCCCGTAGGGTTCCATATTGCGTTGGCCCACCCTTTGCAGCTATAACAGCTTCAACTCTTCTGGGAAGGCTGTCCACAAGGTTTAGGAGTGTGTCTATGGCAGTGGTTCTCAACTCCCGTCCTCAGGACCCACTAACAGGCCAGGTTTGCAAGATAACTGAAACACATCAGAGGTGATATAATTTGCTGCTCAGTGATCACAGTATTCTAGTCTGCATCTCCCCAAGGTAATCCTTAAAATCTGGCCTGTAAGTGGGTCCTTAGAACAGGAGTTGAGAACTACTGGTCTATGGGAATGTTTGACCATTCTTTCAGAAGCGCATTTGTGACGTCAGGCACTGATGTTGGACAAGAAGGCTTGGCTCACAGTCTCAGCTCGAATTGGGTTGAGGTCAGGACTCTGTGAAGGCCAGTGAAGTTCCTTCACCCCAAACTCACTCATCCATGTCTATATGGACCTTGCTTTGTGCACTGGTGCGCAGTCATGTTGAAACAGGAAGGAGCCATCCCCACATTGTTCCCACAAAGCTGGGGGCATGAAATTGTCCAAAATGTCTTGGTATGCTGATGCCTTGAGAGTTCCCTTCACTGAAACTAAGGGGCCAAGCCCAACCCCACACCATAATCCCCCCTCCACCAAATGATTTGGACCAGTGCACCAAACAAGGTCCATAAAGACGTGGATGAGCGAGTTTGGGGTGGAGGAACTTGACTGACAGCCAGGGAATGACCGCTCTGAAACTGAAAGTGACTAAATCATTGTCGCTTCCAGTTCCATTAGTCACAGAGGAGATGGGGGAACTGATGTTCCTCTATCTCCTCTGTGTGAAGCAATCCCAGCCATTTACCATGGTCCCGGGCCCTCTGGAGGAACAGGGGAACCCATGAACCACCGTGGGTGGTGGTGGCCCTTTTCTGTGCTGCAAAAGCGTTTGAGCGGTTGGAGGGCCACTTGGATCACTTTTACTAGACAACTGATCTCTGCCTGTAAAGATACTATGCCAAGATCATGGCTGCAACTGCAACTGTGATCTTAGTATAACCACTTGCTGAAAGATAAATTTCAGGAGGCCATTGATTTTCGATATGGAGCTAAGATCAAGAACATGGGGCCGTGACGTCAAACTAAATCAAACCTAATCTTAGAAATTATTATTTTACTGATCGTGTAGTCGGTGCTTATAACAGACTTCCAGCAGAGGCAATGAATCAGTCAACGAGACACATGCCTGGGACAAACCTAGATCTGTACTCAACAAAACACAAGATAAAATGAAATAGGGGCAGACTCAAACTCGGTGGACCACATGGTTTTTTTTCCTGCCGTAACTCTTCTGTTTATATGTTTCACGCGGCGCATTAATCAGATCCCGCACCTTGGTGTCTCCTTTAAACAGCGAGCGTCGTCGCCGACACTATAAACAATCCCAGATGATTATATTCCAATTGTCCTTTACCCCGTGATTAATGGCCAAGCGGTAATAAGGCTTGTCACTTCTCATCTACAGGGCCAGACTGTGCTTTTTGTCCACGCTCCAGCACAATGGCTCAGGGTTATTGCCGGCTGGCGTGGCCCCATCCAGACGCATTCTCTTTTGAGGGTTATTAGCTGGCTGCTTTGTGTTTGGTTTTAGATAAACCGTTCTGTACTGTTTGCTTTTCCATTGTGCCCTGTCATTGTGCTGCCGGACCAGATCTAAGCTGCATTTCTTTTTTTTTTTTTTTTGGGATACCGGTATTAGGTGTCATGTTTACCAGCTCACACAATGACCCATTTCTACCCGGTGTATTCCTTCCTCTGATAATAATTGTCTGTGTACCGTGTTCTACGTTGGTCTGTTTCTCTAAGTAACATGAAGGTCTCCCATCCGGTCCTACAAGAAGGTACCGTACTGGTGACCCCACAATAGGGATAAAACTTTTTCGCAAAAGAGAGTTTAACAAGACTCGCGGCCACTCATTAAAATTAGAAGAAAAGAGGTTTAACCTTAAACTACCTAGAGGGTTCTTTACTGTAAGAGCGGCAAGGATGCGGAATTCCCTTCCACAGGTGGTGGTCTCAGCGGGGAGCATTGATAGCTTCAAGAAACTATTAGATAAGCACCTGAATGACCACAACATACAGGGATATACAATGTAATACTGACATATAATCACACACATAGATTGGACTTGATGGACTTGTGTCTTTTTTCAACCTCAACTACTATGTAACTATGTAAGGTGTGTGATGGTCCTACAAGAAGAGCTGAAGTCATTTAATAGTAACCCGTGGTAATCTTAATATTCTTTATTATACAATAAATTTCTAAAAACTGTGTTATAAAAGGATATATACTGACCACCCACCTAATATTAGGTAGGTCCCCCTTTTTCCGCCAAAACATCCCTGACCCACCGAGGCATGGACTCCACTAGACCTCTGTCGGTATACTGTGGTATCAGATCCTTTAAGTCCTGTAAGTTGCATGCGAAGTCCCCATGGATTGGACTTGTTTTTCCAGCACATCGCACAGATGCTCGATTAGGTTGAGATCTGGAGAACTTGGAGTCCAAGCCAACACCTCAGACTCTTTGTCTTCCTCAAACCATTCCTGAACCATTGTTGCAGCATTTTCCTGCTGAATGAGGCCACTGTCCTTTAGAAATTCTGTTTCAATGAAAGGGGTGTACATGGTCAGCAACAATGTTTTAGATAGGTGGTACATGTCCAGAAACATCCATATGAATGGCAGGACCCAAGGTTTCCCAGCAGAACATTGTCCAAAGCATCACACTGCCTTCACCAGCTTTGCCTTCTTCCTGTACTTCATCCTGGTGCCGTCCTTTTCCCTAAGTGACGCACACACACACACACCCGGCCATCCACATGAAGAAAACATGATTCATCAGACCAGGCCATCTTCTTCCATTGCTCTGTGGTCCAGTTCTGATGCTCACATGCCCATTGTAGGCTCTTTTTGGCTGTGGACACGGGTCAGCATGGGCACCTTGACTGGTCTGCGCAGCCCCATACACAACAAACTGCAATGCCCATTTTTTTCTGCCTGCAACACATCAACTTCAGGGACAACATGTTCACTTGCTGCCTAATATATCCCACTCACTTTCAGGTGCCATTATAATGATGTAATCAATGCAATCCTCTTTACCTGTCAGTGGACATAATGTTATGGCTGATCAGTGTATGTTCCTCCTTATTTTAGCAATACTTTGTGTGAGGATGACTATGGAACTGGGAGGCAGAACTGAGAGGCCTGACAACTGCTAAATTATCTGAGCTTTAAACCCCCCCCCCCCCCCATCCTTACCTACATTAAAAATCCCCGGCACACCTCCCAAAACATCCCCAAATAGTATTCTAAATGAAATAAATTAAATAATTACTGACTTGCATGAAATCAAATCCCACTTCCTGGTGATGTAGTCCTGGCCTTACAAAAGCTGCCTGGGAAGGCTACGTCATCTGTGCATTCCATGAAAATCTCAGCCGTATATTGCCAGATCAGTCTCATGAGATAATAAGAGGAAAAGGAGAATGAGAAAGGAAAGCACTCAAAATGCCACATCCGCAAATTGAAGGGGGAAAAAGGGGGTACTAAACCAGTAACCAAAGGTCGGACTTTTAAGGCATAGAAGCAATGGAGAAGTAACAAAGATAAAGTTTATTGAGAAAAATACATGGTATAATCACAGTGTTCAAAAAGATTAAAAATCATATAAAATGATACAATTTGTACAATGAGCCCTTGTGCGTCTACGCGTTTCGCCGTTAGGCTTTTTCAGGACACGATCAAGGTTCAGAGATGCAACAAAGTAGCACCAGAAATCTCACTGACATGCTACTTTGAAATTGTGCGAGTTCAAGGGAAGTAGCACGATAACAAAGTAGCATCAATGTGAACCAGGGCTCAGTGTTCTATTATTAAAAGTCAGTAGCTACAGTATTTGTAGATTTTTTTTCTTTCTAGGGTGAAGATCCCCTTTAATCCAGGACCGCTGTGTAGTGCTTATCAGTAGACATACAAATACCCCCTTAACCACATGCCGACCAGGCCATAGCCGAAAAAGATGGCTACAGCGTGGTTGGCTTATTCTGGGTGGGCGTCCGTGGGACTTCCTCACAGAATCGCGCTCCTGCGCTCCCCCGGGAACATCCGCGATGGAGCATCACTTGTAAACAAACCGGTGTAATGTCATGACGCCGGTTCCTTCATCCCCTCTCTGTACCGATCGGTACAGTGTGAGAGGAGAGAGGGAGAGATCGTTTGCAGCTCTGTGGGCACTACAGATCCAGCCCACAGCACTGCTCAGTGCCCATACTCTGCCATACTATGCAATATTCTGCAATACTATGTAATACTATGTAATAATCTGCAATACTCTGCAATACTCTGTAATAATCTGCAATACTATGCAATACTCTGCAATACTCTGCAATACTATGTAATACTCTGCAATACTCTGCAATACTCTGCCATACTATGCAATACTCTGCAATACTATGTAATACTCTGCAATACTATGCAATACTCTGCAATACTATGTAATAATCTGCAATACTCTGCAATACTATGTAATACTCTGCAATACTATGCAATACTCTGCCATACTATGCAATACTATGCAATACTCTGCAATACTATGTAATACTATGCAATACTCTGTAATACTCTGCCATACTATGCAATACTCTGCAATACTATGCAATACTCTGCAATATTATGCCATACTCTGCCATACTATGCAATACTCTGCAATACTCTGCAATACTATGCAATACTATGCAATACTATGCAATACTCTGCCATACTATGCAATACTCTGCCATACTATGCAATACTATGTAATACTCTGCCATACTATGCAATACTATGCAATACTCTGCAATACTATGCAATACTCTGCAATACTATGTAATACTCTGCCATACTATGCAATACTCTGCAATACTATGCAATACTTTGCAATATTATGCAATACTCTGCCATACTATGCAATACTCTGCAATACTATGTAATACTCTGCAATACTATGCAATGCTCTGCAACACTATGTAATGCTCTGCAATACTTTGTAATAATCTGCAATACTATGCAATACTATGCAATACCCTGCAATACTCTGCAATACTATGTAATACTCTGCAATACTATGTAATACTCTGCAATACTATGCAATACTCTGCAATACTATGCAATACTCTGCAATATTCTGCAATACTATGCAATACTCTGCAATACTATGCAATACTCTGCCATACTATGCAATACTCTGCAATACTATGTAATGCTCTTCAATACTCTGCTATACTATGTAATGCTCTGCAATACTCTGCTATACTCTGCAATACTATGCAATATTATGTAATACTCTGCAATACTCTGCAATATTATGTAATACTCTGCAATACTCTGCAATATTATGTAATACTCTGCAATACTCTGCAATATTATGTAATACTCTGCAATACTCTGCAATATTATGTAATACTCTGCAATACTCTGCAATATTATGTAATACTCTGCCAATACTCCCCAATACTCTGCAATAAATTTTAACAGAAACAAATAATTTTTTTTTACCGAATTTTCAGTCTTTTTTGATTGATAGCGCAAAAAAATAACCCAGCGGTGATTAAATACCACCAAAAGAAAGCTCTATTTGTGTGGAAAAAAAGGACAAACATTTTAAATGGGTACAGTGTTACATGACTGAGTAATTATCATTCAAAGTGTGACAGCACCAAAAGCTGAAAATTGTTCTGGTTAGGAAAGGGGTTTAGGTGCCCAGTGGTTAAGTGGTTAAAGATGAACTGCAGTCTGCTCACATAATTTGTAATAAAGACATCTTTGCCATTCTGAAGCTTCCCTCCAACCTAATTGCATATTATTTTATATATATTGTGATTCTGTACTTGCCAAATATGCTGCAGAAATCTCCCTCCACTGAGTCTGGCTGCATCCATTTTAACTGTGGCCAGCTGAAGCTGCTGCCTGTTCACTTCCTGGATATACACAGAGGCACACCTCCAGCTCTGCAGCTCTGATTGGCCCTCTTATGACTCACCCCCCCCCCCCCCCCCCTTCCTGGCAAACTCTCACAGAGAGCTGTACATGATGTCATAAGCCTAGGCTAATAACCAGACAGGAAACAGGAAGTGGGATGTATAAAGTATTTACTGGGAGAAAAAAAATGTTTTACTATCCAAAGTTAAAACCACAAAAAGGGCAGAAGATTTAATAGATGGAAAGATGAAGAAATAATGACTGAAGGTCCGCTTTAAATTGGGGTATTAAACTCTCCATCTCTGCTCCTCTCACTGTCGGTGTTCTCCGGATATTGTATTGTGCCCCCCCCCCCTATCAATTCCATTTCATTGCCAAGCCAAGAACCTACAATGGAATCTGTGATAGCTGTCACTATCTTACCGCCTGTGATTGAAATGTCTTTTGGCAGCTTGGAGAAGTGTCATTTTTCTTGTAAAAATTCACATGCCAGCGGGCACATAAATATTACACAGAAAACTCGACTTGACACAATGGGATGTATAATGGAGTATCTGGCTGCAATCCTCCAGAATTCCGGGGGCCATTTCATGTCCTGGCACAGCGAGCGGGAAAGCCATGTGGGGGGGGTGTTGATGTAAGACTTGGGGAGAAGGGAGAGGGGAGGGGGTTATTCCTTTAGCCTCAAGTTCCCCAATTAGCCCGTGAAAGCCTATTCTGCCTGGTGATTGGTTAAAGCTGACGCTTAACCTGCTAATATTTTGCCTTCCTTCGTTCCTCCCCCCCAATCAACATGCTAATAACATTTTTAAATAAAATCTTTCCGTTTTTATTACATAACTTATTTTGAGTGTCATCATTGGTTCTCTGTGCTTCTCTAAGCAATGCAAGGCTGATCGTGGCGTGTGGGAGTGGCCAGCAGGGGGCTGTACAACATCACAGCACCCTGCCTCCTCCTCCTCCAAGAGCCCCCCCCACCAAGCATATCTCCCAACTTCCTGAGATGGGAATCAGGGACACTTATCAACAAAAGTATATAGGCATAGTAGAGCCCCACAATTCTGGCCAAAATGAGAATCACGATTTTTTTGCATAGAATAAAGATCACGATTCTCGCGGCATAAATTCTTTCACATTATACAAAAAAAATTGGGCTAACTTTACTGGTTAGTTTTTAATTTTTTTTAATTCATGAAAGTAATTTTTTCCAAAAAAAAAACTGCATTTGAAACAGCGCTACGCAAATACAGTGTGACAAAAAATATTGCAACAACCACCATTTTATTCTCTACGGTGTCTACTAAAAAAAAAAATACATAAAAAGTTTGGGGGTTCCAATTAATTTTCTAGCAAAAAAAAAAAAAAAAGATTTTAACTTGAAACCAACAAATGTCAGAAAAAGTTTTAGTGTTTAAGTGGTTAAACTTCCCTCATTTACACACCGAAGTTTATTCCTTTGACAAATTGTTACAATGTTTATACTTAAGTTCCACTGCTAAAGAATGTTGTGATTCTTGGCAGACTGCCCGTTTTTTTTTTCTTCCTTTCTTTAGAAGGCCAGTGGCTTCAGCAGAGCAGAGAGAATTCTCTGCATAGAAAGAATCGGGAAAAACTTTTGCCAAGATCGCAACGGGGAAAAAATTGCGATAACGATTCTTAATGATTTAGCGTGCAGCTCCAAGGCATAGGATACACCTCCTGCCACGCCCCCTTAAAGGAGAATTATACAAACACCAAATTATTTGTTAAACCCACAGTTTAATGAATAATTAATAACCCACAAATCTCTATCGGATTTAGGTCTGGACTTTGACTGGGCCATTCTAACACATGAATGCGCTTTGATCTAAACCATTCCATTGTAGCTCTGGCTGTATGTTTAGGGTCGTTGTCCTGCTTGAAGGTGAACCTCCACCCCAGTCTCAAGTCTTTTGCAGACTCTAACAGGTTTTCTTCTAAGATTGTCCTGTATTTGTCTCCATCCATCTTCCCATCAACTCTGACCATCTTCCCTGTCCCTGCTGAAGAAAAGCATCCCCACAACATGATGCTGCCACCACTATGTTTCACAGTGGGGATGGTGTGTTCAGGGCAGTGTTAGTTTTCCGCCACACATAGCATTTTGCTTTTAAGCCAAAACGTTTAATTTTGGTCTCATCTGACCAGAGCTCCTTCTTCCACATGTCTGCTGTGTCCCCCACATGGCTTCTCGCAAACTGCAAACAGGACTTCTTATGGCTTTCTTTCACCAATGTCTTTCTTCTTGTCACTCTTCCATAAAGGTCAGATTTGTGGAGAACACGACTAATAGTTGTCCTGTGGACAGATTCTCCCACCTGAGCTGTGGATCTCTGCAGCTCCTCCAGAGTTACCATGAGCCTCTTGGCTCTTCTCTGATGAATGCTCTCCTTGCCCGGCCGGTCAGTTTAGGTGGACGGCCATGTCTTGGTAGGTTTGCAGTTGTTCCATACTCTTCCCATTTTCAGATGATGGATTGAGCAGAGCTCCGTGAGATGTTCAAAGCTTGGGATATTTTTTTATAACCTAACCCTGCTTTATACTTCTCCACAACTTTATCCCTGACCTGTCTGGTGTGTTCTTTGGCCTTCACGATGCTGTTTGTTCACTAAGGTTCTTTAACAAACATCTGAGGGCTTCACAGAACAGCTGCATTTATACTGAGATTAAATTACACACAGGTGGACTCAATTTACTAATTGGGTGACTTCTAAAGGCTATTGGTTCCACTAGATTTTAGTTAGGGGTATCAGAGTAAAGGGGGCTGAATACAAATGCCCCCCACACTTCTCACATATTTATTTGTAAAACAATTTGAAAACCATTTATCATTTTCCTTCCACTTCACAATTATGTGCCGCTTTGTGTTGCTCTATCGCAGGGATATGCAATTGGCGGACCTCCAGCTGTTGCAAATTGTGGCTGTCAGAGTCTATGCCTCATGGGACTTGTAGTTCTGCAACAGCTGGAGGTCCGCTAATTGCATATCCCTGGGCTATCGCATAAAAATCCCAATAAGATCCATTGACGTCTTTGGTTGTAACATGACAAAACGTGGAATATTTCAAGGGGTATGAATACTTTTTCAAGGCACTGTATGCAAATATCAAAATACCCCGATGGGTGGGTGTCCATCTAGAGGAGTGGGCATGTCCAGAAAGGCTGTTTTTTTTTTTTTTGCACGCAGACTGTATATATAATTTATATATATATATATATATATATATATATATATATATATATATATATATATATATATATATATATATATATATATATATATATTTTTTTTTTTTTTTTAATATAGTTAGATATATGTATATATATCTATATAAAATATAGATATAAAATGGCCATATTGGACTTGGGATGCCCCGATTTTCCATGTATCTGCACAGTATAAAAAAAAAAATAGTTTTTAACTCTCAATCTTTCTTGCACCTTGCCCTCTCGATCTGATTTCTTTGTGATGTTTGTACGGGCGCCGGCCTCCTACATCATCCCCTCCTTCCTCTTTAGAAGCCTGTTATCAGCAGATTAGCGCGGCAGCGCGGCGAATACACCTCCAAATTACAGCCGTCTTCTGCCATACGACAAATGGCCGCGGTGACGGGCGTGTTCGCTCCGCCGCTGATAGTTACTTGTCTGACGCTCTAGGGGGAAATATTTGAAGTTCCATTTAGCCGACAGACGGATGGTCTTGTAAAAGGCTTTAACGATCTGTCGGAGGACGAGGTAATTGTGTGTACTTTGATTTACGTCGATTTTTTATTTTTTTTCCTGTATTGATTCTGGACAATGGATACAGGCCAGTGGAGTGTTTCATATCGCTGGGAGTTATGAAGGGTAGAGAAGAGCAGAAAGTTATGGAGCCGATTGTCTCTCCCCAGGATGCAATGCTCCTGACTTCAGTTAAAGCCGTATTAAAGTGTCACTAAACTAAAAACGATCAATAAATGGTGGATTAGATGCTGTTCATACTCTATTCTGCAAAAAAAAAAAAAAACCTGGTTGATTCTGCTGCTCTCTATCTCCCCCTTCTGTCCATGTCCCCAATTCAGCTAGGGATTTTGCAGCTGTGGTGGCAACTCTGCACATGCTCAGTTTTCAGTGAGTTTCTATGCTGAGTATTTCCTCCCCTATCACACCTGAGCAGCCCATGTAACTATAGAGTCACACATGTGGGCGTATACACAGCCGACTCCTTCCCTCCCTCCCTCCTCCTCCTCCATGCCCACTAACCAGGTAAAGACAATGGGGGGCGGGATATTACATGTAGATTTGATGGAGGCTTCACCTCCCAACGCGTTTCAGCTGTCAGGCCTTAATCATGGCCGAGCCATGATTAATCATTTCAATACCAGGCACTTTCACCCCCTTCCTGCCCAGGCCAATTTTCAGCTTTCAGCGCTGTCACACTTTGACAATTGCGTGGTCAAGCAACGCCGTACCCAAATAAAAATGGTATTTTTTTTTTTTTAGACAGATAGAGATTTCTTTTGGCGAGATTTAATAACACTGGGTTTTTAATTTTTTCCAAAAAAAACGAAAGAAGACCGAAAATTTAAAAAAAAAAAAAGTTTTTCTTAGTTTCTGTTAGAAAATTTTGTAAATAAGTAATTTTTCTTCTTCACTGATGTGCGCTGATGAGGCTTCACTGATGGGCACTAATGAGACAGCACTGATAGGCTACACTGATGGGCACTAATGAGACGGCACTGATAGGCTACACTGATGGGCACTAATGAGATGGCACTGATGGGTACTGGTAGGCTCCACTGATATGCAGCACTGATGAGCAAATCGGTGGCAAAATTGTGTTGGGGAACGCCGTATGTGCTCCAGCTGCGTTGCAAGGGGCGGAAGTTACATAGCACACTCAAAGCATCCCATGCGTTTCGTCAGCACGCTCTGACGTCATCAGGGGTCACCTTGCAACGCAGTTGGAGCGCATACGGCATTCCCCAACACAATTTTGTATTGTATGCTGCGATGAATGTACTGGTAGTTTAAATTTTAAATAAACTGTGACGAACTTCACTATGGGAGTCTATCTCTTCCTTTCATTTCCCCACTGAGGAGGTCTGACGGCACGATTTGAGATCGGGAATATTCCCTTCATTGATTTGATTCCTCTGCGCTTTTGATTTCCTATAATGGGTGTCATGGAGCTCTGGTAAGTAGCATGTTTGGCAGGTGTTGGTGGTGGAAGATACAAAGTCACTCCTAATCGTTTTCCAGGATTAAGAAGATATATATATACCCATATTGCTACTTGGACATTTTCTAATTCCGTTTTTTTTTTTGACTAACCATCATTACTATGGACACTTTATATGCACTTGGTTAAATGTTTTTACCGTATTTATCGGCGTATAACACGCCCCCCAATTTAAGAGGGAAGTTTATTTTTTAAATAAACCACTTTGAAGCAAAATAATGGTCAGTGAGAATCAGTGCAGCCTGTTCTGTGCCCATCTGCAGCCTGTTCTGCGCCCATCTGCAGCCTGATCTTCGCCCATCTGCAGCCTGATCTGCAGCCTGATCTGCGCCAATCTGCAGCCTGATCTGCGCCCATCTGCAGCCTGATCTGCGCCAATCTGCAGCCTGATCTGCGCCAATCTGCAGCCTGATCTGCGCCAATCTGCAGCCTGATCTGCGCCCATCTTCAGCCTGATCTGCGGCCTGATCTGCGCCCATCTGCAGCCTGATCTGCGCCCATCTGCAGCTTCAGTGCAGCCTGATCTGTGCCCATCTGCAGCCTGATCTGTGCCCATCTGCAGCCTGATCTGCGCCCATCTCCCCCATTAATGCAGCTCACCATCTCTCATATGAAATCACCGAGCCGTCATCTGTTTTCCTCGGCTCTCAGTCGGCAGTCACATACACAGTCCCGCCTCCGCCATCGGCATTGGACCAGGACCTGTGATGGACAGAGCACTAGTCCAATGACGAGGGCGGAGGCGGGACTGTGTGTGTGACATGCGAGCCGAGTGGAGAGGAGATAACGGCTCAGCACTCGTTCCCTTCCGAGGTACGCTGTCGGCATATAACACGCACCCGCGATTTCCCCCCTATTTTCAGGGGAAAAAATTGCGTGTTAAACGCAGATAAATACGGTATGTACTTGCACTTTACTGTATGATATAGTGGTGTTTACATGGTTTAGTATATTGAAATCAATATCAATTGATACACTACACAGAGAGCGCGGTTTAAATGAATTTATTAACTCCTTCATCACATTATTTTTTTCACTTATAACGAGCTGCTCTCAGTTCCAGCATTTGCTTCCATCTATTAACCATTTGCGCGGGTTTGGGGCTCGACCCCCTTTTCTTTTCATTGCCACCGGTTTCATCCCTTCTATATCTCCTCTATCCATCCCGGCAAGGCTTGTTAACATAGCTCAATGTTAACATCAGATCTGCTGTTAGCTGATAAAATAACTGCCATAAAAAGAGGGCAGAGTGATCGGTCCTAAAAAAAAAAAAAAAAAAAAAGTATTCTGAAAACATACGCGAAAAAAGCCGAGCGATTTAGTGATTTTGTTAATGTCAGCCGAATCTTTAATTCCCCTTCTCTGCTCCTTTCTGAAGCTTAGTGGGGATCTGTTCTCTGCATCAGCAGCTTGGGTGGGAGGTCCATTCATCCCGTGCGTTTATAAATCATTGATATAATGTATCTGGGATAAAGGCTGTGACCTGTAATTTTTTTTTTTTTTCTCCTGCAGCAATGCTTTTGTCAGCCTGATCACAGCCTGCCGCAGAACAGGTGACACCCTCAGGCATTGTAATATGCTCTCTAATACATTGGTCTGCTATGCTCACAATGCAGCATTGACAAGGATATTGTCTAATCAGCCTTCATAGCATTACATTCCGGTGGAAGAAGGAGGCCACAGATCTGAGACCGAACTGAAAGCTGGCCTTGTAGGATCAAAGCAGCCCATCGTAATAAAATATGGAACAGCTAGAAACGAGGCGCTGGATTCAAATTTCCCGCAAATTAATCAGATAGCGGTAGGGCACAGTGGGCTCTGCCCTCTACAAAAATGGCGTTGCCCCTTGAAACTGGAGCCCAGATTTAAAGATTCAAGTGTACAAAGTAGAGCTGCACAATAAGAATCGAGATTGCCATTTTTTTTTTTCCCCCTCGCGATCTTAACAAAGCATTTTTCCCATTCTATGCAGAGTTCTCTGCTCAAGCCGACAGCTGTCAAAAAAACAAACAGGCAGTCTGCTAAGTTTCACAACATTCCTGAGCTAACTATAAACATTGTAATGTTTTGTTCTTTAGATCAAAGGAATGAACTTCGGTCTGTAAATGAGGGAACTTTAACCCCTTAGTCCCCATTCACACCTGAGGGTAGCGTTTTTTGAGTGTTTCGTCGCGCGTGTTTGCGTGTTTCCATGCAGCGTTTTCCGGCGTTTTTGAGCTTTGGCTGTTTTTTTTTTATTAGCCAATAGGAAAAATGATCATCTGTTTCATCATTTGTTGCTATGTTGTCATCTGCTTCCTGGGTGAATATGCTCCAAAAACGCCCATATCTGCCCGATTCGAGCGACAAAGAACGGTCCAAAACTTGTGTGAGCTTCAGGCGTTGGGTGAGGTCGAAGACTTCTACCCCCCTTTAGGGTTAGACAAAATAGGTAATGACGTGTTATTGCTCATCCGCTGGTCCAGGATGTGCTTAATTTTTACAATCCATTCCTGGTGATTGTGCCATCCCGAGTCCTCATAACTACTTATTTATACCTAAGCCCTTGTGTAGACATCCACTTGCCGACCACGCTATAGCTGATAGACGGCTATAGCACGGTCGTCCAGTTTTGAGAGGGCGTCCATTGACGTTAAGCCAGAACCCCGCTCCCCCGAGGCACGCATCGGGGGCGCTCTGTGATCGCTGCGTCCTTTGGACACAGCTAATCACAGATTGCGGTAAAAGGCCAATCACAGCAGCCCTTTACCATATGATCAGTTGTGTCCAATCACAGCTGGCCACATGTAAACAAATGTCAGTTATCGACATTACCTTTCCTTAGAGCTGTCACAGCGTGAGGAAAGGAAAGCTGATAACCTGCTATTCTTTGACAGGGGACATTTACACTGATGATCAGTGCAGCTCCATCAGTGCAGCATATCAGTGACCATCTGTGCCACCTATAAATACCCATCAATGCTGCCTTATTAGCGCTGTCTCGTTAGTGTCCATCAGTGGCCTCATCAGTGTCCATCAGTGCCCATCAGTGGCCTCATCAGTGCAGCCTCATCAGTGCCCATCAGTGGCCTCATCAGTGCAGCCTCATCAGTGCCCATCAATGCAGCCTCATCAGTGGCCTCATCAGTGGCTTCATCGGTGCAGCCTCATTAGTGTCCATCAGTGCAGCCTCATCGGTGCCCATCAGTGGCCTCATCAGTGCCCATCAGTGCCCATCAGTAGCCTCATCAGTGTCCATCAGTGGCCTCATCAGTGGCCTCATCAGTGCAGCCTCATCGGTGCCCATCAGTGCAGCCTCATCGGTGCCCATCAGTGCAGCCTCATCGGTGCCCATCAGTGCAGCCTCATCAGTGCCCATCAGTGCAGCCTCATCAGTGCCCATCAGTGCAGCCTCATCAGTGCCCATCAGTAGCCTCATCAGTGCAGCGAATTAGAAAAATTACTTATTTGCAGAATTTTATAACAGAAAAATATTTTGCTTTTTTTATGTTTATTTAGCAAAAAATAAACCCAGTGGTGATTAAATAACACCAAAAGAAAGCTCTATTTGTGTGAGAAAAATTACAAACATTTTATTTGGTTACAGTGTTGCATGACTGTGCAATTGTCTTTCAAAGTGCGACAGCGCTGAAAGCTGAAACATTGGCCTGGGCAGGAGGGGGTAAAAATGCCTGCTGGCAAGTGGTTAAAAAAAAAACTGGCTCCTAACTTTTTTTTGCTGGCTCTTCGATTCAAAGCAAATTTTTGAAGCCCCACTATGACATACAAGGCAGTAGGGAGCTGTGCCAGGGAATTGGCTCTTCCTACAATGATCAAGTTATCAAGTTCCTAAGGACATGCCTGAAAGCATTTTAAATACAGTGGAACCTCGGATTACGAGCATAGTCCGTTCCAGGAGTATGCTCGTAATCCAAAGTACTCGCATATCAAAGCGAGTTTTCCCATTGAAGTCAATGGAAACGAAAATAATTTGTTCCGCATTGACTTCATTGGCATGCAATACCTCATGCGGCCAGAGGTGGGGGGGGGGGCGCCGGAGAGCCTCGGAAATGGCCGGAAAGGCCCGAGGATACCTTGGCTGACCTTGGCAAACCTCGGAAAGATTCCTTTCCCAAGGTTTGCCGAGGTCAGCCGAGCTGTCCTTGGGCCTTTCCGCGCATTTCTGAACGGTGCCGATCGGCACCGTTTGGCTCCGGCGCCCCCCTCACTTCAGGGCAAGCGCAGTACTGCACGCGCTTTGACCTGAATCATGCTCGTCTTGCGAGACAACACTCGCAAACTGAGTTACCATTTTTAAAAATACAGCGCTTGTATTGCGAAAATGATCGTTAACGGCGTTACTCGCAATCCGAGGTTCCACTTTATTTGATTTTTTTTTTAGGGGGCTTTTTATCCACAATTATATTAAGTTGGTGACCCGATCCCTTCAATTTATTTTAAATACAATTGACACTTTAGCCCACCAACATCCACCCATCGAATAAAAGTTTTATGCGGACTTTGTACCAGGGGCCACATTCGGAAAGCTTCTCACTGGCAGTCCTTCCTTCTTATTAGCAGTGAAATATTAAGCACAGTTATTAGAGATAGTTTTATTCATTAAATTGATTATTTTAAGCCTTATAAAAATGTGAGGGCTTTTTTTTTTTTTTTCTTCTCTCAGAAGAAACTGTAATATTAATTTAAACTACCGTAAAAATGTTCTTTTGATAATTGCGCACGCCATTAAAAATGTATGGAAGATTAGCTCAGTTAGTGGATGGCGTTTGCAGAGATTAATATATTATCATTCTGAATGTATCCTTGTCATAGGGCCTCTACTGCGGAGCTATACAGAAGAATGGCAATTTTGGAGCAAGACTCCCGGAAAATAGGAAATTCTGGTCCATGTAACATTGTTTTACTACCCTTCATAGTGTGGGTTGTTGGCTATATATTGCCGCAACGCCCAGAAGTCCAAATTTGTGATTTTAGGAATAGACGGGGGTTTTCATAGGAGGATTGTATACAAAATACAGTCTAATTCAGCCTTTCTCAAACTTTTCAGCTCAGAGGAGCCCTTGAAATAACGTTCTGGTCTCAGGGAACCCTTGAAATAACGTTCTGGTCTCAGGGAACCCTTGAAATAACGTTCTGGTCTCAGGGAACCCTTGAAATAACGTTCTGGTCTCAGGGAACCCTTGAAATAAAGTTCTGGTCTCAGGGAACCCTTGAAATAACATTCTGATCTCAGGGAACCCTTGAAATAATGTTCTGGTCTCAGGGAACCCTTAAAATAACGTTCTGGTCTCAGGGAACCCTTGAAATAACGTTCTGGTCTCAGGGAACCCTTAAAATAACGTTCTGGTCTCAGGGAACCCTTAAAATAACGTTCTGGTCTCAGGGAACCCTTGAAATAGCGTTCTGGTCTCAGGGAACCCTTGAAATAACGTTCTGGTCTCAGGGAACCCTTGAAATAACGTTCTGGTCTCAGGGAACCCTTGAAATAAAGTTCTGGTCTCAGGGAACCCTTGAAATGTTCTGGTCTCAGGGAACCCTTGAAATAACGTTCTGGTCTCAGGGAACCCTTGAAATAATGTTCTGGTCTCAGGGAACCCTTGAAATAACGTTCTGGTCTCAGGGAACCCTTGAAATAACGTTCTGGTCTCGGGGAACGCTTGAAATAACGTTTTAGTCTCAGGGAACCCTTGAAATAACGTTCTGGTCTCAGGGAACCCTTGCTAATAATGACTTTATCTACAATTTAGGATACATTAGTGGGATGGTCAGTGGGAAGAATGTCATTTTTGGGAGCTTTGGTGAAGTTGTTCTGTAATAAAGCCCCCCCACCCAAGTGCAGCCCAGCCAGGGACATACACTATATTACCAAAAGTATTGTGACGCCTGCCTTTACACGCTCATTGACTCTAATGGCATCCCAGTCTTAAGCCTCGTACACACGGTACGATTGTTGACAGACTGTTGTCCTAAAAATCTTACCATTAGTATGCTCCTTTTGACGATTGTTGTCCAACTTTCAGCCAACAAATGTTAGATGACAGGCTAGTAAATTTTCAGCGGACAACGGTTTGACGTCATATTTTCGTATGGTCAGTACACAAATCCTTCACACAAAAGTCAAAAGTACAAACAGGCATGCTGGGAATCAATGCTCACCAAACACGAAATTAGCAGAAGGGTGGTGCTCAAGAGCTGAAATTTCTCGTAGTACGTCACTGCGTTCGTGTTTGTGCCACGACAATTGTGTACCGTTATGGTGTGTACACACGATCGCACATTCCGACAACAAAATCCATGTTTTTTTCTGACGGATGTTGGCTCAAACTTGTCTTGCATACACACGGTCACACAAATCTTGTCGGAAATTCCGATAGCCAAGAACGCGGTGAGGTACAACACGTACGACCAGCCAAGAAAAATGAAGTTCAATAGCCAGTGCGGCTCTTCTGCTTGATTCCAAGCATGCGTGGAATTTTGTGCGTCGGAATTGTGTACACACGATCGGAATTTCTGACAATGGATTTTGTTTGTCGGAAATTACGACGGAAAATGTCCGATGGAACCTACACACGGTCGGAATTTCCGACAACAAGCTCCCATTGAACATTTGTTGTCGGAAATTCCAACCGTGTGTACGCGGCATTAGTATGCAAGACAAGATCCTAGCACACGCCCCTTTGACAAAAAGTCAGATGCTTGGTTGGCCAACAATCGTACCGTGTGTTCAAGGCTTTAGTCCATAGGGTTCAATATTGAGTTGGCCCACCCTTTGCAGCTAAAACGGCTTCAACTCTTCTGGGAAGGCCGTCCACAAGGTTTAGGAGTGTGTCTATGGGAATGTTTGACCATTCTTCCAGAAGTGCATTTGTGAGGTCAGGCACTGATGTGGATCAGAAGGCCTGGCTTGCAGTTTCCGCTCAAATTCATCCCAAAGAGTTGAGGTCAGGCCAGTCAAATTCCTCCACCCTAAACTCGCTCACCCATGTCTTTATGGACCTTGCTTTGTGCACTGGTGCACAGTCATGTTGGAACAGGAAGGGGCCATCCCCAAACTGTTCCCACAAAGTTGGGAACATGAAATTGTCCAAAATGTCTTGGTATGCTGACGCCTTAAGAGTTCTCTTCGCTGGAACTAAAGGGCCAAGTCCAACAAAATGATTTGGACCAGTGCACAAAGCAAGGTCCATAAAGACATGGATGAGCGAGTTTGGGGTGGAGGAACTTGACTGGCCTGCCCAGAGTCCTGACCTCAACCTGATAGAACACCTTTGGGATGATTACAGCGGAGACTGTGAGCCAGGCCTTCTCGTCCATCAGTGCCTGACCTCACAAATGCGCTTCTGGAAGAATGGTCAAACATTCCTATAGACACACTCCTAAACCTTGTGGACGGCCTTCCCAGAAGAGTTGAAGCTGTTATAGTTGCAAAGGGTGGGCCAACTTGATATTGAACCCTACAGACTAAGACCGGCATGCCATTAAAGTTTATGTGCGTCTAAAGGCAGGCGTCCCAATACTCTTGACAATATGGCGTACCTGACTCCCTGATTCAGTGATGTTCACTGTGCAACCCTACCCAGGGCTGTACAGTCTTTACAAATAAAGCCCATGGCCAACTCCTCTCCATACAGCACATGGCGCATTTATTCGTATGGCTGTGCTCAGGGCTGCCGCCAACAGTCCTGCAGAATGTTGCTTTCCCATAGGAATGTCACTGGGTGGGCTGCACCTGGCAGGGGTAGGGAAACTATTTAAAAGGCAGCAGCACTATGTGTGGCCCTACGTTGTTACCCTGTCACACGGGTATCTGCTTGAGACTACAAGGGGTCCTTTCAAGTTTCAACAAACCTTATACAGACGTTGTCCACTGTTGTCACCATCAGAAAACTGGCTCTGAGAAATTCTATGCAGCTGTTACTGGAGTGTATGTAGTATTCTGGGAATGTTATAGATAGGCAACTTAATTCCTCATATTGATTAATGGTAGAGTTGCACTGAATGGAAATTTCGGTACTGAAACTGAAAATTAAAAAATTAATTTCTACTTTTTAATTAATATTTTGAATTTAAATGAATATAAATTTACTGTCGGTCATTCTCAGCACCATTTAGCGCAAGAAAAGCTCATGTATCCCTTTATATTCTATGTATGTCTTCACACTGGTCCATTGCGCTTCCATTGTGGTCCACTTTCGTGGGGGGGAAGCAAATAAAAAATAATATAGCATATACAATTGTGACACAAGTCATATTGTAATTGAATGTTATTAAAAATTACCTTTTCTTTTCAATCTGCAGCCGCTGTCATTTTCTGTTAAATGCAATATGGCCACCTGGAGGCGTTCTGTACATAGAATATGTACTGACCACACCCCCAGAAACATCATTTCCTGCTTGTGCGATTGGCTTAATGATTTTCCCGGAAGTCTGCATTAAGATACAAGACAGATTTCAGGCATCCCCTGCAACAAAAATGTCATTTTTGGTGAGATACTTTAAATAGGAAATCACCTCTAAAGGGATGCAGACCCTGCAGTTTTCCTCATTAGAGCCCTGCAGGTGCTGCAGCTGATTGATAATTATGAAACCACTCCCATTACACTCGCTTTACCACATTTATACAGACAAACACACAGGGGTTTCTTCAGAATAACAGAAGGTAGGACTCTGCAACAACGTTTGTTAAAATCTCTGTAATGTAAATAGATCACCCAGAGGGGAGTGTTTTTTTTCTCAACAAAAGTGGGAGTTACGCTTTAAAAACCTTGCTTGCTTCATTTTTGGTCAGTTAAAAAAACCCACCAAAATCGCACCTTCCCATTGAAATGCATTGAAAGCGCAGCAAGATCGCATCAATAATGCACACGTGTTATGTTTTTGATGCGGTTTTTGAGTCACATGACCTATTAATTACACACCAGGAGCACTGTAAAATCATGTCAAAATCGCGTGAGTTTTCGGCACCTTTTTTTTCTTATTATCAAAATGCTGATAACACAATTTTTCAGAAAATATGCTTCAGCCACTCAATTTTTGGTGCACTTCTAATTAGTGGTTCCAAATTAATAATAACTACTGCGGTAGGGAACAGACACAAAAAGATACACGCAGCATCTTTCCAAATAATTGTTCCCTTAATTTTGACGCAATTGAAGTTTTTTTTATACACGATTACCTAGGTATCACATCAATATTACAATTGTACTTTTATGGTAACAAGGGGCGTAACATAGCCAGGCTAAATTCTAAACAGGACTTGAAAGAATGTGATCATGTAATGAAAACATTATTAGCGACATGCGCACAGTGAGTGCAGTGTGCAATGTATAGACAAGCATACAAAATAGAATACAAATATATACTGAATTTACAAGAAGGCTGCAGATGTTGGAATGCACATATGTCAAACACAGGGCCCGAGGGCCAAATCCAGCCCGCCAGGCCTTATGTGGCCCTCGTACCCAGTTTTGCAGGCTAAACGTGGCGGAACTCCATTTCACCACCTCTGACTCTCACGCTCCTGCTCCCTTCTGTCACTTGTAAATATAGAAGTCTTCTGTGTTTACAAGGGACGACTATGCTATCAGTAGCTCCCGAAATGAACAGATCTCTACACGCACTCAAGGTGGGGACAGATCTTAGAGAAAACAATCTCCCTGTAAGGCGAGGCAAGGCCGCCTACACAGGGAGGTACTAGAGATGGGCCAGGTAGGAGAGAGATGCAAGGAAGCTTTTGGGGGGGGGGGTAGTTGGGGTTGCAAACTGTGCTTAGCACACCCCTGAACTCTGCACTCTGTACACAGCACACCCCTGAACTCTGCACTCTGTATGTAATGCAGTTCTGAACCCTGCACTCTATACGTAGTGCACCCCTAAACTCTGCACTCTGTGCTAAGGACACTGCTAAAACTGCACTCTGTACATAGCGCACCCTTGAACCCTGGACTCTGTACATAGTGCACCCCTAAACTCTGCACTCTGTGCATAGGACACCGCTGAAACTGCCCTCTGTACATAGCGTACCCCTGAACCATGCACTCTGTACATGGTGCACCCCTAGACTCTGCACTCTGTGCATAGGACACCGCTGAAACTGCACTCTGTACAAAGCGTAACCCTGAACCATGCACTCTGTACATAGTGCACCCCTAGACTCTGCACTCTGTGCATAGGACACCGCTGAAACTGCACTCTGTACATAGCGTACCCCTGAACCCTGCACTCTGTACTTAGTGCACCCCTAAACTCGGCACTCTGTGCATAGGACACCGCTGAAACTGCACTCTGTACAAAGCGTAACCCTGAACCATGCACTCTGTACATAGTGCACCCCTAGACTCTGCACTCTGTGCATAGGACACCGCTGAAACTGCACTCTGTACATAGCGTACCCCTGAACCCTGCACTCTGTACTTAGTGCACCCCTAAACTCGGCACTCTGTGCATAGGACACAGCTGAAACTGCGCTCTGTACATAGCACACCTCTAAACCCTGCACTCTGTACAGAGCGCACCCCTAAACCCTGCACTCTGTACATAGCGCACCCCTAAACCCTGCACTCTGTACATAGCGCACCCCTAAACCCTGCACTCTGTACATAGCGCACTCCTAAACCCTGCACTCTGTACCTAACACACTTCTGATCTCTGCACTCTGTATGTAGTGTAATCCTGACGCACCCCAAATACAACCAGCTCTTTGAGGGCAACCATACTCCTGATGCGGCCCCCCATGAAAATTAAGTTGGACATCCCTGTTATAATGGATGAATAGAGGGGAAAACAAGTATTTTATTTAAAATGGCAACAATTTGATACCTAAGGCTTTATACAAAACGAAATGTCATGCAATTAGAGGATGCATCAAGGAAACCTTTACCATCGAGAAAACCTTTGTTGTGTGAAATACTGGTTTGCTTACAGAAAACGGGCCTATTTCGCTTCCTTCTGAAATAAGTTTTTATACACTGAAACGTTTTGTTTCATCCTAGCTTTGTCCAACTTTCAGCATGGTGATATCCGCGTGGCTGAGAAATGCTCTGTACGAGTGCTGGGAAATATGTGCTTTGAGATGTTAATCTAGTGAAGCTGTTAAATGAGCCTTAAACTTTTTTTCTTTCTGTTAAAGAAGTGTTAAGAGAGGGAAAGTGAGCCAGATTCCTCCAGGCTATGTATTGCTCTGCCACATACATCGTAAAAGCAATAAGCGTTTACATCTATTAGCAGAGAATTATTACTTCAGCATTGTTCACATGGGCACTGGGACACTTCGCTTGGCGCTCATCCCTGCCGTGTGCAAAGGTCTCTCCCAGAAAGCTTACCACCAGCTTTAAAGTGCACCTGTGCCCAGACAATGGACATTAACCCATTGTGGAAATTGTAATACACATACCCCAAACAACATTATCAAAACACACATGATGTAGGGAGTGCGCCCTGCCATCCTGCCCTGCTGTCACTCCCCTACCGACATTTACCAGCAATTCTTAGTGCAAAACAGATGCTGGAACACTCTAGGTTGGCAGCAAAAAAGAGAGGATGCAAGCCAAAATTGATACTTTGGAGTGGACACTGGGAAATCCAAAAAAAAAAGAAAGCTACCATGCCCCAAGCTGGTACAAAAGAAGGACTGAAGTTGTATCCTGCTGGTGAGATTCCTCCATTGAACTGACATGTTTCGGGGCCATGCCCCTACTTCAGAATCATTCATTCTAGTAAGAGTTTTCCAGCATCTGTTGGAGTGACCCGGCGTTTTTCTGGATGATCTGTCTTGATGATATGTCCCGATCAAGTCACTTGATTGTAAGTGCATTTTTTTTTTATCCTTCTTTATTCATTAAAGTGATTTTGGTTTTTTTCTAATTTTATTTTTATCAGTGGGAAGAAGAATGACCTGATACATTGATGGTCATTATGAGGAATTATGTTCTTTATATTTTGCTGGTCAGTGGGAAGAGTGCTCCTTACATTGATGGTCTGCGTAGTGCCCCTCTATATTAATGGTCAGTAGGGGGAAGAATGCCTCTTACATTGATGGTCTGAGTAGTGCCCCTTTACATTATTGGGCAGTGGGAAGAATCAGTAGGAGGAAGAATGCCCCTTACATTGATGGTCTGCATAGTGCCCCTTTACATTATTGGGCAGTGGGAAGAATGCCTCTTACATTGATGGTCTGCATAGTGCCCCTTTACATTATTGGGCAGTGGGAAGAATGCCTCTTACATTGATGGTCTGCATAGTGCCCCTTTACATTATTGGGCAGTGGGAAGAATGCCCCTTACATTGGTGGTCAATAAGAAGAATGCCCCTTACATTGGTGGTCAGCAAGAAGAATGCCATCTACGTTAATGGTCAGTGGGAACAATGTCTCCTAAATTGATTGTTGGTGTAGTGCCCCTTTACAATGGTGTTAAATGGATGGAACGCTCCATTCATTGATGGCCAATGAAAAGAATGTCCCTTTATTTTGATGATCATTGGAAATAATTACAAAGTACATTGGTGATCAATGGAAAGGGTATCCCTTTTACATTGGTGGTCAATAAGAAGAATGCCATCTACGGTAATGGTCAGTGGGAATAATGTCTCTTACATTGATTGACGGTGTAGTGCCCCTTTACATTGGTGCTAAATGGATAGAATGCTCCATTACATTGATGACCAAAGAAAAGAATGCCTCTTTATTTTGATGGCCAGTGGGAAGAATTCCAAAGTACATTGGTGGTCAATGGAAAGGATATCCCTTTTTTCATTGGAGGTTAATGAGAAGAATGCCACTTTACATTAATGGTTGGTGGAAAGAATACCCCTTATATTGGTTGTCAATGTGGTGCTCCTTAGATTGATTGTCAATGTGGTGCCCCTTTACATTAGGGTTCAGTGGAAAGAATGCTCCATTACACTGGTGGTTAATCGGAAGAATGTCTCTTTCCATTGGTTGTCATTGGGAAGAATTCCACTTACATTGGAAGTCAGTGAGATGAACTCCTCTTATGTTAATGGTCAGTGGGAAGACTGCAAGAGAACATTGATGGTCAATAGAAAGAATTTCCCCTGACACTGGTGGTCAACGTGAAGAATGTCCCTATACATTGGTGCTCAGTGCTAAGAATGCCCACTTACAGATAGATAAAAAGATCATTAGTGTCAATGGTCACTCACCTGAGAGATGAGAGTAGAGGCTGTATTGGTCCCAGGCCATTCTTTCTGCCCAGTGATGTCAGTAATTCTGTACAACTATGAAGGCACTCTCATGCAAGAGTTGTATATGAGTGTGCATGTAAGCTACTGAGCTTTTTTTATTAAGCTATTGAGCTTTTTTCAACAAAACAGTGAGGATTGGCCTGGTATACTTGTGTAATGATACTTAGAACTCCACTTGCTAACTATAAATGTACATATCAAACAATTATATGCAATATTTCTACCTGATGAAAAAGAGAAATACTGTATATGTACACTGCTATTTTTTTTACCTAAGCATAATAAATGAGGAAAGAAAATATACAAAAACATTACTATATATTTAATTAAAAGACCGGTTTTCTCAGAATGCTTATATACTTACTTCCAGGGCCGTTGATAAGGCAGTACAACTGGTCCTGTTGTACTGGGCCTAGACCTCATCAGCTAAACAGGGGGGCCCAGGACAACTGTATTGTTCATTTCTTCTAAATGAAGAAATGGATTTTACTAGACCACAACCCCGCTCCTACGTGTTTACCAGGGCTTAAATTACAATTCCCTGGGCCCCATCACTTCAACAGAGAGGCCCAGGAAGTGGGACTTTTTTTCATTTTTGGGATGCAGGGGGGTAAAGTCAGTGTCGCTGTTTCGCTGCACCCCGGGGGGGGGGGGGTTGAGGGTCCCAGTCAGGAAGGCTGTACAGGGCCCCATGATTTCTAACAGCAACCCTGCTTACTTCTGTAGATTCGCTAAATGCCACTCCCACTAGCTTTCACAACGCTGGATACCAAAAGATCATGTTGGGGATGAAATGCTGCTTTTTGTAATGTGGGACCAATATTGTCATATTAGTCAAAACAGAACCTTTGCGTTGGCGCTCATTTTGAAGGATTTCAGCGAGTACACTGAGCTGTCTCATCTTGCAGTCTATGGAACAGAAGCAGGTATGAAACTGGAGGGATTACGTTTTGTTACCCATTTATAAATACTGAGTTTTGGATGCTGTCACTGCCATACTTCCAGGATCTGTGAATATCTGTCTACCAGGACAATCTCCGGTCCACCAAGCGGCATGGAGGTTGACCATAAAAGTGATAGACAATTCATTAAAGAGATTTCTGTCTTAAGACAGAGTAAGGCAAAGCTGAGATAGTAATCATCATCTCATAATGTCTTCTCAGTGGGAGACCCCATTGCTTGTTATCGCGGTGATTGTTGGCCTTCATTACTATTTACATGGCGGTAACTTGTCTTATAAATTGTTTCTGTTGGCCGTTGTCACACTTCCTTTACAACTTGACTTCAAGATCATTGGCCTAATGAATTAAGCACAGCTAGGTTGATTTTTGTCCCGTCTAGAGGATGGATTGATGTTCCTCAGCTGCTCGAATCATCCTTCTTACACAAAAATTAAGGAAGACACCATTTTTTTAAATTACCTGTAACTTGCCCAACTCCTCTGATCTAGTGTTGACTTGCCCTTGTAGTTTTATTCTACATGGGGGTCTTCTGGATACCGATCTTGGGGATTCGCCTAAATTGAGGTGAAACATCAGTCTTCGGTTCCTTGATTTGCAATATTTTGGGCCATTGCTGGAGAACTTTTTTAAATGATTTGTAACTCAAGCAGCCAAAACAACATTATTTAAATCCTTTAGCGTGTAACTGTGATGGTTCTGTAAGTAATTTTTAACACTTAGCCAGTGTTTGTATGTTGCTGTAGTTTCCTAGAGGGCTGAATATGCAAGAAGCGTGCGTCCAGGGATAAGCGGATACCCAGCATCACCTAATCCAAAGTTTGTGAGTCCAGGGTCTCATGGACCTACTCCCTGGGGGTGAGACATTAAACCAAGCTGGGCTCACAAAAGAATGCTGCAGAGAACAATGCTCATTTCATTTCCTGAGGGGCATGTTCACCCACATTCAGGACCACACACTGCCGGAGAAGAAGTGGCTCTCACTGGACCAAAGACATCTAGGGCTGATACACTGGAATTAGACTTTACCCCAACTCCTCTAATCTAGTGTTGATTTGCCATTGTAGGCCTATTCTAGAAGGTTTTTTAAGATACCAATCATGGGGCTTCATCTAAACTGAGATGAAGCGCTAGTCTTCAGTTCCTTGATTTGCTAGGCCTTGGATCATTGCTGGGAAATGTTTTGAAATTAACTCAAGAACCTGAAACAGCATTATTTTATTCCTTTAAAGTGTACCTGTCACAACTTGCAAGTCCAAGATGTCATGAACCCATTCCCTGGGGGGTTCGTCAATAAGCGTAGCTGGACTGGCAACAGAATGCTGCAGAGAAGGATGCTCATGAAATTTTGTGAGGGGCATTTTCTACTGCATTTAGGACCACACATGGCCAGGAAAGACTAGGACCTCATATGTCACCTCACCAGATCAAGGATATATAGGGCTGATATACTGGAATTGGAATTTAACCCAACTCCTCTGATCTAGTGTTGATCGGCCCTTGTAGTCCTTTTTTACAATGGGGTTTTCTGGATCCTAATCTCGGGGCTTCACCTAAATTGAAGTGAGGCACCAGTATTCGGGTCGTTACATTGCTAGGTCTTGATCCATTGCTGGAGAAAAATGCGACTGATTATTTCACAACTGAGTTTTACTAAACAAATGACTAACTGTTCCTGCTAAGCGGGCATTAGGCCTTCATAGCAATGTGACTTTTAATGTGTCTGAAGTTCAGTTTTAAATAATACATTTTACTTTGAGAATCTCTTTAAAATGTTAATGTGTGTTTTGTTCTTAGTCCACCTTAAATAATAGAAACAAAAAATAGAACGCGTGGTTTGCTAGAATAGTTGAACAC
Organism: Lithobates septentrionalis; assembly: GCA_037952835.1. Taxonomy (NCBI): domain Eukaryota; kingdom Metazoa; phylum Chordata; class Amphibia; order Anura; family Ranidae; genus Lithobates; species Lithobates septentrionalis. Next base: position 858,506 of record JBBDGP010000776.1, read on the forward strand.
TGAGTGAATGGATGACTGACCGCTCAGGACAGAGGTCCTGTCTTCTTCAGTGCAGTTGGAATTGAATGCCGCTGTCTGGTTTCAGGCTGACTGAAAGTGTTAACTGACTTTTTAAAGAGGTTAATGGAGTTTTTGAAGCGATAAAAGTGCTGGAAAAATTCAGGCTGGCTCGCCAATGTCCCTGGCTGCTTAAGTAAATAAAGGTTCTCAGTTAATGTGTCTGCTTTCTTTATCTGAGAAGTCTGAAAACCTACTGGATGTTTTCTCGGTTTGTTGTTGAATTTGCGGCAGCCTGCTGTTTATGGTTAGCAACCCTCTGATATTTCACCATCTCAGCTGGTAAAAGTGTCCTTTAGGCCAGTGGTCGCCAACCTTTCGGACTTCACAGACCACTAAACTCACAACCCACAGACCACTAACATGAATTTTACATGCCTTATACATGCAGTAAATGTATATGAAAAACTCTGCGGCAACCTTAAATAAATTAAAAATGAAAAATTAGCATAAAAAAACTGCTGCTCCCCTGAGAGAAGTAAATACTCCTATTAATGTGTAGAATATGTGAGGGGTAGGGGGCGCTGTGATCATCAAATAGTATTTGTTCTAAACCAAACTTCATGCTTCACTGTTTGGTTTAGATAACATACTATTCGATGATCACAGCGCCCCCAACCCTCACATATTCTACACACTTATACATGCAGTGCTCCGATTCTCTGCCCCCCTCCCCCTGGATCACACTGCTGCCTTATACACAAAATGCTCTGGCTCTCTGCCCCCTCCCTCTGGATTACAATGCTGCCTTATACACACAATGCTCCAGCTCTCTGCCCCCTCCACCTGGATCACACTGCTGCCTTATACACAAAATGCTCCGGCTCTCTGCCCCCTCCCCCTGGATCACACTGCTGCCTTATACACAAAATGCTCCGTCTCTCTGCCCCCTCCCTCTGGATTACAATGCTGCCTTATACACACAATGCTCCAGCTCTCTGCCCCCTCCCCCTGGATCACACTTCTGCCTTTACACACAATGCTCCAGCTCTCTGCCCCCTCCCCCTGGATCACATTGCTGCCTTATACACAAAATGCTCCGGCTCTCTGCCCCCTCCCCTTGGATCACACTGCTGCCTTATACACAAAATGCTCCGTCTCTCTGTCCCCTCCCTCTGGATTACAATGCTGCCTTATACACACAATGCTCCAGCTCTCTGCCCCCTCCCCCTGGATCACACTTCTGCCTTTACACACAATGCTCCAGCTCTCTGCCCCCTCCCCCTGGATCACACTGCTGCCTTATATACACAATGCTCTGGCTCTCTGCCCCCTCCCCCTGGATCACACTGCTGCCTTTTATGCACAATGCTCTGGTTCTCTGCCCCCCTCCCTCTAGATCACACTGCTGCCTTTACACACAATGCTCCATGTAACGACACCCCGAGTATGAAAGGGGTTAAAGCCGTTTAGGACATTCCATTTCCGAACACAAAGGCACCTACCGAACACTCCAATCAGCCGAACAAGAAACCCATACGAATAATTCTTCCTCTCCAAGTATGAGACAAGGCTCTGTACAGAGGGTCAAACAGGAATCAGACTCTTTATTATTAGAACCAGAATACAGTCTTCTATACAGTAGAAGAGGAGGTCCCTCCTCCTGCTCATATTACTCTAACAATACAACTGTAACCAGAAACAGAATTAACATGAACTAATTAACTAACCCCTTAAAGCAGCCGATGTGACTCCGTGCCCTCCTGGGCATTGTATGATTAATCAGGATTTCACTACAGGTCAGACTTGTAGTCACAGAGCTTCACACATTAGTATAAACACAGGACATCTTCTCACAATAGCAGGAGCTAATTACAATTAACAATACAAACAGTGATTCCCCCCCCCTCCTCAGCCTAGTGGGCAACAAACTATAGTATGAGTAGACTGTCCGGCTCCTACCCAGTTCTAGAGGCCAATGTGATCAGCTCTCTCAACTAACATGTTGAGTTCAGAATTAAACAAACCAAGAAACATCTTTACATATATCCTGGGAGATATTGTGGATAAATATTACTGTCCTATTTTAGGTAATCCAATCATATTCTCAGGGCTCATTCTTTTCTTGGTCACCCTGTGCCCAACAGTGACTCCTGTCACACTCCAGCTCTCTGCCCCCTGGATCACACTGCTGCCTTATTCACACAATGCTCTGGTTCTCTGCCCCCCTCCCCCTGAATCACACTGCTGCCTTATACACACAATGCTCCGGCTCTCTGCCCCTTTCCCCCTGGATCACACTGCTGCCTTTACACACAATGCTTCGGCTCTCTGCCCCCTCCCCCTAGATCACACTGCTGACTTATACACACAATGCTCTGGCTCTCTGCCCCCTCCCCCTGGATCACACTGCTGCCTTATACACACAATGCTCTGGCTTTCTTCCCCGCTCCCCTTGGATCACACTGCTGCTTTATACACACAATGCTCTGGCTCTCTGCCCCCCTCCCCCTGGATCATATTGCTGCCTAAAGCCCCGTACACACGGGCAGAATGTCGGAAGACATGTGCCGGTAAAAAAAATACCGGCCAACATTCTGCCCGTGTGTATGTCGATCTGTCCGACAGAAGCCAGTCGTTCGACCGGCTTCTGTCGGACGTGCATGCTGGAAAACTAGCAGCTGACCGACTTCCGATCAGCACTCTCAGCCAATGGCCAAACACAACAGCTCAGCAGGGGAGATCGCTGAACTAACCTTGCACGGCTAGTACAGCTGCTCCTGAAAGGAGCTGTCAGTTTTTTTTCCGTGTAACCTCGCTACAAATTGTAGTGCAACCTTACTACAACCTTACTACAAACTGTAGTGTGTACCTTGCTTTATACTCACAATGCCCTGGCTCTCTGCCCCCCCATTCCCCTGGATCACACTGCTGCCTTATACACACAATGCCCTGGCTCTCTGCCCCCCATTCCCCTGGATCACACTGTTGCCTTATACACACAGTGCTCCAGCTCTCTGCCCCCCTCCCCCTGGATCACACTGCTGACTTATACACACTTTTTTTCGGCTCTTTGCCCTCCTCCCCCTGGATCTCACTGCTGCCTTGCACAGAATCATAATTGGATCTCACCTCCTTATTCAGCCATGTGCTCGAGCTCCTTGCTCCCTCCCACAATCTGTAATCAGCGCTGCCATTGGAAGTCCCCTCCTTCTTCACCTCCCACTCTCTGCACTACTCCCGGCACCTCCCTCTGAGTTCATAGTAGCTGAAACTATAAAGGAGGCATCGGGTATTAATGTACGCTGACAATATTGACTGTCAGCACGCATTGAGAACAATACTGGAAACAACATTTGGCGGGATACATCTGCCACAATGCTGATATGCGGCATGACCCCTAGGGACCACAAAAATTTTCTCGTGGACCATCAGTAGTCCACTGACCACTGGTTGGCGACCGCTGCTTTAGGCTAATGCTGATTTTCATTAAATACAAAAGTCTGCAAAGGTTCCTAGTTTTTAGCCAGGCCATTGTATAGTACTGGGTAGTAATCGGTCACATTCAAATGAACCTGTTCTGAAGTCGAGGACCTCTCGCTAGTTATCCAAACGGCTTATTCAGTTCTCACGAGGTGCCATGCAGTCTGACAGTTTTTAATTGTTCAAAGTATAAGGTTACATTTCTGAAAATGGTTTGCAGGAGGAGTAAAAAAAAGAAAAATCTACAGGAATCTGGAACAACCATCCGTAAACATGGGTAGGAGTTTTTGACACCATCTATCACCCTCATACAATAACATTTTAACATCTCTACCCAGGTGATCTCACAACAGTTCACACCTTCAGCCAATGTAACTCAAATGATTAGCACATATCTCAGACATTATGGCACCCTGGTAGTCAGATTACCAAAAAACGTTCCCAACTTCTATTCTCTTCTTGGACAATCAACATTTGCGATGATACATTCCATGGTGATTGGATTATTAGAACAGGGGGTTTCCACAAGCTTTCCATCCTGTTCTTGGACAATTGATATCTGCCTTGATGCCAATGCATTTTGCTTGGATTGGGGTCTCCAAACTTTCTAAACTAAGGGCCAGTTTCTTGTCTTTTGGGGGACTGGACTGTAGCCAGCGGAAGTGGAATTTTTTTTTGGCATCAGTGGTAAAGTGTAAACATTGCCACATTTGGTATTAGGGGGCTAGAATAGTTCCCCATCGTTGGTATCAAAGGGAGGAATAATGCCCCATTATTGGTGTCAGTGGGAGAAATGATGCCCCATTGTTGGTGTCAGATGGTAGAATAGTGTGTTGTATCAGTGGGAGGAATAGCGCCCCAAGGGTTGGATAAAGGCAAGCAAAGGGCCACAATTTGGAGACCACTGGATTAGGATAACTGGCTTTCCCATGTGAGTATAAATACTGAAGTACATTCCTGATACTTATTAAAAGCTGCTTGGAATTAAACATTGTCAACATTATAGAGCAAGACAAGTAAAATGTGACTTACTACTACCAGCTATTAAATACCATTATATGGCCAGGAAAAAACGGAAAGGAACACTTACACCCCCTTGTCCCAACACACCATTTGTGGAGGTTGATAAATACTGGTAGCACTGTTGATGTAGATGGCAGTTGTGTGGATGGAAACAGGGGCTGTCTCTTCTAGGGAGCTGTGGGTTGTCACCCACGTGAAATGCATGGTTGGATGCAGAACTTACTGTAGATGGAGATATGGTGAACTGTGGAAGGTATTAGGACACCTGCCTTTACACGCACATGAACTTTAATGGCATCCCAGTCTTAGTCCAAGGGTTCAATATTGGGTTGGCCCACCCTTTGCAGCTATAACAGCTTCACCTCTTCTGGGAAGGCCGTCCACAAGGTTTAGGAGTGTGTCTATGGGAATGTTTGACCATTCTTCCAAAAGCACATTTGTGAGGTCAGGTACTGATGTTGGACGAGATGGCCTGGCTCACAGTCTCCCCTCCAATTCATCTCAAAGGTGTTCTAACAGGTGGAAGTTATGAGCAGGCCAGTCAAGTTCCTCCACCCCCAACTCGCTCATCCGTGTCTTTATGGACCTTGCTTTGTGCACTGGTCCAAATTATTTGGTGGAGGGGGGATTATGGTGTGGGGTTGTTTTTCAGGGGTTGGTCTTGTCCCCTTAGTTCCAGTGAAGGGAACTCTTAAGGCGTCAGCATACCAAGACATTTTGGACAATTTCATGCTCCCAACTTTGTGGGAATAGTTTGGGGACGGCCCCTTCCTGTTCCATCATGACTGCGCAGGGCTAGATAGGTTAGGCTTAGAATGTGGCTGAGAATAGGTTTAGCTTTAAGGTTTTTTGCTGAACCTCTACTTTAAATTTCTTTTGTTTCTCTTTGACACATGAAAAGGACGTTCCAGGACAGGCAAAGTTTCTCCATCTCTAAATTCTTCTCTATTTGCCATTGAGATTCTGCGTCCGTATAGAATACATATAATCAGTACTTTTCTCTTTTGTTCTGTCGTTCTTCATTCCGATGTGGAGAACATAAAATATTGACGTCATTTATCTTTTCCAAGCTCTTTTATCCCGCGTTGAATCTTATCCTCATAGAAAGAAAGTATCGGAACACAGAAAAAAAAAAAAAAATTCAGCGCAACCTCCGGCAACAATGTGTCACTTTAACAACAGATTTCATTCCAGTTTATACTGTGCAGGGTTTTCGCTGAACAACATCAGGCAGATGTTAAAAAGAAATTCAATATTTTGTTTCATTAGCTGAATATTTAGTCTGTTTAAAGCTGAACTCCGGGATCAGCAAATATTGCCTAAATCCATTCATCATGTGTCTTCTTCTTGAATCATGGTGTGCTTTGTGTATTTGTTCCAGATCTGTGCAGTCATCATGTTTCATGCACTGGGGGAAGGGATCGGGAGGTCCAGGCATGTTTTAGGCGTGGATGTGACAGGGATGCACTGCTGAGCACTGGAAGTGACATCATTAAACCTCAGAGTGACTAGGGCTTGCTGAAATGATGGCACCAGGCCCCCCGAGGGGATGGGCGGGGGAGGTATGGAGCGGGGTGAGGTCCTAGATTACTCTGGTTCTAAAACCATCAACATCCATGAATAAAGGAGCAGTGTCCCATTCTCATTATTATATTGAACAATACTCTTGGGCAGGGCTTGTTTTTCAGCTGGAACTTGGTGGAACTCAGTTCCACCACCTCTGGCTCAGACCCTCTGCTCCCTGCCCACCACTATCACTTGCAAACACAGAAGTCCGGCTTCTGTGTTTACAAGCGACAGCTTGTCTCCCAACAGCTTCCACAGATCAGATCTGCTGAGCGGCTCCTACAGAGTTCAGGATGGGGACAAGAGAGGTGCAGGTGCCCGGGGTGCAATGTAGATGCCAACACCCCCCACTGGATGATCTCCTTGCAAGTGAGAGAGGCGGAGCCACCTACAGCGTGCGGGGAGGTACTAGAGCCCACTGGGCTAGTCCTGCTTCTGATTAATACAGCAACAAAAGTAAGATGTGGAAGATGGTGGAGCTTTTAAGGGGAGGGGGGGGGGTAAATTGGGGGCAATGGAGGGGGATGCATGCAGAGGTCAGACCTTAAAAGGGATGGAAGAGAGATGTGGATGGGGATGTAGAGGTAAGCAGCTGTGGAAGAAGACTGAACTCTGTACTTGGTGTGTAGCGCACCCCTGAACTCTGCACTCTGTATGCAGTGCACACCTGAAACCTGCACTCTGTATGCAGTGCACACCTGAAACCTGCACTCTGCAGTGCACTCCTGAACTCTGTATGCAGTGCACACCAGAAATCTGCACTCTGTATGCAGTGCACACCTGAAACCTGCACTTTGTATGCAGTGCACACCTGAAATCTGCACTCTGGAGTGCACTCCTGAACTTTGTATGCAGTGCACACCAGAAATCTGCACTCTGTATGCAGTGCACACCTGAAATCTGCACTCTGTATGCAGTGCACACCTGAAATCTGCACTCTGCAGTGCACTCCTGAACTCTGCACTGCAATTGCAGTGCACGCCTGAACTCTGCACCTTGTATGCAGTGCACACCTGAACTCTGCACTCTGTATGCAGTGCACTCTTGAACTCTGCACGCTGTATGCAGTGCACACATGAACTTTGCACTCTGTATGCAGTGCAGACCTGAAAATTGAAATCTGCCATCTATATGCAGTGCACTCCTGAAATCTGCTCTCTGTATGCAGTGCACACCTAAACTTTGCACTCTGTATGCAGTGCACACCTGAAATTTGAAATCTGAAATCTGTATGCAGTGCACTCCTGAAATCTGCACCCTGTATGCAATGCACACCTGAAATCTGCACTCTGCAGTGCACTCCTGAACTCTGCACTGCATATGCAATGCATGCCTGAACTCTGCACTGAATATGCAATGCATGCCTGAACTCTGCACCCTGTATGCAGTGCACACCTGAAACCTGCACTCTGTATGCAGTGCACACCTGAAACCTGCACTCTGTATGCAGTGCACACCTGAAACCTGCACTCTGTATGCAGTGCACACCTGAAATCTGCACTCTGCAGTGCACTCCTGAACTCTGTATGCAGTGCACACCAGAAATCTGCACTCTGTATGCAGTGCACACCTGAAACCTGCACTCTGTATGCAGTGCACACCAGAAAACTGCACTCTGTATGCAGTGCACACCAGAAATCTGCACTCTGTATGCAGTGCACACCAGAAATCTGCACTCTGTGTGCAGTGCACACCTGAAACCTGCACTCTGTATGCTGTGCACACCTGAAATCTGCACTCTGTATGCAGTGCACACCTGAAATCTGCACTCTGTATGCAGTGCACACCTGAAATCTGCACTCTGTATGCAGTGCACACCTGAAATCTGCACTCTGTATGCAGTGCACACCTGAAATCTGCACTCTGTATGCAGTGCACACCTGAAATCTGCACACTGCAGTGCACTCTTGAACTCTGCACTCTGTATGCAGTGCACACCTGAACTCTGTATGCAGTGCACACCTGAAATCTGCACTCTGTATGCAATGCACACCTGAATCTGCACTCTGCAGTGCACTCCTGAACTCTGCACCCTGTATGCAGTGCACACCTGAACTCTGCACTCTGTATGCAGTGCACACCTGAACTCTGCACTCTGTATGCAGTGCACACCTGAACTCTGCACTCTGTATGCAGTGCACACCTGAACTCTGCACTCTGTATGCAGTGCACACCTGAAAGTTGCACTCTGTATGCAGTGCACTGCTGAACTCTGCACTCAGTGTGTAGCACACCCCCGAACTCTACACTCTGTGTGTAATGCACTTCTGGTATTCATTGCCCCTTTAGGATCCTCTCACTGTTAGTGACATTTGACCACACCCACTATTTGATGCGGTCTGGCGGGTGTGTGTGGGGGGTTTAGGCAGTTGTGGTTGAGTTCCTGCATCTATTTTCTAAGAAAAAAATCCCTGCTATTTAAACCTGAACGCCAGCCTTCCCTTCAGTCTTACACAGTTGTACCGGCTCCTCTCCTGGACTGAAATGCCTTACTCTGATTTCACTGCACACTGTGAGCTTCTCATAATGTGCATTAGAAGCTGCAGCAATTCAGATTAAGCCCGCTTCTTTTCCTAGCTGCAGGATACCCAGTAACATCTAGCCCTTTCTTTCCCAGCCTTGACCGCCCCTGGCCCACTTTCATTCATTGCTTTCAGTTCTTTCAATCGTGGAGGCTCAGCATCACTTGTGGGCGTTACCTCATGCAAATATCGCCTGCCTAGGAACACCCACTCCTCCAGACTGATCTCCACCCATGAAGGCATTTTGATATTTGCATAACTCCTCCCACTGCTTGCATCAGGGCTGAAGGCTATTGAGAGGAGTAGAGAGGCAGGGTGCTGTGATGTTCTCATGTACAGCACCCTGCCAGCTCCTCCCACCAGTCACAAAGTCCCTGTATTGCTTAGAAAAGCACAGAGACCCAGTGATGAAACCACTGGATCTAACCTAAGATATGTAATAAAAACGGAAAAGGCTTTATTTCAAATTTTCATTAGTATGTTGAAGATCCGGTAAGGAAAAATATAAGCAGGTTAAAATTTAGCGTTAAATAGAAGCTTTGCCCGTATTATGTGGCCTATTGCTGATTTGCGGTAATTTCTGCGTGCTGCTGTTTATTTTTTTGTGAACTTGCTGTGACTTTATCTAAAATAAAAAAAGAAAAAGAAAGAAGAATGCAGCAATGCAGAATTTCGTAGACCTCATCTATGCGCAGCAGCTGTCGTCCGGATTTGTTTGTATATAAATATACTGGTATATATTATATATATATATATATATTATAAATAGGACCCAGATTTCCGAGGCTTCGCCGTCTAAAAATATCGATATCTGCTGGTAGGAGGCAATAAAGAGGAAGCCTGTACACATCACATTGTATATTCTCTTTCTGCTTTACCTGTGCTGACATACACCCAGGAAGGAGGAGGCGGTGGTGGTGGCGTGCCGTTCAGGAAACATCCGTAAAGCCGATATATAAAGGAGACGGGGGGGAAATGACGTCTGAGCGTCGCTGATCCTTGTGCCGGGCTTATTTTATTCTCTGCGGTTCCGCTCATGACTGCGTGTTTGGTAAATGCACAGCTAAAGTTGATTTTTTTTTCCGTGCGTTTACAAAACCGTCTGTCATGTTTGCGCTGCAATTCCATTGTTAATGGCGCTTCAAACACAGAAAGCCCAGTTGCAAAAACGTGGCAAAAAAAAACACTCAGCAAAAAAAAAAAGCGATCTACTGTGCCGCGTTTGTTGCATGTAGGGCAGTCCAGTGAAATGATTGGGCTGCCCAATGCATGTCACATGAAAACGCTCAAAAAAAAATTGCAGAGGTGTGTGAATGAGGCCTAAGACTAGGTTTAGGTGTGTGTGTGTGTAAACCCACCACTCCTCTGAAAAGCAGCTGGCACTCAGATCACTTTTCAGAGACAATTGACAGGCAGTGAGGAGGTGCTGTGATGCCCCCTCACCGCCTGTCTTCATCCCTTTTTTTTTTTAAATCCATGCTTTGTGAGGTGTGTAAACAACCCCTTGCCTTGTAATCCAACTCCTGTTTTGTGAGGTTTGTAAACAAATCCCTGCCTTGTAAACTATCTCCTGCTTTGTGAAGTTTGTTGACAAACCCCTGCTTTGTGAGCCTTGTAATCAAACCCCTGCTTTGTGAGGTCTGTATTGTAATCAAACCGCTGCATTGTGAGGTTTGTAAACAAACCCCTGCCTTGTAAACAAACCCCTGCTTTGTGAGGTTTGTAAACAAACCCCTGCCTTGTAAACAAACCCCTGCTTCATGAGGTTTGTAAACAAACCCCTGTGTCTTAAACAAGCCCCTGCATTGTGAGGTTTGTAAACAAACCCCTGCCTTGTAAACAAACCCCTGCTTCATGAGGTTTGTAAACAAACCCCTGTGTCTTAAACAAGCCCCTGCATTGTGAGGTTTGTAAACAAACCCTTGCTTTGTGAGGTTTGTAAACAAACCCCTATGTCTTAAACAAGCCCCTGCATTGTGAGGTTTGTAAACAAACCCCTGCCTTGTGAGGTTTGTAAACAAACCCCTGCCTTGTAAACAAACCCCTGCTTTGTGAGGTTTGTAAACAAACCCCTGTGTCTTAAACAAGCCCCTGCATTGTGAGGTTTGTAAACAAACCCCTGCCTTGTGAGGTTTGTAAACAAACCCCTGCCTTGTAAACAAACTCCTGCTTTGTGAGGTTTGAAAACAACCCCCTGTGTCTTAAACAAGCCCCTGTTTTGTGAGGTTTGTAACCAAATCCCTACTTTGTAAACAAACTCCTGCTTTGTGAGGTTTGTAAACAAATCCCTGCCTTGTAAACAAACCCCTGTTTTGTGAGATCTGTAAACAAACCCCTGCCTTGTAAACAAACTCTTGCTTTGTGAGATTTGTTGACAATCCCCATGCATTGTTAGGTTTATAAACAAACCTCTGCCTTGTCAACAAACCCCTGCTTTGTGAGGTTTGTAAACAACCCCTGCTTTGTGGGGTTTATAGACAGACCCAGTGTTCTAAACCAACCTCTGCCTTGTAAACAAACCCCTTGCTTTGTGAGGTTTGTAAACAAACCCCTTTTTCTTAAACAAGCCCCTGCATTGTGAGGTTTGTAAACAAACCCCTGCCTTGTAAACAAACCCCTGCTTTGTGAGGTTTGTAAACAAACCCGTGTCTTAAACAAGCCCCTGCATTGTGAGGTTTGTAAACAAACCCCTGCCTTGTGAGGTTTGTAAACAAACCCCTGCCTTGTAAACTAACTCCTGCTTTGTGAGGTTTGAAAACAACCCCCTGTGTCTTAAACAAGCCCCTGTTTTGTGAGGTTTGTAAACAAACCCCTCTCTTGTAAACAAGCCCCTGCTTTGTGAGGTTTGTAACCAAATCCCTACTTTGTAAACAAACTCCTGCTTTGTGAGATTTGTAAACAAATCCCTGCCTTGTAAACAAACCCCTGTTTAGTGAGATCTGTAAACAAATCCCTGCCTTGTAAACAAACCCCTGTTTTGTGAGATCTGTAAACAAACCCCTGCCTTGTAAACGAACTCTTGCTTTGTGAGATTTTTTGACAATCCCCATGCATTGTTAGGTTTATAAACAAACCTCTGCCTTGTCAACAAACCCCTGCTTTGTGAGGTTTGTAAACAACCCCTGCTTTGTGGGGTTTATAGACAAACCCAGTGTTCTAAACAAACCTCTGCCTTGTAAACAAACCCCTGCTCTGTGAAGTTTGTAAACACACCTCAGTATAGCAGGGTTCATGCTATGTAAGGTCTTATTTGGACTTGCGGTTAGGCGGAGGTGTTAAAGACATGCGGTTTAGTCCCTTTTTTAGCCCCCTCTCACCCAACACCCCATCCCCTTTCCTAAGCTGCAGTGGATGGGGGGTGTTCACATGCAGCAGGTAAGGTGCTTTGCTTCATACCCGCAGCAAAAACGATCGCTTCTGTTGCATTTGGCAAGCACTATCACCGCTGAATTGTGACCCTTTCAAGTGATTGTGGATGCACTGCAAGGGCGCTGGTGTGGTATTTACCGGGTTCAACAAAAAAAACGGAGAGGAGGCGTCCTATCACCGCTGAAAAGCGATCGGAGGCACGCCAGTTTAGATGCAACATGATTGGCTCGTGAAGAAGATTTTAAAGTAAAATGGGCTACTCAACATGATTGGCTGTCACACTGGTCGCATGATCGGAAGCTACTCTTGATTGTTTCCCAATCCTTAGTGCAGACCAGTGGCTGTCAATGACAACGTGGTCTCAGAACTATAAGCGCACACAGGTGCATGCTCCTAGTTCTATGGAACAGCGTGAATTAACATTCTCTCGGCATGAGGAACAAAGGGGCAAAAACTATTCCTTTCAGGAAGAACAAACGCAAGGCCCAGCTTCATATTCACATGATATCCCTATGGCGGGCGTGTGGTTGTGAGGTTGTGCCGACTCCGGTGCACATAACCCCCCCCCCCCCCCCGGGTCAGTATGAATAGAAGAATCTCTGCGTTTTCTACAAGTCTTTACATTGCATCTCATCGTATCCCTTCTCAGGTCTGGCTCCAGCTGCCGAGGTTCTTCGGGGTAGTAATGAACAAACGTTCGATTCTCCTCTTCCGACTGCGAGTAGCGCCTGGGGCCGCACAGACACCAGTCAGCCCTGACAGATAGGCTTCCTTTTAAACATTAAACGCGGTCCTCGTCGGTTTGAGACAGTTTAGGGCTGGAAGCGGCCGGATGATTTATTTTTTTTCTTTATTTTTTTGTGAAATGTAATATCCCCGAGCCAAGAAACCGATCCAATTAGAACGATGCCATGCCAGACATTGAAGGGTTGTCTATGTACCTGCTACCGATAGGTGCCCGGCTCCGCGGTGGGCCAGGAACTTGTTGGCGAGCGCTTTGGCTAATTTGCGCTTCTCCTCGTATCGCTATCGCAAGGAATTGGCGAATTGCACAGAGCGAATCCCAAGGCGGTAACGGCTAGCATGACCCGCGGGATTTTTTTTATGAAACGTCAAAATCCATATTTCCTCTTTGTTGTTTGCAAGAGATCGATTTCTACCTCTTCACTTGTTTATCTTCCTAGACAATCCAGTTCTGTATTTCACTTTTAGACCCCTTTCACGCTGAAGGCAGCTTTTAGCGCTAGAAATAGCGCCTGTAAAGCGCCTGAAAAACGCTTTCTATGCCGCCCGAGTGTGAAAGCCCGAGTGCTATCACATTTGGGGCGGTGCTCTTTCAGGACGTTAGAAAAAATCCCGCAAGCAGCGTCTTCGGGGTTATTTAGGAGCACTCCCAAAACACCCCTGCCCATTGCAATGAATGGGCAGCGCCTGAAAAGTGCTTCGGCAGAGCCGCAACATGGGTGGTTTTTACCCCTTCTTTGGCCGCTAGCGGGGTTTAAAAGTGCCCCGCTAGCGGCCGGAAAGCTTAAACAGCGCTAAAATGAGCGACGCTTTAGCGATAACGCGGCCGCAGCCCCAGTGTTAAAGTAGCCTCATACACCGCCCTTAAAACTGAACTCTGGAGATAAAAAGTTTCATCCAAGTACATTCCTCAGTAGCCACAAAGGATACAAATCCATCCTGTGGGCACCAAATGCTTTTTCTAACCCAGATCTTACCTTGTAAAAGTAGCAGTGAAATCATCGCTGTTCTGTACATACACAATATTACCAAAACTATTGGGACGCCTGCCTTCACACGCACATGAACTTTAATGTCATCCCAGTCTTAGTCCATAGGGTTCAATATTGAGTTGGCCCACCCTGTGCAGCTATAACAGCTTCAACTCTTCTGGGAAGGCCGTCCACAAGGTTTAGGAGTGTGTCTATGGGAATGTTTGACCATTCTTCCAGAAGCGCATTTGTGAGGACGAGAAGGCCTGGCTCGCAGTTGCTGCTATAATTCATCCCAAAGGTGTTCTTTTGGGTTGAGGTCAGGACTCTGTGCAGGCCATTTAAGTTCCTCCACCCCAAACTCGCTCATTCATGTCTTTATGGACCTTGCTTTGTGCACTGGTCCAAATCATTTGGTGGAGGGGGGATTATGGTGTGGGGATGTCTTTGTGGTTGGGCTTGGCCCCTTAGTTCCAGTGAAGGGAAAGGCTGTCAAGTTCCTCCACCCCAAACTCGCTCATCCATGTCTTTATGGACCTTGCTCTGTGCACTGGTGTGCAGTCATGTTGGAACAGGAAGGGGCCATCCCCAAACTGTTCCCACAAAGTTAGGGGCATGAAATTGTCCAAAATGTCTTGGTATGCTGATGCCGTAAGATTTCCCTTCACTGGAACTAAGGGGCCAAGTCCAACCCCTGATAAACACCCCCACACCATAATCCCCCCTCCACCAAATGATTTGGACCAGTGCACAAAGCAAGGTCCATAAAGACATTAGTGAGAGAGTTTTGGGGTGGAGGAACTTGACTGGCCTGCACAGAGTCCTGACCTCAACCCAATAGAACACCTTTGGGATGAATTAGATTGGAGACTGCGAGCCAGGCCTTTCTATACAAAGAATGCAAAGACCTCCCAACAGTAGAGATGTACCCATACAAGATTACATTGTATACAATTACCATACTTCTGTGTCATTTATTTTTCAATGGAAATTAAGGGACTTCAAATTTCTTGATCATTTGTCCGAAGTCTTGCGAGCGGATTATGAGCCCCTCCCCCGCACCGCGGCGTTCACTTATGATCTCGCTATGGATATTGGAACGCAGAGCAGTCTCCCTGGGGCCACACATTGATTTTATTGAACAATCTGCAGCATTTGTGCTTTATACCAAGGATCCCGACATTACAGCTGGAAAGCCGTTAATGCAATTGTCATCAGAAATAGAAATTATCTGCAAAGCCGGAGCCTTTCCCTGGCTGGGCATCCTACCGGGAGAAGATGTATTATTATGGCACAGAGAGCCCGATGGGTAACCAGTGAGACTCAGGAATCGGTGGAAATTAAGGTGGTGGTAAACCTCTGAAATTAAATATGAATAAAGCATATCCTACTATAGTGTGTACTTGTCTCAATCCAAAGCACTGAATGTGATTTCTGTCTCCTTTTTCATTCCTCTGCTATCTGCATGAGTCAGTAATAAGGAGAGCCGGCAAAACTGTAATCCTTGAAGTGTCGTTTATTGGTACATCAGAGTGACAATAATAATAATAATACATATAATAATAATAATAATAATAAATAATAAAAAAAAATCTGCATGAGTTACTTCTGACGGTCTGTCCCTCCAGCACACAGCAGGTGATTGACAGCCTCAGCTGTGCATGTTTTCCTGTAACACTGTGTAGAAGGGGGGTGTCTCCATTCCCTCCACTCAGATCCCAGATTACACTCATCTCTCTGCTTTGCTCTGCTCTGTGCTGTGTGTGACATCAGATCTCTGCCCCCTGCCTTCTGGAGCTGAGAAATACTGTGTAATATTTACCCCCTTTTTTACCTGGTATGGTAGCTTGAGCTGGATGAACATACTCCCCTGCCCAGTGAATCTAGTGGTGGCTCACTGTGATCCGCTGAAAGCCACCACACTCCGGGACCAGTGCCGCCATCTTCTTTGTGATGTCATCAGGAGGCCGGCTGTCGCTAACGGGTTGGGCTCTACATAGCCCCAAAGCCTCCTGGGATCTGTGACCTGAGTATCCCAAGGGGCTTCAGGTAGGAGGGGGGGACGTCATTCATTGCAGAAAGGGTGGTAGGAGGAGTGCATATAAATAACTTTTAAAAAGGAGTAAGGTTCCACAAGATAAAGTAATACATACAAACGTACTATAGATAGATAGATAGATAGATAGTACGGCAGCCGCCTTCCTCCTCGCCAATTGACAGCTGCCGGTGGACAGCCATTGGCCGGCACCCACTGATTTGCTTGTGCTGTGTCTAATCACAGCCCAGCTGGGTCACCGGCGGCGCGGGCCCCCCTACCCGGAAGTGCCAGATCACGGGCCCCCCTACCCGGAAGTGCCTGGGTCACCGGCGGCGCGGGCCCCCCTACCCGGAAGTGCCAGATCACGGGCCCCCCTATCCGGAAGTGCCTGGGTCACCGGCGGCGCGGGCCCCCCTACCCGGAAGTGCCAGATCACGGGCCCCCCTACCCGGAAGTGCCTGGGTCACAGGCGGCGCGGGCCCCCCTACCCAGAAGTGCCAGATCACGTACTAGGTACGTGATCTGGCACAGAAGAGCCGTTCTGCCCCCATACATCTAAGTGATGCGGTCCTCAAGCGGTTGATGTTCGGTGAACTAAATTTGGTGAGTTTGTGTATTTCATGTACAGATGTTTAAAATGAGTTTTATGTGCACATGAAACGCTTGTTACCGTATCACATATTATTGACACAGGTACAGCAGCCTTGTGTGTATGGGCGTGCAGAGCTGTGTAGCCACCTTAGCCAAAATGGGATCCAACTTAAAATAAAGTCCTGGGCGTTCACGTAGGTCCATACTATCAGAGAGCATTCACACCATAGCAGTTAAGCCGCGCGTCAACATGTGTTGCATTAAGGCAGCCCATTGGAAATGATCGGCCTGCCAATGCTCTAAGACAAGGTTTCTCAACCAGGGTTCCTTCAGGGGTTGCTAGAGGTTCCTTCAGGGGTTGCTAGAGGTTCCTTGAGCAATGAGCAATTTCTGCCTCTCAGATAAGTTCCCATTGACACCGTTGATCTCTTAACCAATCTGTAAGGGGGTAGTTCTTCCCAATGACCACAAGCATGAGGAGCATTCTTCCCACTGACCATCGCACTAATCGATCATGAGTTGTAGATATAGTCATTATTAGCAGAGGTTCCCTGAGACCAGAAAGTTATTTAGATGGTTCCTCTGTGTTGAAAAGTTTGAGAAACTCCGCTCTAAGGGCTTGCTCACATGCGAGGTTACTAAACTGTTATTAAGTTACAATGTTGCTGTCTGATCATTAAATGGGGAGGAGACTGAGGAAATTCTCCCTCCTGACTGCAGCAGAGTGATGACATCATCTCAGCCAAGCAAAGTCACCTGACCGGAGCTCAAGGACCTCTTTTTAATGATAAAAGATGGAGCTTCGTAAAATGACTGAAATAGCCACTTTACGTTGATTCCCATATCTTATACTCTAAAGACAATCACAATCCCAGAATGCTTTGCACCCATTCCCAGTGCAGCCAGACAACTTGCATTTTTTCAGGAGGAGACATTAGCGATGGTGACTTTCACGTTTTGCATTGTGACAGTTTCCTTTAAGCCCTCAGCCTTGGCGAGCCAAGCCAGATAAGCAATCCGCCATCGCCCCCTCGCCTGTTTTGTGGAGGGCTGCGTGGGGCGCTAATCCTGGACACAAATCCATTTCTTCCACCAGTTTTAGTTAAATAAGCGAAGGCCGTGTGTGCGGAGGCTTCCTTTGCTTGATAAAATGTTTAAAGTTAAAATATAATATTGCAGTAATAAATCCACGGGGAAGATCCTTTTTATCTGCACGCCTTCAAATCTCAGTGTGACTGAGCGAACCGCGAGTTATTAAACCGCCATAAAAGTAAAATAACATCAGGGAGATAGCGAGACGCCGAGTGCTGCACGGCTCATAGGGAGGTTTAATAAAAATATAAGCAAATTTATGTCCGAGTTTCTTGCACACACTTCTTAGAACTTGATGGTGACTCCGGCACCCCTGCTGTATCATATTAGATGGTGACTCCCACACCCCTGCTGTATCATATTAGATGGTGACTCCCACACCCCTGCTGTATCAGATGGTGACTTCCGCACCCCTGCTGTATCGCATTAGATGGTGACTCCCGCATCTCTGCTGTATCATATTACATGGTGACTCCCGCACACCTGCTGTATCGCTGTCATGAAAGAGGTCCTGTTAGTTCAGCCGTCGGCGGAAGATCGGTTAACAGAACTATTGTCAGTAGAACCAGAGGACGCGTTCGGAGACGCGTTGACACGAACGGACGCATGCGGGTGCACGCTAATACGAGCGGGTGTACGCGGGTACACAATGAAACGAACGGGCACGTACGATCGGTACTCGGGCGTGCACGTGTGCACGCGGCGGCGCGCAGACGTGCGGTGTGACAGCTTTTGGCGCCATTAGGCCTATTTAAAGGTGCCTGTCAGCATGCTTCCTTGCTGTCCGGTCTACAGCGTTCCCTGTGACCCTAAGCTTCCTGTATACCTGTTTACCTGATTCCTGTTACCCGGCTTGTTCCTGACTTCTCCTGTTTGCTGCCAGTCCCTGACCTCGGCTTGTCTGACGATTCTCCTGCCTCATCCTTCAGTTACTACCTGCCTGTCTGTTGCCGACCCGGTCCGTGCCCTGACTACTCTCCTGGTTCCGTTTTATACCTGCTCTGCTTACCTGTGTTTTGACCCGGCCTGTCTGACTTTGTAAAGTGCTTCCAGTGGTACTACAGAACACCTCCCAGTTGCCTGTTGTTCCTGAGTTCCTGCCAGTGGATCCAGTGTTCCTGATAGTTCTCCTGCTGCTGCACCAGAGGTCCGGATCAACCCTACACCTGCCACTCACCAAGCACTTGTGGCCCCCTGCGCTCTTGAGTCCCTGTCTTCTCTATCAGGGGCTCTCGAACCAGAGGCACACGAGAGGCTACTCCTTGCATTCTGGGCTCCACCACCAGGTACGTGACAGTACCGGACAGCCATGTCTGAGCCCACGCAGGGAGCCTCTCCTATGGATGAACTCTGCCGCCATCTTGCTGGACTTACCCAAGCAGTAAAGAGCCTACAAGAAGGCTACACCCAGCTGGAAGGCCAAGTCCAGGCCCTAGCAGCTTCTACACCTCCAGTATCCGGGACTTCTGCTTCACCATCAGTGGTCATGTTGCCGCCTGAACCCAGGGTCCCCACGCCTGAAAGATTTTCGGGTAACCGGAGCAAATTCAGGTCCTTCCGCAATTCATGTGAGCTCTTTTTTGCCCTTCAACCAAGGACTTTCTCTCTGGAAGCCACCAAGGTGGG
Organism: Lithobates septentrionalis; assembly: GCA_037952835.1. Taxonomy (NCBI): domain Eukaryota; kingdom Metazoa; phylum Chordata; class Amphibia; order Anura; family Ranidae; genus Lithobates; species Lithobates septentrionalis. The sequence continues at coordinate 877,528 of JBBDGP010000776.1, forward strand.
GTTCGTGATTTCGCTGCTGACAGGCGAGCCCCAGTCCTGGGCCCATCGCTTGTTAGAAAAGAAAGACACCTCACTTGATACTCTGGATACCTTCTTTCGGGCTATGTCATCCCTATATGAAGACCCACAGCTGACTGCCACGGCAGAGACAGCCTTGCACACCCTACAGCAAGGCCGCAGACCTGTTGAGGACTATGCATCAGAATTCAGACGCTGGAGTTCTGATACAAATTGGAACAATGCCGCCCTACGGTATCAGTTCCGTATGGGCCTTTCAGAATCCTTGAAGGATGAACTAGCCCGAGTGGGCCTTCCTGAGACTCTAGAGGACCTCATAGACCTTTCCATCCAAATAGACAGACGCCTAAGAGAACGACGTACAGAGCGATCTTCTGGCCCTGCTCGTCCTGTCTGGATGCTGCCCCGGGTGCCTAGTTCTCCCCACTCCGCTCCTCCAGCTTCTACTACCATGACTTCAGATACACCAGAACCAATGCAGCTGGGACTCTTACGGCCATCCCTCACTCCTGAAGAGCGTCAACGCCGTCGGGCTGGTAACCTGTGCCTATATTGCGGGGAACCCGGACACTTTGTACGGACATGCCCGGCCAAGCTTCGTAAGTGCCTCTCTGTTTCTCCTGCTCTTACCCCAGCTTCACTGAATAATATATCTCACCTGGCTGTCCCGCTTCTTTTACAGCTCCCAGGAGGGAATATACCAACCAGCGCTATCATTGATTCCGGGGCCTGCAGCGGCTTTATAGACTTGTCCTTCGCTTCCAGACATCATATTCCCATCCGGCCCAGGGCGAAAGGACTTTCAGTATATCTGGCCGATGGTTCTACCCTCAGATCAGGACCAGTAACCCAGGAAACAGTACCCATGCTCACCACCATTGCTGGCACTCATCAAGAGCTACTTTGTCTGGACGTCATTGAATCTCCTCTATTCCCCATCATATTGGGCATGCCTTGGCTCAAGGCCCATAATCCACAAGTTGATTGGGCCTCAGGGAAAATTGAATTTCCTTCCTCTTATTGCCACCAACACTGTCTACCAGAAGTTACTCAAGCTCCCTCTGCCCTGTTGTGCATGGAAACTGATGCCGAGACCCGTCAAGTTGTACCTGAAGTCTACCATAGCTTTCTGGACGTTTTCAGTCAAAAAGGGGCCGAGACCCTTCCTCCCCACCGGCCATATGACTGTCCGATTGAACTTCTCCCAGGGGCAGAGATTCCTTTTGGGAGAATATTTCCTTTATCAGAGTTAGAACTAGGAGTATTAAAAACTTACATTGACGATAATCTTAAGAAAGGCTTCATCCAACCCTCCACATCCCCGGCAGGAGCAGGAATCTTTTTTGTGGAAAAGAAAGACCATTCTTTGCGCCCTTGTGTGGATTATCGGGCACTCAATAAGATTACAATCAAGAACCGTTATCCCTTACCATTAGTGCCAGAACTTTTTCAAAGGCTGGGGTCTGCAGTAGTATTTTCAAAGTTAGATCTTCGTGGTGCCTACAACCTTGTCCGCATTCGCAAGGGAGACGAATGGAAGACTGCTTTCCGTACCCGGTTTGGGCACTTCGAATATTTAGTTATGCCTTTCGGACTCTGTAATGCTCCTGCCACATTTCAGCATTTTGTAAATAACATTTTCAGAGACTACCTTGACCTGTTTGTTGTTATTTATCTAGATGACATTCTAATCTTCTCTTCTTCCCTAGTTGAACACCGTGAACATGTCAGAAACGTTTTGACCCGACTTCGCCTGCACGGCCTTTACGCCAAGCCTGAGAAATGTGTCTTCGAACAGGAGAGTATTCAGTTCCTTGGTCTTATTATCTCTGTGGAAGGCATCAAAATGGACCCTCAGAAGGTCTCCGCCATTCTGGACTGGCCCGCTCCCACTGACAAGAAAGGGATTCAACGTTTCGTGGGATTTGCGAATTTTTATAGAAAATTCATTAAGGGATTCTCCACCATCATTGCTCCCATTACAAGGTTGACCCAACAGGGCCTCAAGTTCCACTGGTCTACGGAAGCTCAGATGGCCTTTACTACACTGAAGGATCTGTTTGTCTCAGCCTCAGTTTTAAAACATCCTGATTCCACGTTACCCTACATCCTGGAGGTGGACGCTTCAGAGATAGCGGTCGGTGCAGTACTTTCCCAAAGACAGGGTCCTAGGGCTCTTCTGCACCCAGTCGCTTTTTTTTCCCGTAAATTATCAGAAGCAGAAAGGAACTATGATGTGGGTGATCGAGAATTGTTAGCGATCAAAGCTGCGTTGGAGGAATGGCGATACCTGTTAGAGGGAGCAGCCCACCCGATTCTTGTTTATACAGATCACAAGAATCTAGAATATTTAAAGACTGCCAAGAGGTTGAAACCACGACAAGCCAGATGGGCACTGTTCTTTACTAGATTTTCTTTCCATATTACCTACCGCCCCGGGTCAAAAAATATCAAGCCTGACGCTCTGTCACGGATGTACAGCGATTCGGAAGCACCTTCTCCACCAGATACCATCTTGTCCGCAGGGAACTTTCTGTTACTCCAAGGGGATCTACTGTCACAGATCAAGCAAGCCTCCAGGAACATTTCCGCTCCACCGGATACAACCCTACAGGCCAGAGATGATCTTCTATGGTTTAAGGATAGGATCTTCGTACCTCAGGAGGTGCGAACGGCAGCTCTTAGTTCTTGCCATGACCATATGTTAGCCGGCCACTTTGGAGTACATAAAACATCTGAACTTCTTCAGCGCACGTTCTGGTGGCCATCATTAAGAAAGGACTGCAAGGATTACGTGGAAGCATGTGTCACCTGTATCCAAAATAAAGGTAGCAAGTCTAAGGCCTGGGGCCTGTTAAAACCACTATCTGTCCCGGAGAAACCATGGAGGATGATCTCCATGGATTTTATTGTCGAGTTGCCACCTTCTGAAAGCTACACTACGATCTTCGTAATTGTGGATAGATTATCCAAGATGGCACACTTCTTACCAATGAAAGGTACTCCTACTGCTGCTGAAACTGCCAGGACATTTATTAAGGAGGTGGTGAGGCTTCATGGCATCCCTGCCAATATTACTTCCGATCGGGGCGTACAATTCACCTCGAGATTTTGGAGAGCTCTCTGTGAATCCCTGAAAATTGATCTTGCCTTCTCTTCTGCCTATCACCCCCAAACAAATGGCCAGACGGAGAGAACGAATCAGACGCTGGAGCAGTATCTGCGCTGCTTTTCCTCGTTCTCCCAGGATGATTGGGCTCCGCTTCTTCCCCTTGCCGAATTTGCATACAATAACTCTGTTCATTCCGCTACAAAACAAACACCATTTTTTGCAAATTATGGGTTCCATCCTCTGTTCTTGTCCACTAACGTTCCGGAGTGTCCAGTACCAGCTGTTCAAGAAAACCTAAACTTCTTTGAATCAAATAATAAGCTTCTGCAAGAGACTATGGCAAGGACCCAGAACTATAACAAAGAAGTGTTTGATAAGAAGAGAAGGGGGGAGCTTGATCTTAAACCTGGAGATTTGGTTTGGCTGTCTACTTTGAATCTAAGATTGGCCTGTCCTTCCAAGAAATTGGGTCCCAAGTTCGTGGGTCCTTTTCCAGTGACAAGAAAAATTAATAATGTGGCCTACGAACTAAAGCTACCAGAATCATTCCGGATTCACCCGGTCTTTCATGTTGCCCTACTCAAACCCGCAGTTCCTGATCCTTTTGTCAACCGGAGGGTCAATCCCCCGGAACCCGTGATCATTGACGGAGAAACCGAATATGAGGTCGAGTCCATTCTGGATTGTAGGAAGAGACGTAACCAAGTCCAGTTCTTGGTAAAGTGGAAGGGGTATGGGCCTGAGGAAAACTCCTGGGAGCCGGAGTCCAACATCCATGCTAGGAGATTGATACTTGCCTTTAAAAAATCTCATCCAAGTAAGATGGCACAGTTGGGCATCCGGAGGCTGCCCCTTGGGGGGGGGCAATGTCATGAAAGACGTCCTGTTAGTTCAGCCGTCGGCGGAAGAACTATTGTCAGTAGAACCAGAGGACGCGTTCGGAGACGCGTTGACACGAACGGACGCATGCGGGTGCACGCTAATACGAGCGGGTGTACGCGGGTACACAATGAAACGAACGGGCACGTACGATCGGTACTCGGGCGTGCACGTGTGCACGCGGCGGCGCGCAGACGTGCGGTGTGACAGCTTTTGGCGCCATTAGGCCTATTTAAAGGTGCCTGTCAGCATGCTTCCTTGCTGTCCGGTCTACAGCGTTCCCTGTGACCCTAAGCTTCCTGTATACCTGTTTACCTGATTCCTGTTACCCGGCTTGTTCCTGACTTCTCCTGTTTGCTGCCAGTCCCTGACCTCGGCTTGTCTGACGATTCTCCTGCCTCATCCTTCAGTTACTACCTGCCTGTCTGTTGCCGACCCGGTCCGTGCCCTGACTACTCTCCTGGTTCCGTTTTATACCTGCTCTGCTTACCTGTGTTTTGACCCGGCCTGTCTGACTTTGTAAAGTGCTTTCAGTGGTACTACAGAACACCTCCCAGTTGCCTGTTGTTCCTGAGTTCCTGCCAGTGGATCCAGTGTTCCTGATAGTTCTCCTGCTGCTGCACCAGAGGTCCGGATCAACCCTACACCTGCCACTCACCAAGCACTTGTGGCCCCCTGCGCTCTTGAGTCCCTGTCTTCTCTATCAGGGGCTCTCGAACCAGAGGCACACGAGAGGCTACTCCTTACATTCTGGGCTCCACCACCAGGTACGTGACAATCGCATTAGATGGTGACTCCCGCACCCCTGCTGTATCGTATTAGATGGTGACTCCCGCACCCCTGCTGTATCGCATTAGATGGTGACTCCCGCACCCCTGCTGTATCATATTAGAGGGTGACTCCCGCACCCCTGCTGTATCGCATTAGATGGTGACTCCCGCACCCCTGCTGTATCATATTAGAGGGTGACTCCCGCACCCCTGCTGTATCAGATGGTGACTCCCGCACCCCTGCTGTATCATATTAGAGGGTGACTCCCGCACCCCTGCTGTATCGTATTAGATGGTGACTCCCGCACCCCTGCTGTATCGCATTAGATGGTGACTCCCGCACCCCTGCTGTATCGTATTACATGTTGACTCCCGCACCCCTGCTGTATCAGATGGTGACTCCCGCACCCCTGCTGTATCATATTAGATGGTGACTCCCGCACCCCTGCTGTATCGTATTACATGGTGACTCCCGCACCCCTGCTGTATCAGATTGTAACTCCCGCACCCCTGCTGTATCGTATTAGATGGTGACTCCCGCACCCCTGCTGTATCGTATTAGATTGTGACTCCTACACCCCTGCTGTATTGTATTAGATGGTGACTCCCGCACCCCTGCTGTATCGTATTAGATGGTGACTCCCACACCCCTGCTGTATCGTATTAGATGGTGACTCCCGCACCCCTGCTGTATCGTATTAGATTGTGACTCCTACACCCCTGCTGTATTGTATTAGATGGTGACTCCCGCACCCCTGCTGTATCGTATTAGATGGTGACTCCCACACCCCTGCTGTATCATATTAGAGGGTGACTCCCGCACCCCTGCTGTATCAGATGGTGACTCCCGCACCCCTGCTGTATCGTATTAGATGGTGACTCCCACACCCCTGCTGTATCGTATTAGATGGTGACTCCCGCACCCCTGCTGTATCGCATTAGATGGTGACTCCCGCACCCCTGCTGTATCATATTAGAGGGTGACTCCCGCACCCCTGCTGTATCGTATTAGATGGTGACTCCCGCACCCCTGCTGTATCGCATTAGATGGTGACTCCCGCACCCCTGCTGTATCATATTAGAGGGTGACTCCCGCACCCCTGCTGTATCGCATTAGACGGTGACTCCTGCACCCCTGCTGTATCATATTAGATGGTGACTCCCGCACCCCTGCTGTATCGCATTAGATGGTGACTCCCGCACCCCTGCTGTATCATATTAGAGGGTAACTCCCGCACCCCTGCTGTATCGTATTAGATGGTGACTCCCGCACCCCTGCTGTATCGCATTAGATGGTGACTCCCGCACCCCTGCTGTATCATATTAGAGGGTGACTCCCGCACCCCTGCTGTATCGTATTAGATGGTGACTCCCGCACCCCTGCTGTATCGCATTAGATGGTGACTCCCGCACCCCTGCTGTATCATATTAGAGGGTGACTCCCGCACCCCTGCTGTATCGCATTAGACGGTGACTCCTGCACCCCTGCTGTATCATATTAGATGGTGACTCCCGCACCCCTGCTGTATCGCATTAGATGGTGACTCCCGCACCCCTGCTGTATCATATTAGAGGGTGACTCCCGCACCCCTGCTGTATCAGATGGTGACTCCCGCACCCCTGCTGTATCATATTAGAGGGTGACTCCCGCACCCCTGCTGTATCGTATTAGATGGTGACTCCCGCACCCCTGCTGTATCGCATTAGATGGTGACTCCCGCACCCCTGCTGTATCGCATTAGATGGTGACTCCCGCACCCCTGCTGTATCGTATTACATGTTGACTCCCGCACCCCTGCTGTATCAGATGGTGACTCCCGCACCCCTGCTGTATCATATTAGATGGTGACTCCCGCACCCCTGCTGTATCGTATTACATGGTGACTCCCGCACCCCTGCTGTATCAGATTGTAACTCCCGCACCCCTGCTGTATCGTATTAGATGGTGACTCCCGCACCCCTGCTGTATCGTATTAGATGGTGACTCCCACACCCCTGCTGTATCGTATTAGATGGTGTCTCCCACACCCCTGCTGTATCGTATTAGATGGTGACTCCCGCACCCCTGCTGTATCATATTAGAGGGTGACTCCCGCACCCCTGCTGTATCGTATTAGATGGTGACTCCCGCACCCCTGCTGTATCGCATTAGATGGTGACTCCCGCACCCCTGCTGTATCGCATTAGATGGTGACTCCCGCACCCCTGCTGTATCGTATTACATGTTGACTCCCGCACCCCTGCTGTATCAGATGGTGACTCCCGCACCCCTGCTGTATCATATTAGATGGTGACTCCCGCACCCCTGCTGTATCGTATTACATGGTGACTCCCGCACCCCTGCTGTATCAGATTGTAACTCCCGCACCCCTGCTGTATCGTATTAGATGGTGACTCCCGCACCCCTGCTGTATCGTATTAGATGGTGACTCCCACACCCCTGCTGTATCGTATTAGATGGTGTCTCCCACACCCCTGCTGTATCGTATTAGATGGTGACTCCCGCACCCCTGCTGTATCATATTAGAGGGTGACTCCCGCACCCCTGCTGTATCATATTAGATGGTGACTCCCACACCCCTGCTGTATCAGATGGTGACTTCCGCACCCCTGCTGTATCGCATTAGATGGTGACTCCCGCATCCCTGCTGTATCATATTACATGGTGACTCCCGCACCCCTGCTGTATCGCATTAGATGGTGACTCCTGCACCCCTGCTGTATCATATTAGATGGTGACTCCCGCACCCCTGCTGTATCGCATTAGATGGTGACTCCCGCACCCCTGCTGTATCATATGAGAGGGTGACTCCCGCACCCCTGCTGTATCAGATGGTGACTCCCGCACCCCTGCTGTATCATATTAGAGGGTGACTCCCGCACCCCTGCTGTATCGTATTAGATGGTGACTCCCGCACCCCTGCTGTATCGCATTAGATGGTGACTCCCGCACCCCGGCTGTATCGCATTACATGTTGACTCCCGCACCCCTGCTGTATCAGATGGTGACTCCCGCACCCCTGCTGTATCATATTAGATGGTGACTCCCGCACCCCTGCTGTATCATATTAGATGGTGACTCCCGCACCCCTGCTGTATCGTATTACATGGTGACTCCCGCACCCCTGCTGTATCAGATTGTAACTCCCGCACCCCTGCTGTATCGTATTAGATGGTGACTCCCGCACCCCTGCTGTATCGTATTAGATTGTGACTCCTACACCCCTGCTGTATTGTATTAGATGGTGACTCCCGCACCCCTGCTGTATCGTATTAGATGGTGACTCCCACACCCCTGCTGTATCGTATTAGATGGTGTCTCCCACACCCCTGCTGTATCGTATTAGATGGTGACTCCCGCACCCCTGCTGTATCATATTAGAGGGTGACTCCCGCACCCCTGCTGTATCGTATTACATGGTGACTCCCGCACCCCTGCTGTATCAGATTGTAACTCCCGCACCCCTGCTGTATCGTATTAGATTGTGACTCCTACACCCCTGCTGTATTGTATTAGATGGTGACTCCCGCACCCCTGCTGTATTGTATTAGATGGTGACTCCCGCACACCTGCTGTATCGTATTACATGGTGACTCCCGCACCCCTGCTGTATCGTATTACATGGTGACTCCCGCACCCCTGCTGTATCGTATTACATGGTGACTCCCGCACCCCTGCTGTATTGTATTAGATGGTGACTTCCGCACCCCTGCTGTATCGTATTACATGGTGACTCCCGCACCCCTGCTGTATTGTATTAGATGGTGACTCCCGCACCCCTGCTGTATCGTATTACATGGTGACTCCCGCACCCCTGCTATATCAGATGGTGACTCCCGCACCCCTGCTGTATCGTATTAGATTGTGACTCCTACACCCCTGCTGTATTGTATTAGATTGTGACTCCCGCACCCCTGCTGTATCGTATTAGATGGTGACTCCCGCACCCCTGCTGTATCAGATGGTGACTCCCGCACCCCTGCTGTATCGTATTAGATTGTGTCTCCCACATCCCTGCTGTATCGTATTAGATGGTGACTCCTGCACCCCTGCTGTATCGTATTACATGGTGACTCCCGCACCCCTGCTGTATCGTATTACATGGTGACTCCCGCACCCCTGCTGTATCGTATTAGATGGTGACTCCCGCACCCCTGCTGTATCGTATTACATGGTGACTCCCGCACCCCTGCTGTATCGTATTACATGGTGACTCCCGCACCCCTGCTGTATCGTATTACATGGTGACTCCCGCACCCCTGCTGTATTGTATTAGATGGTGACTTCCGCACCCCTGCTGTATCGTATTACATGGTGACTCCCGCACCCCTGCTGTATCGTATTAGATGGTGACTCCCGCACCCCTGCTGTATCGTATTACATGGTGACTCCCGCACCCCTGCTGTATCGTGTTAGATGGTGACTCCCGCAACCCTGCTGTATCATATTACATGGTGACTCCCGCACCCCTGCTGTATCGTATTAGATGGTGACTCCCGCACCCCCTGCATATCTAGTGGTGGCACTTGTGTCAGGGAAGTGCCTGGTTCCCAAATGAAGTGCTGTCAGTCATAGTTCATTAAGTGCCGACTTAGAGTTCTTGGTTGTTAGGACACAGGTGGCGCCTGCCACATTGGTTGTTTGATGCTCTGCCATCCAGCCTCCTTGGTTGCTATGATGCAGGCAGCTCTGCCATCCAGCCTCCTTGGTTGCTATGATGCAGGCAGCTCTGCCATCCAGCCTCCTTGGTTGCTATGATGCAGGCAGCTCTGCCATCCAGCCTCCTTGGTTGCTATGATGCAGGCAGCTCTGCCATCCAGCCTCCTTGGTTGCTATGATGCAGGCAGCTCTGCCATCCAGCCTCCTTGGTTGCTATGATGCAGGCAGCTCTGCCATCCAGCCTCCTTTGTTGCTTTGGACGTAGGTGGCCGGGCCACCATTGGTTTTTATGTTGCAGGCAGCTGCCTGCATTCTAGCAACCAAGGAGGCTGTGTGGCAGATGTTGCCTGTATCCTAGCATCAAAGGAGGCCATGCTGCAGGAGGCACCAATGTTCTATCAACCAGTAAGATCACAGAGGGATGAAACAGGAGAACCGATACACCTCCTTCCCCTGCATACCTAGTGATGGAACTTGTCTCTGGGAAGTGCCTGGTTTTCGAGCCAAACACTGTCAATCATAGTGAATTAAATGTTTGTCTCCTTGCAAGATGCGTGGTTGGAAAGCAGTGGAGGAGGAGGGGGGCGCTGTGGACCATGTTATCAAACAAGAAAGATGGGACACAGTGAGCGAAAAATGTGTATTGAGACTTCTTTTGGTAGACAGGGCAATTTTTATACTTTATTACTGTATTTTATTATTTTATACTTTATTATTATATACAGCACCCCTGAGGTGAGATTGTGCTTCAAGGAAACAAAAGGACGGAAAGCAGGCCTTTTTTTTTATATCTTATAGGATAAGACTTATGTGATGTTAAACATGGCAGTACAAGTTCTGTGCTATTTGGGCAGTATATCACATTTTGTATGGTTTTATTATTTAGGTGATGGCGTCCCTTGGTTGTTGCCCTTTATGACTTGCTGCAGACCTCGCCGTTTTTTTTTTATTCTTTTTTTTTTCCGAAGTTCATTTTATGTTTTCAGTAATTTTTCAGAAGGGGTTGCAGGTTTGGTGACATAAAGAAGAATTGCAGAAACCTCAGTGACATATGTTTGTACGAGTCGATGGGGTTTATGCGAATACACTATCATAAATCACCGCTGGGTCCCCGTTCTGCTTGTTTTCTTTCTGCACCGTTGTGTTTTAGTTCTTAAAACGACTCCAGATGCAGATGCTCTGGTCTGTAACTGATTGGCTGTTGTATTGCTGCAGCCAGGGACGAGTGTCCAATCCGGGGGGGGGGGGGGGGGCATGGGTCACTCTTATAAAGCTTTTCCTATGATTAAATGTGGAATGTTTATTTTATTGTTTGGCGACTCCTACAACCTATATATACCCTGTTTCCCCCGAAAATAAGACCTAGCGTGATTGTCAGTGATGGCTGCAATATAAGCCCTACCCCCCAAATAAACCCTACCCTGTTTCCCCGAAAATAAGCCCTACCCTGAAAAGAAGACCTACAAGGACTTTAACTAGGGCTTACTTGGGGAGTAGGGCTTATATTGCAGCCATCACCGACAATCACACTAGGTCTTATTTTCGGGGAAACAGGGTATATATATATATATATATATATATATATATATATATATATATAGTATATCCCTGTATGTTGCGGTTGTTCAGGTGCTTATCTAATAGTTTTTTTTAAACTATCAATGCCCCCCCCCCCCCACGCTGAGACCACCACCGCGCAATTGTCAGTTAAAGCGACGCAGTGCCGAATCGCAAAAAAACGCCCGGTCGTTCAGCAGCCAAATCTTCCGGGACCGAAGTGGTTAAGCAGCCCTAAAAGCCAAATTTTACCTTTGTTTTATTTTCGGATAGTTTGAGAACGTGTTAGAATCTCTGCCATGTTCTTATCGTGGTCGACACATTCATTACGGTCATGGGGGGGTGCAAGTTGGTGGTCCCATCAGTTTTAGAGATGTGGTTTGGACAGGTCACTCTATAAATGGGTGGGATATGGGCAGGGGGTGCATCCTTGGTTGCTAGGACACAGGCAGCTCCTGCCACCCAGCCTTCTTGGTTTTGCTTGGACATTGGGCGAGCCTGAGGTGGACTAAGGGACAGGGTTAACTATCCCAGGGAGTGGCAATGAAAGGTTGATAGCTTTTTCCAATGTAGACAGCAGTGTAAAGTTACAGTGCTTAGCCAGCCAAAGCCCAGGACTTGATTGTTGACCATAAGGTTATAGTGCCACCTGCAGGAGGACGACACCAGGCACAAAAATCAAAACACCACCTAGGGAGAGCCCCTGCTGGTGGTCAAGCCATCCCCATCTGTTAAGGAAGCTCAGTTTTTATGCCTAGTGTCTAGTGGTGAGGATACGAGGAAGAAATGGATGGCTGCACACCGGAGTAACTGGCAAGTCCCTTTATTGTAGTTTCAATAAAACATAAAGTAACACCACAGGATGGTGGCAATGGCAGGGACAGGTAGACGCCTTTCACACAGTGACACTGTTCTTATTCATTACTAGTAGTGAGGACCTACATTCCATACTGGGTCTCTTAGTCCTTTTTTGTTGCAGGGTCATTACTTTTTTTCTTCTTCTTCTCTTTTTGTGGTTCCCAGGGGACCACGCAATGGGTTGGGAGCCTCCTCCGCTACTATTTTGAGATTGATTAAGCAAACCATTGTTCAAAGTCTATGCCATAAAGTGTCAGGCTCCTCCCTTTCCTTTTATGGCCCATTCCACTAGGGTAGTTAGCTTGTCTTGGGGCTTTTCAGGATGAGGAGACAGTATCTCAGGTCTGTGAGGCTGCCACCTTTTGTGGTGTCTCTACACCTTCACAAATTTTACAAGGTTGATGTTGCAGCTTCCTCGGATGCGTGTTTTGGCCGCAAGGTTTTACAACTGGCAGTCTGCTTTAGTTGAATTTGGTTGGTGTTTTTTGGGAATATTGGTTCTTCATATTTTTCTTGCCCCTCGATGGTTGCTGATGTGAAATGTCCATAGAGTCAAGAATCAAGTACTGGGCTGTGTTCTTCAATGAATGCAGAGAAAGGGATTTTAAGTACCGTATATACTCGAGTATAAGTCGTTCCGAGTATAAGTCGAGGCCCTAATTTACTACAAAAAAAATGGGAAAAACTTATTGACCCGAGTATAAGACGAGGGTGAGAAATGCACAGCTACTGTAAGTGGAAAAGAGGGTCAACAATGCCCATTTGCATGCCTCACTGTGCCCATTTGCAGCCATAGGTCCCCTGAACTTCAAACTCGGTTGTTAAGGGTTCCTAGATGCCCCCTAGCTGCAGCCAAAATTTGGGGTCTCTGAACCCAAAGGGTCCTGAAATGACATTGCTGCAGATGGACACAGTTGACCGAATTTGGGGTCCCGTATCTCGGGGCCACTTAGTGCTAGGAACCCCAAATTTGGTGTGCAAACCCAGTGGAAATAGCACCATTAAATTTTCAAAGCTGGGATTTCTAGCACCAAGTGGCCCCGAGATACAGGGCCCCAAAAATCAGTTCAGAAAATGTCAAGCACTTTTCTGCAGAAGAGAATGACATTTTCTGAACCAGGTTTGGGGCCCCGTATCTCAGGGCCACTTGGTGCTAGGAACCCCAGCTTTGGATATGTTATGGTACCAGTGCCACTGGGTTAGCACACCAAATTTGGGGTTACTAGCACCAAGTGGCCCTGAGATATGGGGCCCCAAATTCGGTTCAGAAAATGTCAAGCACTTTTCTTCAGCAGAGAATTACATTTTCCGAACCGATTTTGGGGCCCCGTATCTCTGGGCCACTTAGAGTTAGGAACTTCATCTTTGAATATGTTGTGGTACCAGTTCCACTGGGTTTGCACACCAAATTTGGGGTTCCTAGCACCAAGTGGCCCTGAGATACGGGGCCCCAAAGTCGGTTCGGAAAATGAAATTTTTTGATGCAGAAAAGTGCTTGACTCAAGTATAAGTCGAGGGGGGCACTTTCAGCACAAAAAAATGTGCTGAAAAATTCGACTTATACTCGAGTATATACGGTAAGTAAAAAAAAAAACATTATTAAATCGTGTGGTATTCTGTAGGGATCTAACGCTCTACTGCTTTATACCTGGTCCCGTACCGCCTGATATTATTAGTAGCCAGCTGTATCCTCTGGGTTCTTGCAGCAGGGTGCTTGTGTGTCACCAGCGGGCTGGCTGCAAGGACCCAGAAGATACAACCAGCTCCAGATAACGCCAGAGAAGAAGATTGCGGCCAAAAGACTTTCCTGCAAGAAACAATAGAAACGGCTGGTCCCCTTATAATGATGTATATGTGCAGTAGAGTACCCCGAGGCCTTCTGAGTAGTGTGGGTATCCCAAGAGGCTGCAAGCTACTACACATGCCATTGTCTCACCTAGATGAGTATCCACAAAGTGTTGGAAGGGCTCCTCGAAAAAGGTAATAAAAAACAAAAAAGTCATATTCTGAGAGTGGAGGTGGGTTGGCCTGGGATGACAGAAAGTTGATGGGGAGGGTGAAGGTCTACTTGATTCTGTAAACCAGGGGCCCCCAAACTTGCTAAACAAAGGGCCAGTTTGCTGTCCCTCCAAGTTAAGTGGAGCTGGACTGTTTCCAGTTAGAGTAGAAATTTGCCCAGCATCAGTGGGAGTAGACAATGTCTCAGACTTAGTGATCAGTGGGAGTAGACAATGTCTCAGACTCAGTGATCAGTGGGAGTAGACAATGTCTCAGACTTAGTGATCAGTGGGAGTAGACAATGTCTCAGACTTAGTGATCAGTGGGAGTAGACAATGTCTCAGACTTAGTGATCAGTGGGAGTAGACAATGTCTCAGACTTAGTGATCAGTGGGAGTAGACAATGTCTCAGACTTAGTGATCAGTGGGAGTAGACAATGTCTCAGACTTAGTGATCAGTGGAAGTAGACAATGTCTCAGACTTAGTGATCAGTGGGAGTAGACAATGTCTCAGACTTAGTGATCAGTGGAAGTAGACAATGTCTCAGACTTAGTGATCAGTGGGAGTAGACAATGTCTCAGACTTAGTGATCAGTGGGAGTAGACAATGTCTCAGACTTAGTGATCAGTGGAAGTAGACAATGTCTCAGACTTAGTGATCAGTGGGAGTAGACAATGTCTCAGACTTAGTGATCAGTGGAAGTAGACAATGTCTCAGACTTAGTGATCAGTGGAAGTAGACAATGTCTCAGACTTAGTGATCAGTGGGAGTAGACAATGTCTCAGACTTAGTGATCAGTGGAAGTAGACAATGTCTCAGACTTAGTGATCAGTGGGAGTAGACAATGTCTCAGACTTAGTGATCAGTGGGAGTAGACAATGTCTCAGACTTAGTGATCAGTGGGAGTAGACAATGTCTCAGACTTAGTGATCAGTGGGAGTAGACAATGTCTCAGACTTAGTGATCAGTGGGAGTAGACAATGTCTCAGACTTAGTGATCAGTGGGAGTAAAAATAATTACCTGTGGTCTGATGCAGGACGAATAGTGCCCTGTCATTGCTATTAATAGGAGGAATATGGCTCCATCATTGGTATTATTGAGAGGGATAGGACCTTATCATTGCGGTCAGTGGGAGGAATAGTGTCTTATTGTTGGTATCAGTGGGAGGAATAAAGCCCCATCATTAGTATTAGTAGAAGGAATAGGGGCCCATCATTGCTATTAGTTGGAGGAATAGTGCACTATTATTGCTATTCGTTGGAGGAATAGTGCCCCATCATTACTAATAGTAGGAGGAATAATGTCCCATCATTGCTATTAGTTGGCAAAATAGTGCCCCATCATTGGTTACATAGTTAGTAAGGTTGAATAAAGACACCAGTCCATCCAGTTCAACCCGAGTGAGTGTCTACAATTGTCCCTATCCCTGTACATTGTGTCTCATTAAGATGCTCACCTATTATATTATTATTTATTTAAGGTACCCATATAGCGCCGTCAATTTACGCAGCACTCCACACATACATCTCACTCTCACATCGGTCCCTACCCTCAAGGAGCCCACAATCCAAGGTCCCCAACTCACATCCATATACTAGGCCAAATTTTGGACAGAAGCCAATTAACCTACCAGCATGTCTTTGGTGTCAGTAGAAGGAATAGTGCCCCATCATTGGTGTCAGTAGAAGGAATAGCGCCCCATCATTGGTGTCAGTAGAAGGAATAGCGCCCCATCATTGGTGTCAGTAGAAGGAATAGCGCCCCATCATTGGTGTCAGTAGAAGGAATAGCGCCCCATCATTGCTATTAGTAGAAGGAATAATACCCCATCATTGCTATTAGTAGGAGGAATAGCGCCCCATCATTGGTATTATTAGGAGGGATAGGGACCCATTGTTGCTGTCAGTGTGAGAGTTATAGTGCCTTATTGTTGGTATCAGTGGGAGGAATAGTGTCCCATAATTGCTATTAGTTGGAGGAATAGTGCCCCATCATTGCTATTAGTTGGAGGAATATTGCCCCATCATTGCTATTAGTTGGAGGAATAGTGCCCCATCATTGGTATTATTGAGAGGAATAGGGCCCCATCGTTGCTGTCAGTGTGAGAGGAATAGTGCCTTATTGTTGGTATCAGTGGGAGGAATAGTGTCCCACCATTGCTATTAGTTGGAGGAATAGTGCCCCATCATTGCTATTAGTTGGAGGAATAATGCCATATCATTTCTGTTAGTAGGAGAAATAGTGCCCCATCATTAGTATTAGTAGAAAGAATAGGGCCCAATAATTGCTAATAATGGGAGGAATAGGGCCCCTTCATTGCTATTTATAGGAGGAATAGTGCCCTACAGTTGGTATCAGTGGGAGGCATAAGGCACAATCATTGGTATTAGTTGGCAAAATAGTGCCCCATCATTGTTGTCAGTAGAAGGAATAGTGCCCCATCATTGTTGTCAGTAGAAGGAATAGTAACCCATCATTGGTGTCAGTAGAAGGAATAGTACCCCATCATTGGTGTCAGTAGAAGGAATAGTGCCCCATCATCGGTGTCAGTAGAAGGAATAGTGCCCCATCATTGTTGTCAGTAGAAGGAATAGTGCCCCATCATTGGTGTCAGTAGAAGGAATAGTACCCCATCATTGTTGTCAGTAGAAGGAATAGTGCCCCATCATTGGTGTCAGTAGAAGGAATAGCGCCCCATCATTGGTGTCAGTAGAAGGAATAGTACCTTGTATCAATGTGAGTAATAGTGCCTCATATTAGTGGTAGGAACATTGCCCCCAAGGCCAGATAAAGGTAAGTAAAGGGCCACAGTTGGCTCCTAAGCCTCAGTTTGGAGACCACTGCTGATAACCAATCATTTGTATCTGGGGGAAGGAGAGAAACTTGTCCCGGGAGACTCGATGATATGGTCATTTAGTGTACAGTTTGTACAACCAGCGATTGTCAATGGCCAGCTGTGGAGATACAACTGCTAAGTAGAAATGTTGGTGCTATAAGATGACCCTCTTTTCCATCTCCAAATTAGTTTTAAGGAACCTCTTCCTGTACCTTTTGCAAACAAACTGAAGAGCGGATCTTTGTTATGTGGGTCTGGTTTGTGTGATGTGAATGAAGGTCGGGTGTTGGGTGATGTCGCGGATCGAAGTACTCGAGGGCTCACATAAAAAGTCTCTGTAGCCTTTGTTTCTTCACGTCCTCTAGGCGTCAATTTTTTTTTGTTTTTTTTCTTTTCTTGTATTCAAAGCGGCAGCAGACGCATTTATATTAAATATTCTGTCTCTGCCGAGGATTGAAGATCTTTGCCTTTCTCTTATGTTTCTCTGTAACCCCTTCTCTGTGTCTGTTGAAAGCAGAACTCTGCTTGTCTGCAGTCCATGATTCAGTTTTCTGTCTGGGAACCCCATTTACCTGCCTGTATTTAATGTGAGAGAGGTGTTCACAGACACACCCACCAGGCACCTTGCTGGCTCTATCAAAAGTATCGGTGCTAAGGAAGCTCCCATAATCCGATATGAGGAATTTTATTCTGAAAATAAAAGGAATTTGCCTTGATTTCAGTCTCTTGTAATAATTTTGTGGATAACAGTACTTAAGCCGGTCATAGATGGTTCGAATCTCAGCTGACTCAGCAGAAACAAGACGAGATTTGAACCATGTATGGGCAGGCTGAATGCATCCAAGTCGATCAATTAACTTGGGTACAACCAGTCTGTCGGATTTTTCATGCGATTATAGCAAGCTGTTACAGCCACTAGCAATCGTGACAGACCCAACCGGGGCAGGGGCTTTTGCAGTGTAGCCCCTTGCCTACTGACTATGGGCCCTGGCATTTCAGGGGGCTCCATTCTTGGGAGGTGGGTGCCTGGGGGACCCTTAGAGTGGTCTTGCTTCAGATTTGGGTCCATGTCTCCCCGAAAAACACAGACTCTGGGAACCTAGGACCTGGATACAGATTTGCGGCCTTTGTGCCCAAAACCAGCAATGACTGCTTTAGACTGTGAGACTCGGAGTAGATGTTAATATAATCAGTTAAAAAACAACCTGATGCTGGGGTCTCCTGATGCTGGGGTCTCCTGCTAGAATCTGTTTACTACGGTATCTTTCTCTCATGGTATCATCTCCACATTGTGAGGCTTCTAGGTGTGACTTCCCATTGTTAATTGAGTCACCTATTGTTTCTATCTGTCTGCTAATCCTTTAACCACTTAAGGACCAAGCCTCTTTCTGAGATTTGGTGTTTACAAGTTAAAAACAGCTTTTGCTAGGAAATTACTTAGAACCCACAAACATTATAATTTTGGGCATCTGATGCTGGGGTCTCCTGCTATAATCTGTTTACTAAGGTATCTTTCTCGCATGGTATCATTTCCACATTGTGTGGCTTATAGGTGTGACTTCCCATTGTTAATTGAGTCACCTATTGTTTCGATCTGTCTGCTAATCCTTTAACCACTTAAGGACCGAGCCTCTTTCTGAGATTTGGAGGTTACAAGTTAAAAACTTTTTTTTTTTGCTAGAAAATTACTTAGAACCCCCAAACATTGTATATTTTTTTTCTAATGCCCTAGAGAATAAAATGGCGGTCGTTGCAGTACTTTCTGTCACAGCGTATTTGTGCAGCGGTCTTACAAGCGCACTTTTTTTGGGGAAAAAATACACTTTTTTGCATTAAAAAATAAGACGACAGTTTAGTTAGCCAGATTTTTTTTTTAATATATTATGAAAGATAATGTTACGCCGAGTAAATTGATACCCAACATGTCACGCTTCAAAATTGCGCCCGCTCGTGGAATGGTGACAAACTTTTATCCTAAAAAATCTCCATATGCGACGTTTAAAAAATTCTACAGGTTGCATGTTTTGAGTTAACATAAACAAAAACGTGTAGCGCTAAATGAAGAAAAAGGGCACCTTAGAAATAATGGGTTAGAAAGCCAATGCCTTGTGTGTAATACAGCTAGAACGCAAGTAATTAATTCCCATAGAGGAACACTGATAGAGGAAAAACTGTTTATAACCTAGTCAGTGAATTAGAAACTGAATAGGTCATCACTTGAAAGTGGTGTGGAAAGAACCTTCACCAGCATACGTCATAAAGTTTTAGAAATGATGATATGTAGTAAATCATTAACAGTCCTGCTTAATATGTTGAATGATGTATAAATGGACCAGTTTCAAAATATCACACCACAGTGTCTTCACAAACATGCAATGCACTCAGATGGTATAGATGGAGGCTTACCGGAGGGTTTGAACCCAAGACAGTGTATACTGTGAGGGTCAAACCGGCTTTTATTGCTCCCTGGCAATAGTGAGAAGACCTTGGCAGCCTGAAGATATCAAGGGAAGTTTTCTGAAGGCGTATTTTCTCCAAACACAACAGAAGTCCTTGCGTATGACTCATAAAGGGTATAAAAAGGACCACATAGTGTAATACCGTAGAGACTGTATTTATTAAAATTGAAGAAATACACTTACATGATGTAGATGTTAAAAAAGCGCTTGTACATAAAAAGGGGCGGCAGTGGAGTCCTCCCGACGCGTTTCGTCTGAATAGACTTCGTCCTGTTTTGAGTTACAGAGGAGGTCTAGGGCTAGAATTTTTGCTCTCGCTCTACCGATTGCGGCGATACCTCACCTCTGGTTTGAACACCGTTTTCATATGCGGCACTGCTCACGTATGCGTACGCTTCTGCACACGAGCTCGGCGGGACGGGGCGCTTTTAAAAAATGTTATTTTTTTTCTTATTTATTTTACCATTTATTTTATTTTTTTACACTGTTCTTTAAAAAAAAAAAATTGTGTCACTTTTATTCCTATTACAAAGGATGTAAACATCCCTTGTAATAGAAAAAAGCATGACAGGACCTCTTCAATATGAGATCTGGGGTCAAAAAACACCTCAGATCTCATATTTACACTAAAATGCAATAAAAAAAAATGTCCCTTTAAGAGCTATGGGCGGAAATGACGTTTTGACGTCGCTTCCGCCCTGCAGTGGTATGGAGACGGGTGGGGGCCATCTTCCCCTCACTCATCTCCATGCCAATCCAGGGAGAGGACCTGATCACCTCCGCCGCTGCTGACGGCTCCGGTCAGCGGCGGAGGGCACCGGAGAAAAGCGGTAGGGGGGCCTCTCCCGTCTCCGATAAAAGTGATCTTGCGGCGAATCCGCCGCAGAGACCACTTTTTTCTTGAAGCGGACCGCCTGCTAAATAAGAGGATACAGAGGATAGAGAGACGTAAAACGACGGCGGGCGGTCCGTAATTGGTTAAAGATTTGGACAGCCCTGGGTCTTCTTACTGGGAACTGGTAGCGAACTGGAAGCTCTTATCTGATTTTCTGTGATATGTATCAAAGTGAGTTTCAGTTTGCAACAAAGCTGGTGTGGTCTAGTTCTTGGGTGCAACGCTCAGCTACTGGTTACAAGGTAGGGGAAGCTGTATCTTGATGGAGGCACCCAAGCTGGGTTGCTGGATGGTCCACTACAGCAATCAATAATCACTGCATTCTCCCGGCAGGGACAACTTCTCCTGCCCACCCCGGGAGAACACAATGGCTTTGTGGGAGCGATTCCCCCATCAACACTGTCTGACTTGATGGGGGAAATCGGTCTTTGCAAAGAAAATAGCCCCATCTATGGCTGGCCTTAGACTGAAAAGGGGAGGGGCAGTATTTGTGGTCAATAAGGAGTCCTGCATTTGGTGTTCCACATTCGGCCTTTGAGCCATAGTTTGGAGACCACTGCGCTTAAGAAAGTGCTTCTATATAGAGGGAAGGAGAACTTGGCTCAGGAGTCTTCTTGAGACAGTCAGCTAGTGTATGTACCACCAATAAAAAAGGAACATACTGACAGGAGGAGAGAGCAGAGAGATTATATCAGCCTACTGCTGCTGTCCAATCGCAGGCTGGGGGTGGAGAGGTGACCCAGCTGTGTTGCGTAACTGTAGCTGAGAAATGTCAGATCACAAAGTGGACTGTGCTTTGGGGCGGAGCTTTTTAAATCTTTGGACTGAATGGGCAGAAGTGAAAACCCTATGGCAGCTCAAACAGCTACACTTACTGGACGCTTTATGAGGTACACCTGTTCAATTTCTCTGTAATACAAATTGCTAATCAGCCAATCACATGGCAGCAACCTAATGCATCTAGGCATCTAGACGTGGTGAAGACAACTTGCTAAAGTTCACACCGAGCACCAGAATGGGGAAGAAAGGGGGATTTAAGTGACTTTGAATGTGACATGGTTCTTTGTGCCAGACGGGCTGGTCTGAGTATTTCAAAACCTGCTGATCTACTGGGCTTTTCACACACAACCATCTCTCTCGGGTTTACAGGGAATGGTCTGAAAAAGAGAAAATATCCAGTGAGCGGCAGTTGTGTGGAGGAAAATGCCTTGTTGATGTCAGAGGAGAATGGGCATATTCGAGATAATAGAAAGGCAACAGTAACTCAAATAACCACTCGTTACATCCAAGGTATGCAGAATACCATCTCTGAACACACAACACATAGAACCTTGAAGCAGATGGACTACAGCAGGAGAAGATCACACTGAGTGCCACTCTTGTCAGCTAAGAACAGGAAATGGAGGCTACAATTCACACAGGATCACCAAAATTGGACAATAGAAGATTGAAAACGTTGCCTGGTCTGAGTCTCGATTTCAGCTGCGACATTCAGATGGTCAGAATTTGGTGCAAACAACATGAAAGTATGGATCCATCCTGCCTTGTATCAACAGTTCAGGCTGGTGGTGGGGGTGTAATGATGTGGGGGATATTTTCTTGGCACACTTTGGGCCCCTTAGTACAAATTGAGCATCATTTAAACATCACGGCCTACCTGAGTATTGTTGCTGACCATGTCCATCCCTTTATGACTACAGTGTCCCCATCTTCTGATGGCTCCTTCCTGCAGGATAATGCACCATGTCACAAAGCTCCAATCATCTCACCACTGGACAATGAGGTCACTGTACTCCAATGTCCTTCACACTCACCAGATCTCCATCCAATAGAGCTCCACACTCACCAGATCTCATCCAATAGAGCACCTTTGGGATGTGGTGGTGATGCCATCATGACACTATGGACCAAAATCTCTGAGGAATGTTTCCAACACCTTGTTGAATCTATGCCATGAAGAATGAAGGCAGTTCTGGAGGAAATAGAGGGAGTCCAACCCGGAACTAGCAAGGTGTACCTAATAAAGTGCCTGGTGTGTGTATGTATTTCATATGTGCTGGATTTAGCGGTTTGCCTGGGGTTCAGCTCTAAATAAACCTGCGTGTTCCAGGTGGATGAGGTATAAATCTACATTCAATATTGCTGGCTTCCTGACTAGAGTAAGCGATCGCTTTACAGGTTTGGAGCGGCATCACAGCTAAATGACACCAGAATGAATGTTTCTTTTCACGGCCCCGTCTGACAAATATAGATCACTAATTTAGTTAGAGGAACCTGGCGTGTCAGGCCCTGCCGGTCATCCTATTAATTATAAACCCTTCAGACTCCATTTTATCAGCGCTCTCTGAAGCCGGTAGGATTCACGTATGTCAGTGGCAGGCGCTGTCTCATCTCTTAGGCTCTGAGGATGAAGAAGGAGAACATCTGCCAAGAAAGTGACAGCATCAAATCATCAGTCTGTTCTGGAGATGCTACATAGGAGCGCAGCCAGAATCATCTGGAAGACAAATTTTACTTTTATATTTAATTGTTACGGAAAAGCTCCCTTTCCCCGCTGACATGGCCATCCAGCAAGTTGACTTTCTGAGAAGTTTTGGGACATCCGGGTCACCAGAACACCTACTATATACAGCACTTGGTTTCCAAGCCAAGTCATTCTTTTCCTAGACACAATTAAAGCTTGTGTTGTGTGTAGAGCCATTCGTCCTCCATGAAAGGTGATTATACTTCCCATGATGCCTTATACTAAGGCCACTTACCTGTCGAGGGGATGCCCACAAAAGTTTCACAAAGTGTGGGACATTTGGACTGAAGCCCCCTCCACTGACCTTTCTCCTTAAACATTCCACCCCCTACTTTAAAGTTACGAGACCCAAAGATTGACCCTGACTGGTTTAAATACAAGCACTTTGCAGGTGTACTGTAGATTTGGGAGCGCAATTTTAGTCTAAGTGCCAGTTAGGGCACTAATGTTTTTGACTGTTCTAAGTCATGTTATGTTGTGTAAAGGTTCCGAGCCTGGGTATGCCCAATAGGCTCTGTTTTTGTATGTTACTCTTTTTCAAAAACCTCAATAAAAAGATTTTTTTTTTTTTTAAAAAATCCCTGTTGACCTTCAAAGGTCCCCTGTTGACCTTCTGAAAAGTTTTGGGACATCCAGGTCACCAGAACACCTACTTGGCTTGGTTTCCAAGTCAAGTTATCCTTTTCCTAGACACAATTAAAGCTTGTGTTGTGTGCAGAGCCACTCGTCCTCCATGAAAGGTGATTATACTTCCCATGATGCCTTAAACTAAGGCCACTTACCTGTCGAGGGGATGCCCACAAAAGTTTCACAAAGTGTGGGACATTTGGACTGAAGCCCCCTCCGCTGACCTTACTCCTTAAACATTCCACCCCCTACTTTAAAGTTACGAGACCCAAAGATTGACCCTGACTGGTTTAAATACAAGCACTTTGCAGGTGTACTGTAGATTTGGGAGCGCACTTTTAGTCAAAGTGCCAGTTAGGGCACTAATGTTTTTGACTGTTCTAAGTCGTCTTATGTTGTGTAAAGGTTCCGAGCCTGGGTATGCCCAATAGGCTCTGTTTTTGTATGTTACTCTTTTTCAAAAACCTCAATAAAACATTTTTCAAAAAAAAAAAAAAAAATTCCCTGTTGACCTTCAAAAGTCCCCTGTTGACCTTCTGAAACATTTTGGGACATCCAGGTCACCAGAACACCTACTTGGCTTGGTTTCCAAGCCAAGTCATCCTTTTCCTAAACACAATTAAAGCTTTTGTTGTATGTGTATGTGTGTTGTATGCCACTCGTCCTCCATGAAAGGTGATTATACTTCCCACAATGCCTTGGTAAGCCAGCAATAGGCAAACAGTATTGCACAAAAATTTCCCTCTGTTGAACCCTCTTTGCTCTTTGTTGGAACTGGCTTTATCAAAGACACAACCCTGGAGGGTTGGATCTTTACCAGAGCTGCTAACATGTCAGAATGTGGCACATAAAAGGACCAATGATCATACCTGGCTAGCAAGCGAACCAAGCTCCATACAGAACTGATGAACAGTAAAAAAAAAAAAGGAAAAAAATTGACTTTAAAGGTAGCCACTGGTAGCCCAAGTTGAAAGAAATGCTCAACAATATATAAATATAAACATTCACATTTTATTAGAAAACATTACAATTGATAAGAAACTGTAAACATCATATAAAATGTGCTAGCACAACATTCGCTCTCCCATATATGCTAAGGAATAGTATAAGTGGTTCATAGAGAGTAGCCTAAGCAAAATGGCCCACAGTACAAACATGAGTCGAATGCATCTGTATGGTGGGTATCCATAAATGAGGGCCACATGCGAGGTAATAGTGTTGTTGCCAAATGGATTACTACGAGTTTCGCCAACGGCTTTTTCAGGGGATCCTAATTGGCACAGGATTGGAACAGAGAGCATGGAATATCTATTCCATATAGTGGGAGAGGGGCGAGCAGCCACACTGAGAAGAGGAAGGACGTGCAGTGGATGACAGCCAAAAAATCAGGAGCCCGACCAAGGCAAGGCTTGTATTTATATGTCCCGCGTTAAAAGTTGCAATAATATAGTTCAAAAGACTGGTCAGTTTACATCCAAATGATGAGACCGCAATCTACATGTACATATATTTATCTGTACATGTAGATGTTTATGTTATATACACTTGCCATATACTTTTTGTATCATTTTTAGGAATTTTACATCTGAAAAATTATATAAACCTCTAAAGGGATTTTTAAGGCAATGAGTTTGGGTTAGTTTAAAATAAAATTAATTTTTATTGAGTATCATTTAACATAAAGAAAATTTATACACATATAGCATTAAAAGATAATATATAGACATAGGTAAGAATTCAAGACATAAAAATGTATTGTACGTATACATCCGATGACAATTGTAGTAACAGATTTGCATATAAGAAAGTTGTTGGAAATAAGCAGTGATGTGTCACGCTACCCAATACGGTCGCCCTTAATGGCTACTTGGATATGGGGTAGTGGGATTCCAACGCGGGTAGTGGGATTCCAAGGCCTTGGGAGAACGTAAGTCACTGGAGAATCCAATCTATGCAGGAGACTTGTGTGGTGCATTTTTGTACAAACTGTAATAGTATGATTGTTTTTTGATGTCTGTGGTTTTTTTCTGATTGTTTAGATTGTGATGTAGTTTCCCTGAAGAAGACTTGATTAATGTTGAAACGCGTTGGAATCCCAGTACCCCATATCCAAGTAGCCATTAAGGGCGACCGTATTGGGTAGCATGACACATCACTGCTTATTTCCAACAACTTCCTTATATGCAAATCTGTTACTACAATTGTCATCGGATGTATACGTACAATACATTTTTATGTCTTGAATTCTTACCTATGTCTATATATTATCTTTTAATGCTATATGTGTATAAATTTTCTTTATGTTAAATGATACTCAATAAAAATTAATTTTATTTTAAACTAACCCAAACTCATTGCCTTAAAAATCCCTTTAGAGGTTTATATAATTTTTCACATATATCTGGGATGATGGCAATGACACATCCACACCACCAAGGTCACATCTATATACAGGAATTTTACATCTTTACATGTCATTAAATACGTTTTTTTACTAATCTCCTCCACAATGTCCTTAGTCTCATTCAAAGTCCCAAACTCCCTTTTTCTTCATTACATGAACCCGAGATGGAGGCACATAACATGTGTGCTTTGTTCAAAGTCCCAAAATTCCCCCCTCTTCAAATGTAAAAGAGGGGACTTTGATGGGGACCCTGATGTAAAAGAGGAGTCTTTGAAGGACCCTGATGTAAGAGCGGTCCTTGATGAGGACTCTGATATAAGAGGGGTCCTTGATGAGGCCCCCGATAAAAGAGGGGTCTTTGATGAGGACCCTGATATAGGAGGGGTCCTTGATGAAGACCCTGATGTAAGAGGGGACTCTGGTGGGGACCCTGATGTAAGAGCGGTCTTTAATGAGGACCCTGATGTAAAAGCGGTCTTTGATGAGGACCCTAATGTAAGAGGGGACTCTAATGAGGACCTTAATGTAAGAGCGGTCCTTGATGAGGACTCTAATATAAGAGGGGTCCTTGATGAGGCCCCTGATGTAAGAGGGGTCTTTGATGAGGACCCTGATGTAAAAGCGGTCTTTGATGAGGACCCTGATGTAAGAGGGGAATCTGATGAGGACCCTCATGTAAGGGGTGGCTCTGATGGGGATCCTGATGTAAGAGGGGTCTTTGATGAGGACTCTTATGTAAGAGGGGACTCTGATGGGGACCCTGATGTAAGAGCGGACTCTGATGAGAACCCTGATGTAAGAGGGGTCTTTGATGAGGACCCTGATGTAAGGGGTGGCTCTGATGGGGATCCTGATGTAAGTGGGGTCTTTGATGAGGACCCTGATGTAAGAGGGGACTCTGATGAGGACCCTGATGTAAGGGGTGGCTCTGATGGGGATCCTGATGTAAGAGGGGTCTTTGATGAGGACCCTGATGTAAGAATGGTCTTTGATGAGGACCCTGATGTAAGAGGGGACTCTGATAGGGACCCTGATGTAAGAGCGGACTCTGATGAGAACCCTGATGTAAGAGCGGCCTTTGATGAGGACCCTAATGTAAGAGGGGACTCTGATGAGGACCCTGATGTAAGAGGGGACTCTAATGAGGACCCTGATGTAAGAGGGGTCTTTGATGAGGACCCTGATGTAAGAGGGGTCCTTGATGAGGACTCTGATGTAAGAGGGTACTCTGATGGGGACCTTGATGTAAGAGGGAACTCTGATGGGGACCTGATGTAAGAGGGGTCTTTGATGAGGACTCTGATGTAAGAGCGGTTTTTGATGAGGACCCTGATGTAAGAGGGGTCCTTGATGAGGACCCTGATGTAAGAGGGGTCTTTGATGAGGACTCTGATGTAAGAGGGGTCTTTGATGAGGACACTGATGTAAGAGGGGTCCTTGATGAGGACCCTGATGTAGGAGGGGACTCTGATGAGGACCCTGATGTAAGGGGGTGGCTCTGATGGGGACTCTGATGGGAACCCCAATGTAAAAGAGGGGACTTTGATGAGGACCCTGATGTATGAGGGGTCTTTGATGAGGACCCTGATGTAGGAGGGGACTCTGATGAGGACCCTGATGTAAGGGATGACTCTGAGGTGGACCGTGATCTAATGGGGAATTCTGATGTGGACCTTATGTAAATAGGGTCTCTGATCTTTTTTTTTTTTCTGGTCCACGGGTATTTGTAAAATATGCAATGTGGTCGTTGTACTGAAAAGTTTGGACACCCCTTGTTTTAGGGCAAATGCGATTTCCCTTTAAGCTGCTATACATTGAGATTCCTTTTCACACTATCTCTTGGCCCTGCTCCGAATTAATACACTTCTAATTACTTTCATAGAGAGCGGAGAGGCTGCTCCTGCTATTAGCCTTAATGTACATCTTTATGATACCCATAAACCTCATGTTGTAACGGGTGCTGAACACTCCTGAGTCATACATATACTGGAGGACCAAATGACCTGTGATGTGTATAAAATACCCCCCTGGCTCTTGTGCGGGGGTAGTGAGGAAGCTGCAAAGCGTATCGCCGAGCGCCAATATATTACGATTTTCCCATTGTGGATGAAAATTCTTGATTTCGCCTGCAAAGCCCTGCATGAAGTTTTATACACAAGCCACTCTCATAATTTAGGAAATAAAAGGAAAAGGCTCAGTGCACTGGATCATGTCATTTAAAGTAAAGCTAAAGGCAAAACTTTTTTTTTCATTTTGGATAGAGTAAGGGAGGGTTGTAAAGTTTATTTTTCCCATCTGTGTCCCATTGGGGAGATTCCTCTTCACTTCCTGTCCAAGAGCCAAAACAGGAAATGAATTCAAATCCCTCCAAAGTGAGGGAATCCTTGGTGGTCGCCAGAGCTAGTGTCCCCACTGGAGAATTTTTCCTCTCTTCCTGTTCTGGAGACAACACAAAATGTGGGATTTTCTTTTACTTTCACTTTCGGTGATAATGGTAAACAGGACAAATAGAGAGGGTGAGTCTCCCCAATAGGGGAACAGACCGCAATAAAAACCTGACAGGGATTCTATTCCCTCTACACTCTATCCAAATCTTTTTTGCCTTTAGTTACACTTTAAGTGAGTGCCCTGGTTCGGTATTAGGCCTGATGTAGTGGAAATTTCCCTTAGGCGGCTCTCCAGAGGACAAGGGTCCTAGATTGTCTCATATCTCAGATCAACATAATGTGCAGGAATGAAAGGGCCAAACCAGTACTATAGGGTCTAGAGCCAGGGACTGGAACTGGCAGTTGTTAACTCCTAAATGACCCATTAGGGCCCTGGTACCCAACCTGCTGTGTTTTAACACTTTTTGTATGGCCCTCAGGGCCCCTGCAGACACTATTCTGTGTGGCCCTCAGGGCCCCTGCAGACACTATTCTGTGTTGCCCTCAGGGCCCCTGCAGACCCTAATCTGTGTTTCCCTGTTGTAGCAGTATTCTCTAGTTTGACTGTCTCCTGAAGCATGCATCAGTCTCCAAAAATTACTATAGCATGTTCACAGTCTCCAACAGCTCCCATAGCACAGTCTCTAAAAGTTTCCTGCAGCATGTCTGCAGTCTCTGACCATCTCTTGTGTCATGTCCACAGTCTCTGATCATCTTCTGCATCATGTCCATGGTCTCTGACCATCTCTTGCATAATGTCCATGGTCTTTGACCATCTCTTGTATCATGTCCACGGTTTCTGACCATCTCCTGCATCATGTCCACGGTCTCTGACCATCTCTTGCATCATGTCCACGGTCTCTGATCATCTCTTGCATCATGTCCACGGTCTCTGACCATCTCTTGCATCATGTCCATGGTCTCTTACCATCTCTTGCATCATGTCCACGGTCTCTGACCATCTCTTGCATCATGTCCACGGTCTCTGACCATCTCTTGCATTATGTCCACGGTCTCTGAACATCTCTTGCATCACGTCCACGGTCTCTGACCATCTCTTGCATCATGTTCGCAGTCTCTGACCATCTCCTGTATCATGTCTGCAGTCTCTAACCATCTCTTGTATCATGCCATCAGTCTTTGATTATATTCGGTTTTGTGTCTGCTGTCTCTGACACTGAATATTCACTTACTTTTATGTGTGAGCCTTTGGGGGGGAGTATGGTGCCCCCAAATTAAGTTTGCTCACCACCGCTGCCTTAAGATCATTTCAGCCTCTGATGAAGGGGACCTGCAGAGCTCCTGAAACACTTTGGCTTTTTACTGAAAATAACTTTTACTGCCTATTCATGCTTGCTACAAGCTGACTCTGGTCAACATTGTCCAATCAGAGTGTAGGAATTCTTTCAAAAACTGAAATGCCCTTTGTTTGCAAAAATGACAGGCTACTTTGATTTCACCCCACACCTCGTTATGCACATAGCACAGGTTAAAAAAAAACTTTTAATAAACTACAAATCAGGAACAAACTGAATATTTTGCTAGATGTTCTTCAAAGCTCGATGTAAACATAAAATTCTTATTTTAGTAGACATGACTTGTGTCTTAGTCATTGGTGAGAGCGAACAAATTAAAAATGTCGCCCCTGAGGACAGTAACACCACAGCAAAGAGCAGCAATAAACCAGGGCAATGAAACCATAATAGAGACGCAGGCTCTGTAAGTATATTTGTTCACTTCTTCCTATTTT
The DNA here is from genome assembly GCA_037952835.1 of Lithobates septentrionalis. Classification (NCBI taxonomy): domain Eukaryota; kingdom Metazoa; phylum Chordata; class Amphibia; order Anura; family Ranidae; genus Lithobates; species Lithobates septentrionalis. Next base: position 907,303 of record JBBDGP010000776.1, read on the forward strand.
AAATCCCGAGGATCGTCAGTTTTATGATGGAGACGAAAGGCTAAATACATCCACTGCGCTATGGTTATAGCACCATAAAAAGTAGCATTTACCTCTCAGACAATCGGTCTGCGGGACAGGCAAAGCTAAAGGTGCCTAATCCTGGGGGGAGAAAATGTTCATTAAAGGCATAGTCCACCTTTTCCAAAAATTAATCAATGCTCCCTCAGTAATGAAAAGAAAAAATGGGCATTATATTTTTTTGTCTTCAAGCCTACAGAGCATTGCAACTGTGATCAGTGCAACACACAGGCTCCTGCGTTGTTTACCCCAAACCCCAGGTCCATGTTCAGGAGGAAGTAGTCTATGGACTACAAGTGTAGTCATGTCACTGCCCTGCTGCCGGCACGATCTGTAAGACTCTCTGCCGAGGTGGAGGATGGGACTTGTAGTCTTCCTGTTCACAGATCCTGGTGAAGGGATAATGCAGTTGTATCGGTGGAGTGGGGTGGTGGTTTGGGGGGGTGGGATTAGGGAATGCAGCTAGGTTTCATGATACACCCTAAACAATGGTGTAACATGAAACATGGTATGAAATGTATACTTTTCCTTCAACTTGTGGGCTCTCCAATCCAGTCTGGTTAGCTCTTTTGTCCAATTATGTTTTCGCTGATCTATTTTTTGCACAGGGAGTGTGAGACCAGCTTAAAGGACAATTCACCTGGGTCAAGCCACTGTATGCCAAGGAACATGGGGAATAAGTTAGGGTTCGCTGAAAGGACCATCCAACCTGTTCAAACCACGGTATGCCAAGGAAAATGGGGAATAAGTTAGGTTCCCGCTGAAGGGGTCCATCCACCCTGTTCAAGCCATGGGTCAGGAACAGGGTCCATCCACCCTGTTCAAGCCATGGTATGCCAAGGCAGATGGTGACTTGAAGCTGAGGGATAGACCTTTATGGGACCCTAAGTCTTTCAGTAATCATATGGGGCACTGGTCCTTTTTGGTATGTATGGCCACCCTTTAGTTGAACAATAAACAAAGCTATCAAATTAGTCTGATTGGCTCTTTGTCCAATTAATTTGCTTCAATTGAATCTGCATGGATTGGGTGAGGACAGCTGAAAGGACTTACAACCCTGTTCAAACCACCATATGCCAAGGCTGATGGAGGATAGCATGGGGTCCATGGAAAGGATCATCTACCCCGTTCAAACCAGTGTTTGCCAAGGCAGATGGTGGCTTTAATATGCTGGATAGTCCTTTCAGTGGACCCCACCCAATCCCCCATCGGCCTTGCCATATGGTGGTTTGAATAGGGTAGAAAGTCTTTTCAGCTGTCCCTACCCAATCCATGCAAAGATTCAATTAAAGCAATTTAATTGGAGAAAGAGTCTTTCTCTCCTCATGTGGGGCACCGGTGTTCTGATATTTGTATGGCCACCCTCAGTCGAATGATAAATAAGGCTATCATAATAGTCCATCCAGCTCTTTATCCAATAAGGTTGCTCCAATTAAATCTTTGTTAGAATTGGGTGGGGACTGCTGAAAGGACCATATGCCAAGACAGATGGTGGCTTGAACCTGGTGGATAATCCTTTTAGTGGACCCCAGCCTTTCCCTCATTGGCCTTAGCATATGGTGGTTTGAAAACCGTAGAAAGTCCTTTCAGCTGTCCCCACCAAAATCCATGCAAAGATTCAATTGAAGCAATTTAATTGGACAAAGAGTCTTTCCCTCCTCGTGTGGGGCACTGGTGTCATGATATTTGCATGGTCACCCTTAGTCAGGTGATAAATAAAGCTGTCTAATTAGTCCAAACAGCTCTTTATTCATTTAAGTTTCTCCAATTGATTGTATTCCAAGGCAGATGGTGGTTTGAACATGGTGGATGGTCATTTTAGTGGATTCCACCCTATCCCGAGTCTTTCCCTCCTCATGTGGAGCACAGGTCCTTTTTTATTTGTATAGCCACCTAGTCAGGTGATGGACAAGACTATCTAGTTAGTTTGATGAGCTCTTGGCCCTACTAGGTGGCTCCAACCATATCTTTGCATGGATAGGGTGCAGATGCTGAAAGGACTGACCACCCTGTTCATGTCACCATATGCCAAGGCAGATGGGGGATAGTGTGGGATCTGCTGAAAGAATTAATTACTCGGTTCAAGCCACTGTATGCCAAGAAAGATGCTAGCTTGAACTGAAGAATAGTTCTTTAAGCAGACCCCACCCTATTCTGAGTCTTTTGCTCCCCATGCAGCATGTTGGTCCTTTGTTCCAGTCTGTCTTTTGTTGGTGGTAATATTTTGATACCTTGCCAATGTTCATAGACGTATTATCAAATGACTCATCCATGATCCATTGTGTAAGATTATCTCTTTTATTTTAACTGCATATGCATCCTTGAAAAGTGGACTTTGTTCCAAGAAGCGCATTGGATGAAAGGAATCCTATGCAAGATGATCTGCCACGTGGCATGCGACTATGAGATTGTAAACAGGTCTATTTCTTTTGGTTTTAACCTGGGGAGTATATTAACATTCAACAAATTATCCTATACACCGATCAGCTCTAACATTAGGTCCACTGGCAGTTAAAGTGAATAATAAGGATTATCTCCTTACAATGGCACCTGATATATTAGGCAGCATTTGAACATGTTGTCCCTGAAGTTGATGTGTTAAAAGCAGAAAAAATGGGCAAGTGTAAGGATTGGAGAGACTTTGACAAGGACCAAATTGTAATGGCTAGATGATCGGCTCATAGCAACTTCAAAACTGCAGCTTTTTTGGGATGTCTGCAGTGGTCAGGACCGACCAAAAGTGGTCCAAGGAAGGAAAAGAGGGGAACTTGGTGACAGCGTCACGGGCGGCAAAGGCTCATTGATGTATGTAGGTAGTGAAGGCTGGCCAGTGTAGCCCAATCCAATAGAAGAGCTACTGTAGCTCACATGAGCTCAAAGGAGCTGAAAATGTTCATGCTGGTTCACAGTTTGTTGTGTATGGGGTTGTGTAGCCACAGACCAGCCAGGGTGCCCATGCTGACCCGTGTCCACAGCCAAAAGTGTCTACAATGGGCACGTGAGCATCAGAACTGGACCACAGAGCAATAGAAGAAGGTGGCCTGGTCTGATTAATTCAAGAATGGTTTGAATAACACAACAAGAAGTGTGAGGTGTTGCCCTGGCATCCAAATTCTCCAGATCTCAATCCAATCGAGCATTTGTGGGATGTGCTTGAAAAACAAGTCCGATCTATGGAGGCCCCACCTCAAAACCTACAAGACTTAAAGGATCTGCTAGTGACGGCTTGGTGCCAGATACCACAGCATACCTCAGTGGCGTCACTAGGGTTGGTGTCACCCAGGGAGGTAAAACATGGTGTAGTCCCGCCTCAGTACAGACAACTTGATTGGAGTCCACCTGTGGTAAATTCAGTTGATTGGACATGATTTGGAAAGAAACACACCTGCCTATATAAGGTCCCACGGTTCACCGTGCAGATCAGAGCACAAACCAAGCCATGAAGTCCGAGGAGTTGTCTGTAGACCTCCGAGACAGGATTGTTTGGAGACACAGGTCTGGGGATCGGTACAGAAAAATGTCTGCAGCATTGGTCCCAATGAGCACAGTGGCCTCCATCATCCATAAATGGAAGAAGTTTTGAACCACCAGAACTCTTCCTAGAGCGGGCCGCCCAGCCAAACTGAGCGATCGGGGGAAAAGGGTCTTAGTCAGGGAGGTCACCAAGAACCCAATGGTCACTCTGACAGAGCTCCAGTGTTTCTCTGTGGAGAGAGGAGAACCTTCCAGAAGACCAACCATCTCAGCATCACTCCACCAATCAGGCCTGTATGGTAGAGTGGCCAGACGGAAGCCACTCCTCCGTAAAAGGCACATGACAGCCTGCCTGGAGTTTGCCAAAAGGCACCTGAAGGACTCTCAGACCATGAGAAACAAAATTCTCTGGTCTTATGAAACAAAAATTGAACTCTTTGGCCTGAATGGCAAGCGTCATGTCTGGAAGAAACCAGGCACCGTTCATCACCTGGCCAATACCATCCCTACAGTAAAGCATGGTGGTGGCAGCATCATGCTGTGGGGACATTTTTCAGCGGCAGGAACTGGGAGACTAGTCAGGCTCGAGGGAAAGATGAATGCAGCAACGTTCAGAGACATCCTTGATGAAAACCTGCTCAAGAGCGCTCTGGACCTCACACTGGGGCAAAGGTTCATCTTCCAACAGGACGACGACCCTAAGCACACAGCCAAGATAACAAAGGAGTGGCTTAGGGACAACCCTGTAAATATCCTTAAGTCGCCCAGTCAGAGCCCAGACTTGAACCCGATTGAACGTCTCTGGAGAGATCTGAAAATGGCTGTGCACCGACGCTCCCCATCCAAACTGATGGAGCTTGAGAGGTCCGGCAAAGAAGAATGGGAGAAACTTTCCAAAAATAGGTGTGCCAAGCTTGTAGCATCATACTCAGAAAGACTTGAGGCTGTAATTGGTGCCAAAGGAGCTTCAACAAAGTATTGAGCAAAGGCTGTGAATACTTATGTACATGGGATTTTTTTTTCGTTTTTTATTTTTAATACATTTGCAAAGATTTCAAAAAAACTTCTTTGACGTTGTCATTATGGGGTATTGTTTGTAGAATTTTGAGAAAAAAAATAATGAGTTTAATTCATTTTAGAATAAGGCTGTAACATAACAAAATGTGGAAAAAGTGAAGCGTTGTGAATACTTTCTGGATGCATTGTATATTTTTTAAAATTAGTCTATGGTAAATTTTTATGTGGTTTCGGTAAAATTTTTGGAAATTGTATAGATTGTTTATGGTTTCTCAGTGCTACAGATGGAGTCTGTTTTTGCTTTTTTCTTTACTAATTGACTAACTATGGGAGTGATATCATTTTTAGACTATAGTATCTTACTCCTTTTGTTCTCAATAGTATTTCAATGGTTGCTGCATTGCAGACACGCAATTTTAAATGTTCGGAAATGTTCTGCAAAATCTAAGGCTTTCTGAATGCTTTTTCCGGCAGAGGCTGGATGAATTAATGAGGTATAAACACCTTGCACGTCACCCATTGCCACAGCCAGAAAGTTTAAGGCCCACTTAAACAATTTTCTTGCTTAGCATAGCAGCAACGTTATTTTTTTTTTTACGGCGCCCATCAAAGCAGAGAAAGGTCCAGCGGCTGGTTTATATAAAGCTTATCATTATACACTCTTCTACCTTTCCACTAAGTTTTCAAAAGTGATCTTTCTTCATGCACGCTTTGTGTGGGTTCACGTTAAACTGGCTGATGGGAGAGACGGTCTGCACAAATGTTTAAATATTAAGAGCAACAGAAAAACACTGTAATGCCGCGTACACACGAGCGGACTTTACGGCAGACTTTGCCCGGCGGACTTTTCGACGGAATTTACGACGGACTTTCTGAATGAACGGACTTGCCTACACACAATCCACCAAAGTCCGTCGAATTCGTACGTGATGACGTACGACCGGACTAAAATAAGGAAGTTCATAGCCAGTAGCCAATAGCTGCCCTAGCGTGGCTTTTTGTCCGTTGAACTAGCATACAGACGAGCGGACTTTTCGACCGGACTCGATTTCGACGGATTGATTTAAAACATGTTTCAAATCTAAGTCCGTCCAACTTTTGAGAAAACAAAGTCCGCTGGAGCCCACACACATCGAATTGTCCAACGAAAGCTCGTCCGCCGGGCAAAGTCTGCCGTAAAGTCCGCTCGTGAGTACGCGGCATAATGAGGAACAATGCTGAAAGGCTTCCACCTACAGAGAAGTCCTCAAAATTTGTAACAAACAGAAATAAAGAACAGACAGGACTGCAATGTCCGACCAGCAGAATTAGGAAAACAACATCCTCAGGTGATGGTGAACGGTTTTGAAAGTTTATTTAGAAGAGAAGAATTGCAAAGTAGAGAGGTCAGCCATAGTAAGCGTACCAAGAACCTGCGTCTTTGCAAAACCAGAGGTTGATCGGTCCAATTCTGGACAATTGTCACAGGGCATCCCAAAATATAAAGATTTTAACACATTCAGTTAACAGTTTTACACATACTGTATAACAATCACAAGAGACATTAATTTCTCTTGTTTTGGAGCACCTCTTGACCAGGACCCTCTGAAATGTCTTCCTGTGCAGCACCCCCCAAAGAGCCACAAGTAAGCTGGGATCCCCCACCCTGCACAGCCAGGCACATTGAATATTCATAGGCACTCCAGAGTCTGAGAACAGTCCATGAATTTGTTTTTCGTTATTTATTGAGGGATAATAACTTGGATAGGGATGGGAGATCATGGGATGCCCATTTGACTTCAACAACTTCAGGGACAACTTTTCTCTATATACAGCAACTTTTCTTCACTCCAGCACACACTTGCTTGCAGAACTAGCTGGGATACTGAGAATAACTGAAAGACAAAAACAGAACATTCCATAGCTCAACTCACCGACCAGTCTGCCAACTGACCAAATTAACCTGTCCAGGTGGGCCCGGAGGCAGCCCAATCCCCCTCATCTATCCATTTAATGCATGTGCTTCCATTGTGGAGACGCTTATAAACTCAGTAGCGTTAGGACGGCAAGCATACACAGGGTGCCATGAAGAGGCCTTGCAGCTTATGCATGCGTTTGCAAATGCGTGCTAACTAAACCCCTGTTTTTAACGCAGACTGTTGGACAGGTTAATTTGGTCAGTTGGCAGGCTGGTTGGTGAGTTGAGCTATGGAATGTTCTGTTTTTGTCTTTCATGTGATTGCCCTTCCATATGCTCCTTGCTGTGAAGGCCAGTTATAGGTGGGGGCAGGGGCCATTTGTTTGATACTGAGAATAATTGACAGTCGCTCAGTCAGATGAAGCAATGGCCTATTACAGGCAGGAACCTGAGGCCCCTTAGGTGTGTAGTAGAATTTCAGCGTCCACCTTACATCACTTCTCTGGCTACTGTTTCCAGCACCACCTCTTCAGACACTGCCAACCCACCTGGCTGCAGCTGCCCCTTTCACTAGTCCTCCAGGCTATCTTCTCCCCAGAGTCCTCCAGACTGACACTCACCAGCACACCTGACTGACTCTCAGGAGATCTCCCAGACGTGCTGACCTGCTCCTGCTGTCCTCTATCCTTGCTCCCATGCCTCCAGGAAAGCCTCCTCCTATGTGTTGTAGAAGGGACATTCCAGCACCCAAGCCCCGTCCTGAGGTCACCCCCCCTAGACTAGGGGGCACCCTAAAGGACCACCGACGGCCTCCTCAGAACTTCATCTTCCACCCGACTGCCCCTCTGGCATGACTCATGCCTATCTGTGAGGTGGCCTGCCCCCTGCCAGCCCTTTTTTACTGGGGATTGGCTGAGGTCCTCATTAATATTCATGGCAGCCCCTCTTCACTTCCACCCTCGAGCTCTAGAAGTCTCTACCAACTTCCAGGCTAGGGGGAAGTGCCAGAGAGAGCTGCCTGATGGGCCATCCAGCCCTGAACTAAAGTAACCCTGATCCAGATTACACAGCTCAGGCTTAGCCCCAAGCCAACTATGTTTTGCCTGTCTTAATAGACCTACACTAAGTCTAGCGCACTTCTACATGGTGCTACACAATATTAGAAAAGCTGGCCATACACTGAGCAAGTTGCAGCTGGTTCCTTATAAACCTGCTGAAATTCAAGCCATGGGCGGCTCTGTGGGAACCCTTGATTCCAACATCCATCGATCTGAAGGAAGGAAAGGGGATCACCGCTCCAGGTGGAAATGTGGATATAGAACTCTCCTCGGAAACTGGAACACCAGGTGCCGGCTAAGCATATAGCAACATGAGGCAAAACGGAAGTTCTGGACAGCCGCACTCTGGAATATGACTAAGCACTGTTAAGTGTGAAACGCATCAGCTCGTTTGTCCCATTTTTCTGCTGTGGCTTGTATCTGTTGCACTTTTTTACAAATAAAGGCTATATTCCGGAGTGCGGCTGTCCAGAACTTCCTTCTTGCCTCATCCATCGATCTGAAAATTGAAGGAGCTGAATGGAAAACATGTGTTTCAAGACCTTGTGTCTTCCCAGTGTCTTTTAAGCGCCCATTTTGGGAAGTTGCCACGCAAGACCTCCCAAAATATAAACATTTGAACATTCACCTCGTTGTACAATATTCTGAAACGAAAGCTGGCCATATACAGAGCAAATTGCAGCTAGTTCCTGATGAACCGGACAAAATCCGAGCCATGGGTAGTTCTGTTGGAACCCTCCTCTGCCCAACATCCTATGATCTGGAAATTGAAGGAGCTGGATTGATATATGTATCAAGACCTTGCGTTTTCGCAGATACAGAGGCTTTAAAGCTCCAATCTTGGAGAAGTTGTCACATATGACCTCCCAAAATATAAACATTTGAACACATTCACTTAACAGTTTTACAAACATAACAATTACAAGAGACATTCATTTCTGCTATTTTGGAACACCTTATCAGCTTAACCACTACCCATACCCTGAAATGCCTCGCTGTACAATATTGGGAGAGTAAAGCTGATTATAGGCATAACAAATTGCAGCTAGTTCCTGATGAACCGACCAAAATTCAAACTATGGGTGGCTCTGTCAGCCCCCTCCCCCTCAACACCTTTCAATCTGGAAAATTGAAGGAGCTGGACAGAAAATTGTCTGCCAGATTTGTCCAATCAGATGAGGGGAGAGATTCCTCCATCCACACCGTTGAGGATGAAGAAGAGAAATCTTATAGTGTGTGACCACCTTAAATCTGGCAATATATTGTTCGAAATTAATCCAGTTCATCAGGGACCGGCCAAACTACAAGCAGTGTGTGGCAGTCCCTGCTCGACAGAAGTCTATCAAACGAAAGGACATGCTGGAAAACCTTTTTGTCGATATGCAGCTGTTGATATATACACTATATTGTCAAAAGTATTGGGACGCCTGCCTTTACACACACACATGAACTTTAATAGCATCCCAGTCTTAGACGTAGGGTTGATGTCAGGACAGTCAAGTTCCTCCACCCCAAACTTGCTCATCCATGTCTTTATGGACCTAGGTTTGTGCACTGGTCCAAATCATTCGGTGGAGGGGGGATTATGGTGTGGGGTTGTTTTTCAGGGGTCGGGCTTGGTTCCAGTGAAGGAACTCTAATGGCGTCAGCATACCAAGACATTTTGGACAATTTCATGCTCCCAACTTTGTGGGAACAGTTTGGGGATGGTCCCTTCCTGTTCCAACATGACTGCGCACCAGTGCACAAAGCAAGGTTCATAAAGACATGGATGAGCGAGTTGGGGGTGGAGGAACTTGACTGGCCTGTCCTGACCTAAAACCAATAGAACACCTTTGGGATGAATTAGAGCGGAGACTGCGAGCCAGGCCTTCTTGTCCAACCAACATCAGTGCCTGACCTCACAAATGCGCTTCTGGAAGAATGGTCAAACATTCCCATAGACACACTCCTAAACCTTGTGGACAGCCTTCCCAGAAGAGTTGAAGCTGTTATAGCTGCAAAGGGTGGGCCAACTCAATATTGAACCCTACGGACTAAGACTGGGATGCCATTAAAGTTCATGTGCGTGTAAAGGCAGGCGTCCCAATACTTTTATAATATAACTGTATATATGTTTCTTTAGTAATTCACTCACGCAGACTTGCAAAGTTACTGAAAGGTCCACTTTAAATCCAATTTCCAGCACTCCTGAGAAATTGTGCAATTCCTGTTCAATGCATAAAGTATATGTGAGATCAGACAGTACCAGCCGCATATAGCACAGTCTCCACTCACAATAGATTAGCTGTTTTGCAGATACGGGATCCCAGGGCGCCGTACACAACCTCCGATCAAAGAGCCCCCCCCCCCCCATTCCTCCGCGTTATCCTATGCATGGGGTTCGGATGGGATTGCATTGTGTGTTCCCCGTCTTGACCTCCGAACATGAGCAGAGATGAGAAATGATAAAAAGGCAATTAAATAGCAATGTACGGTCCTCGGCTGCAATAAAAAAGGATTTCCTTTCTTTGGTCTTTGGTCACCTTGACTTATCGAGAGAAAAAAAAAAAAAAAGGCAAATTCCTCCGAGTGTTCTCCTCCAGCTGGCTTATCGAATTTTTTGCTTTAACCCTTCGGCGTACTGCAGGTTCATAAAAATGCGCAAGGCATTGGCAGCATGGTTGGGACCATAGAACCTAGTCCAATGAAACTTAAAGCGGAACTCCAGCCAAAGATTACAAAGTTAAAAATGAATCATCCATTCAAGAATAAAAAAACAAAAACTGGCTTTTGCTACCAAATCTACCTTCAATCCAGAGAGTTCCCTGCAGTACCTTATTTCATGCACTAGATGTCCTCAATCTGATGGGCAGCATCATTCAGCCCACTGCTTCTGAGTCCAGGTTGTCTAGGACCCGCCCCCAGCCTGTGCCTTGGCATTAAAAGGAGAAGTAGCACAGCGATAAACTTATCTCTGTCGCTCTGCTCTCTTCTCCTATCGGCATGCTTCTTGTCGCAGATTGGCTGCTCGTGCTGCTTCTTCCTCTTACACTCTGAGTCTTGTTTTACATGGGCTGCAGGTGGCTGATACCAGGTCACGTTCAGCTACTCATACTGCTTGTATTTAAAATATGTATTTAACCTCTTGTAGACCGCGCTGTAGCCCACTTCACAGGTGTGCACACGGGCCCCACCCCCATACACGGACAGGAGAGGAGAGAGGGCTTGATCTGCTGCTCCTCCTCTCACCCCTACCCCTCTGTCTGCCCACCCACACTCTCCAATCCCTGGCATTCTGTGCCTCAAGAAAGGGATGTGTGGGCTGGAAGTTTGAAGCTCGACAACCGGCAGATACAACGTTGATGAATGGTGCCGGTGCCTGAGCCTCCATCCTCGGGTGAGTGAGCTTACCATCCAATGTCTGTGCCTGAAGTCTTACTCCTCCCCCCTTCTCTCTCCTGCCTCCAAGCGAGTGAGTACACTAAGGTAAGGGGGACTCGGATGTAAGGGGTGCCCTGCGGACTCTGATTTAAGTGGGAAGTTTGGTGAGCAGAAACCCCCTTACGTCAGAGTTACCCTTTACACCAGTCCACAGCGTTCCCCCTTAAAAATACAATTTTGCCGTGCGTGGCTAAAGTGTTCGGGTTTGGCTTGAAGAAAAGGTGGCAACCCTAGCTACCATGGATCCCAGAGTGACCCCTGCCATTGTTGCAAATACGTAGAAACACCGCAATGGATTCCAGAGTGACCCTTAGCATTGCTGCGCATGCACAGAAAAGCCGCAACGGATCCCAGAGCGACCCTTGGTGTTGTGCAGAAACGCCACAATGGATTCCAGAGTGACCCTTAGCGTTACTGCACATGCGCAGCAAATCTGCAACGAATCCCAGAGCGACCCTTGGTGTTACACAGAAATGGATCCCAGAGTGACACCTGGCATTGTTGCACATGCGCAGAAACGCCGCAATGGATCCCAGAGCTACCCTTGGTGTTAAGCAGAAATGCAGCAGTGGACCCCAGAGTGACCTGTGGTGTTGCTGTACATGCGCAGAAACGCCGCAGTGGATCCTAGAGTGACCCGTGGTATTGCACAGAAACACCGCAATGGATCTCAGAGTGACCCATGGTGTTGCTGCACATGCGCAGAAACGCCACAATGGATCCCAGAGCGATCCTTGACATTGTGCAGAAATGCTGCAAAGGACCCCAGAGTGACCCTTGGTGCTGCTGTACATGCGCAGAAACGCCGCAGTGGATCCTAGAGTCACCCTTGGTGTTGCACAGAAATGCCGCAATGGATCCCAGAATGACCCTTGGTGTTGCTGCACATGCGCAGATGCGCCGCAATGGATTTCAAAATTACCTTTGGCATTGCTGCACATGTATAGAAACACCACAATACATCCCAGAGGGACCCTCGATGTTGCTACAAATCCGGAAAAATGTCACAATGGTTCCCACGGCGACCCTTGGCATTGCTGCTTATATACAGAAACGCCGAAATGGATCCCAGAGTGACCCTTGGTGTTGCTGTACATGCGTAGAAACACCGCAGTGGATCCCAGAACTACCCTTGGTATTGCACAGAAACGCCGTAATGGACCCCAGAACCACCCTTGGCATTGTACAGGTACGCTGCAATGGACCCCAGAGTGACCCTTGGTGTTGCTGCACATGCGCAGATGCGCCACGATGGATCCCAAAATTACCTTTTGGCACTGCTGCACATGTATAGAAACACAATAGATCCCAGAGGGACCCTCGATGTTACTGCACATGCGGAAAAATGTCACAATGGTTCCCACAGTGACCCTTGACATTGCTGCTTATATACAGAAATGCCGAAATGGACACCAGAGTGACCCTTGGCATTGCTACACATGCATGGAGTCTGGGTGCGTCCAGGTTGATTTTAGGAAAAAAATGTATTTGCTTTAAAATAAAAAAAAATTGCACTTCTGATATAGGGAGCGGGGAGGAGGAGGAGGGGAGCAACATTATAAAAAAAGGGTGGAGGTCCCCTTTAATAAAGGCACATTTGTTTGTTTTTTTTCAAGTGAAATTTGCCTTTAAACCCGAGCAGTTGCAATGGGTTTGCTGCATTTTGGGCTCCCTTAGTGAAGAGCCCCGGTAATGTTCTTTAATAGGGGCACTTAGTAGGGGGATGTTATGGGCTTAGCAGAGGTGGTGAATTGGAGGCGGCAGACACAAAGCCTTCTTGGAAATAGATCCAATGTGCAGAACAAATGTCCCCGTTATATCATCTGCTTTGTATTACGGCCGGTGACTGACGGACGGCTCAATGCAGCACCTGCTCTCCTTTATTCCGTCTTCTCTAGCTGACGATCCGATCACCACTTTGGCTCAGGCTGATTATATTTTTCCCGGCGTCCATTGCAGGAATTCTCTTATCTATGAAGTTGGACGCGGAAATATCTTTCAGTGACTCTGACTGTGAAATGATGTATTGTGAATGCATGTTAAAGGGGAGGTATAGAGTTTGTTTTCTGTAGTTATGTTTAGGATTAAAAAGAAAAATTACATTTTTTTTTTCATACTTTCAAATTAGAAGATGGCACACTTTGTATTGCTGATGAGCTGTTTTTCTACTATGCAGTGAATAGCCTTTGTGAAATTTGTTCTTCTGCAGTTTATCAGAAATTGGACCTGATTCATTAATTCCTTATCTTCTAAGGTGCGTTTAATAAACGTCCCGGTATTATGGGGGTTAAAACAAGCTCATGCTGGTGCTGCAGGGCTTCAGAATTGGCCCAACCTATGCAAATGGAGCCAGCCTAGGAACGCCCATTCCTCCTGACCGACCCTACCCATCAAGGCATTTTTGATATTTGCATAACTCCTTCAAAGAGCCCGCCCACTGCTTGTAATAGTACAGCACCCCGCCAGCCCCTCCCACCAAGCTATGTACAGCACCCTGCCGGCCCCTCCCACCAAGCTATGTACAGCACCCTGCCGGCCCCTCCCACCAAGCTATGTACAGCACCCTGCTGTTCCCTCCCACCAAGCTATGTACAGCCCCCTGCCAGCCCCTCCCACTAAGCTATGTACAGCACCCTGCCGGCCCCTCCCACCAAGCTATGTACAGCACCCTGCCGGCCCCTCCCACCAAGCTATGTACAGCACCCTGCTGTCCCCTCCCACCAAGCTATGTACAGCACCCTGCCGGCCCCTCCCACCAAGCTATGTACAGCACCCTGCCGGCCCCTCCCACCAAGCTATGTACAGCACCCTGCTGTCCCCTCCCACCAAGCTATGTACAGCACCCTGCTGTCCCCTCCCACCAAGCTATGTACAGCACCCTGCTGTCCCCTCCCACCAAGCTATGTACAGCCCCCTGCCGTCCCCTCCCACCAAGCTATGTACAGCACCCGGCTGTCCCCTCCCACCAAGCTATGTACATAGGGTTGCCACCTGTCCGGGATTCACCCGGACAGTACGGGTTTTGAAACATGTGCCCGGGTCTCTGCCCGCCTGAGACCCGGGCACATTATTCATTTCAGACCCGTGGCTCCCTGTGCCGAAGCTGTGTCATCAGTGCGGCCGTGGAATTCGGGTCCGTAGCGCCGCCTTAGCGCTGCTGCTCCCGCTCAGCTGTCTGAGTGCAGGACGGAGTCGGGACACAGAGGCGGAGCCTCAATGGTTACCGGCCGGGTGCTCTCCTCCAATCCTCTGGCTGCCAGCAGAAGAGACAAGGAGGTGGGCGGAGCCTCCCCATTCCCTGCTGGAATGTGTGCACAGATCGCGCTGGGACTGGAGCCCAGCTGTAAGGTAAGTTTTTACCATCCATGTCAGGATTTCAAAGTACTCTCACCTCTCCCCCCCCCGAACCATACACTATACATACATACACCCCCCCTCCCCCCACCATACACTATACATACATATATACACCCCCTCCCCCCACCATACACTATACATACATACATACACCCCCCTCCCCCCACCATACACTATACATACATACATACATACACCCCCCTCCCCCCACCATACACTATACATACATATATACATACATACACCCCCCTCCCCCCACCATACACTATACATACATACATATATACATACACCCCCCTCCCCCCACCATACACTATACATACATACATATATACATACACCCCCCACCATACACTATACATACATACATACATACATACACCCCCCTCCCCCCCACCATACACTATACATACATACATATATACATACACCCCCCACCATACACTATACATACATACATACATACATACATACACCCCCCTCCCCCCACCATACACTATACATACATATATACATACACCCCCCCTCCCCCCACCATACACTATACATACATACATATATACATACACCCCCCACCATACACTATACATACATACATACATACATACATACACCCCCCTCCCCCCACCATACACTATACATACATATATACATACACCCCCCTCCCCCCAACCATACACTATAACATACATATATACATACACCCCCCCTCCCCCCACCATACACTATACATACATATATACATACACCCCCCTCCCCCCACCATACACTATACATACATATATACATACACCCCCCTCCCCCAACCATACACTATACATACATATATACATACACCCCCCTCCCCCCACCATACACTATACATACATATATACATACACCCCCCTCCCCCCACCATACACTATACATACATATATACATACACCCCCCTCCCCCCACCATATACCCTATACATACATACTCCCCCTCCCCCACCATACACTATACATACATACATACATACATACATACACCCCCCTCCCCCACCATACACTATACATACATACATATATACATACACCCCCCACCATACACTATACATACATACATATATACATACACCCCCCTCCCCCCACCATACACTATACATACATATATACATACACCCCCCTCCCCCACCATACACTATACATACATATATACATACACCCCCCTCCCCCCACCATACACTATACATACATATATACATACACCCCCCTCCCCCCACCATACACTATACATACATATATACATACACCCCCCCTCCCCCCACCATACACTATATATACACCCCCCCTCCCCCCACCATACACTATACATACATACACCCCCCCTCCCCCACCATACACTATACATACACCCCCCCTCCATACACTATACATACACCCCCCTCCCCCCACCATACACTATACATACACCCCCCCTCCCCCCACCATACAATATACATACACCCCCCCTCCCCCACCATACACTATACATACATATATACATACACCCCCCCTCCCCCCACCATACACTATACATACATATATACATACACCCCCCTCCCCCCACCATACACTATACATACATATATACATACACCCCCCTCCCCCCACCATACACTATACATACATATATACATACACCCCCCCTCCCCCCACCATACACTATACATACATACATACATACACCCCCCTCCCCCCACCATACACTATACATACATATATACATACACCCCCCACCATACACTATACATACATACATACATACATACATACATACACCCCCCTCCCCACCATACACTATACATACATACATATATACATACACCCCCCACCATACACTATACATACATACATATATACATACACCCCCCTCCCCCCACCATACACTATACATACATATATACATACACCCCCCTCCCCCCACCATACACTATACATACATATATACATACACCCCCCTCCCCCCACCATACACTATACATACATACATACATACACCCCCCTCCCCCCACCATACACTATACATACATACATACATACATACATACACCCCCCTCCCCCACCATACACTATACATACATACATATATACATACACCCCCCACCATACACTATACATACATACATATATACATACACCCCCCTCCCCCCACCATACACTATACATACATATATACATACACCCCCCTCCCCCCACCATACACTATACATACATACATACATACACCCCCCTCCCCCCACCATACACTATACATACATACATACATACATACATACACCCCCCTCCCCCACCATACACTATACATACATACATATATACATACACCCCCCACCATACACTATACATACATACATATATACATACACCCCCCTCCCCCCACCATACACTATACATACATATATACATACACCCCCCTCCCCCCACCATACACTATACATACATATATACATACACCCCCCTCCCCCCACCATACACTATACATACATATATACATACACCCCCCTCCCCCACCATACACTATACATACATATATACATACACCCCCCCTCCCCCCACCATACACTATACATACACCCCCCCTCCCCCACCATACACTATACATACATACACCCCCCCTCCCCCACCATACACTATACATACACCCCCCCTCCATACACTATACATACACCCCCCTCCCCCCACCATACACTATACATACACCCCCCCTCCCCCCACCATACAATATACATACACCCCCCTCCCCCCACCATACACTATACATACATATATACATACACCCCCCTCCCCCCACCATACACTATACATACATATATACATACACCCCCCTCCCCCCCACCATACACTATACATACATATATACGTACACCCCCCTCCCCCCCACTATACACTATATATACAGTTCTGCTGGCCGCCTCCCATATTTCATCTATCCATATAGTTCTCTCTCTCCCCCCCCCCATACACCATCCATATATACAGCCCCCCCCATATATACAGTCCCCCTAATATATATAGTCCTCCCCCCATACACCATCCATATATCCAGTCCCCCCCATATACACAGTCCTCCCCCATACACCATCCATATATACAGTCCTCCCCCCATATATACAGTCCTCTCCATATATACAGTCCCCTCCATATATACAGTTCTCCACCCCCCTATATACCATCTATAGATACTGTTCTCCCACCCCCCCATACACCATCCATATATACAGTTCTCACCGGGTGACACAGTCCACTGCTCTACTGACACCGTCCTCTGCTCTACTGACACCATCCACTGCTCTACTGACACCATCCACTGCTCTACTGACACCATCCACTGCCCTACTGACACCGTCCACTGCCCTACTGACACCATCCACTGCTCTACTGACACCATCCTCTGCTCTACTGACACCATCCACTGCTCTACTGACACCATCCACTGCTCTACTGACACCATCCACTGCTCTACTGACACCATCCACTGCCCTACTGACACCTTCCACTGCTCTACTGACACCATCCACTGCCCTACTGACACCGTCCACTGCCCTACTGACACCGTCCACTGCTCTACAGACACCGTCCACTGCTCTACTGACACCGTCCACTGCCCTACTGACACCGTCCACTGCCCTACTGACACCGTCCACTGCCCTACAGACACCGTCCACTGCTCTACTGACACCGTCCACTGCTCTACTGACACCGTCCACTGCTCTACTGACACCGTCCACTGCTCTACTGACACCGTCCACTGCCCTACTGACACCGTCCACTGCCCTACTGACACCGTCCACTGCCCTACTGACACCGTCCACTGCCCTACTGACACCATCCACTGCCCTACTGACACCGTCCACTGCCCTACTGACACCTTCCACTGCCCTACTGACACCGTCCACTGCCCTACTGACACCGTCCACTGCCCTATTGACACCGTCCACTGCTCTACAGACACCGTCCACTGCTCTACTGACACCGTCCACTGCCCTACTGACACCGTCCACTGCCCTACTGACACCGTCCACTGCCCTACTGACACCGTCCACTGCCCTACTGACACCGTCCACTGCCCTACTGACACCGTCCACTGCTCTACAGACACCGTCCACTGCTCTACTGACACCGTCCACTGCTCTACTGACACCGTCCACTGCTCTACTGACACCGTCCACTGCCCTACTGACACCGTCCACTGCCCTACTGACACCATCCACTGCCCTACTGACACCTTCCACTGCCCTACTGACACCTTCCACTGCTCTACTGACACCTTCCACTGCCCTACTGACACCTTCCACTGCCCTACTGACACCATCCACTGCCTTCCTGACACCATCCACTGCCTTCCTGACACCATCCACTGCCTTCCTGACACCATCCACTGCCCTACTGACACCATCCACTGCCCTACTGACACCATCCACTGCCCTACTGACACCATCCACTGCCCTACTGACACCATCCACTGCCCTACTGACACCATCCACTCTACTGACACCATCCACTGCCCTACTGACACCATCAACTGCCATACTGACACCTTCCACTGCCCTACTGACACCGTCCACTGCTCTACTGACACCGTCCACTGCTCTACTGACACCGTCCACTGCTCTACTGACACCTTCCACTGCCCTACTGACACCGTCCCACTGTCCTACTGACACCGTCCACTGCCTTCCTGACACCGTCCACTGCCCTACTGACACCGTCCACTGCCCTACTGACACCGTCCACTGCCCTACTGACACCATCCATCTACTGACACCATCCACTCTACTGACACCATCCACTGCCCTACTGACACCATCCACTGCCCTACTGACACCATCCACTGCCATACTGACATCATCAACTGCTCTACTGACACCATCCACTGCCCTACTGGCTGACAGTGTCCGCTTTTAAGGTAGGCTATTTTCATATTTTAAACGGACATTTCTTTTATTAATCGAATCATATTTTATGGGTACACTAATGCTTTTGTTTTATTTAACCATGCCCCTTTAAGTCCCCCCCCCCCACTGATGCAATTGGGCCACAGCCACTTTTCACTGTAGCACACCTCATTACTACTCTCTTTGGGTAACCCAAGGTATTTTACAATCATATAGCATGTACTACAAAAAAATTGCCGTGCGCCGCAAAAGTGTTCGGGTTTGGCTTGAAGAAAAGGTGGCAACCCTATATGTACAGCACCCTGCCGGCCCCTCCCACCAAGCTATGTACAGCACCCTGCTGTCCCCTCCCACCAAGCTATGTACAGCACCCTGCTGTCCCCTCCCACCAAGCTATGTACAGCACCCTGCTGTCCCCTCCCACCAAGCTATGTACAGCACCTTGCTGTCCCCTCCCACCAAGCTATGTACAGCCCCCTGCCGTCCCCTCCCACCAAGCTATGTACAGCACCCTGCTGTCCCCTCCCACCAAGCTATGTACAGCACCCTGCTGTCCCCTCCCACCAAGCTATGTACAGCACCCGGCTGTCCCCTCCCACCAAGCTATGTACAGCACCCTGCCGGCCCCTCCCACCAAGCTATGTACAGCACCCTGCTGTCCCCTCCCACCAAGCTATGTACAGCACCCTGCTGTCCCCTCCCACCAAGCTATGTACAGCACCCTGCTGTCCCCTCCCACCAAGCTATGTACAGCACCTTGCTGTCCCCTCCCACCAAGCTATGTACAGCCCCCTGCCGTCCCCTCCCACCAAGCTATGTACAGCACCCTGCTGTCCCCTCCCACCAAGCTATGTACAGCACCCGGCTGTCCCCTCCCACCAAGCTATGTACAGCACCCTGCTGTCCCCTCCCACCAAGCTATGTACAGCACCCTGCCGGCCCCTCCCACCAAGGTAAGTACAGCACCCTGCCGGCCCCTCCCACCAAATTATGTACAGCACCCTGCTGTCCACTCCCACCAAATTATGTACAGCCCCCTGCCGGCCCCTGCCACCAAGGTATGTACAGCCTACAGTGCTAGGAGGAGGGAATTTATGCTGGGAGGGGGGATTTGGCGTGGGGGAGGGGAGTGGATATGTACTCGGTGGGGAAATTTGAGGGGTAGAAGATGTGTGCTAGGAGGGGTGATTTTATTTTGGGGGGTGGGGGTTTGGGGAGTTAAATTCTGTGCTGGGAGGGATTTCAGCAGGGGGTGGATTTATCCTGGGAGGAGGGGAGTTTATACTTCGGGGGTAAGCATGCAGATTCGTGTTCAATTTTGGGGGGGTTTTGGTTGACACATAATGCTCATACATCTTCGGGGGGGGGGGGGGGGGGGGGGGGCTGGGGCATGTTTGCCCTGGGCTCTAGAAGACCTCTAGATTATCCCGGAGCTGCCTGGTGGCCCCTCCCTCCAGCCATGATTTTCATAGAGAATCGCAGAAGCCCAGTGATGATGTCGCTGGGTAAAAAAATGAGATATGTAATAAAATCTTTTTTTTTTTTTTTTTTATAAGTTTCTGACAGCTGCTCCTCCTTTTTTTGCAGTGTCAGTCCTGTTGAGGGCATTACAGGAAGCTAATATAAAGAAAGATTGAGGTACCTGTACTAGCTGCAATAAAAATCTATTCACTATTTATTTAATGAATACATAAAATGATGAAATGAAGTCTACAGTCGCGTGTTTTATTTTACTAGTCGTGTTGTGTGTTCAGGGTGTGACGAGATATAATCCTCAGTCTTACGCCCCCCCCCCCCCTCCCCCGCCCGCACTTTTCTTTTTCCGTCTCCTTAAAGCCAGCGGAGTTCTGGTTTGGTCGGCCCTTATCTGCGCACTAATGTCGGAAAACATTGTCAACGTGTTAAACATTAGCGGGGCCCCATAGATACCCGGCGTCCATCTGCCGGCCTGGAGACATGGAGTCACTTCTGCCTGACTGCTCCGCAGCATATGTTTCCAGATCTGCCCGCTGACGCTTTAACTCCGTCTCTCCCGGATCCCTGGCGACAATTTATTACGGCAAGAATGGGACAGTTTTTTGGGTTTTTTTTTAAGTCCTAGGAATAGCCGCAGTTAGCTGAGGCCGCGTGATTCCGTTAGGGTCCGCAGGAGTGTTACACATCGCATCCTGAGGGGGGAGGAGATCATGAATAATAGCGTTCCTGGGATCGCAGAGTTAAAGTGTATCCAGAGGTGCACTTACCGATACGTGGTCGATCGAGGTACAAGCGATCGCAAAACAAATCACTTGGTCATCAAATAAAATATCGAACAATGTAACAGAGAGTTTAATAAGACTCGTGGCCACTCATTACAATTAGAAGAAAAGAGGTTTAACCTTAAACTACGTAGAGGGTTCTTTACTGTAAGAGCGGCAAGGATGTGGAATTCCCTTCCACAGGCGGTGGTCTCAGCGGGGAGCATTGATAGCTTCAAGAAACTATTAGATAATCACCTGAATGACCACAATATACAGGGATATGTAATGTAATACTGACACATAATCACACACATGGGTTGGACTTGATGGACTTGTGTCTTTTTTCAACCTCACCTACTATGTAACTATGTAACTATGTGACACATGGGGGGGGGGGGGGATTTACTGAAGGCAAACAGACTGAGCACTTTGCATGTGCAGTTGCTGCAGAGCTCAGTAAATGAGGGGAAGCTCTGCTGACTTCCATCGTCCAATCATGTGCAAGCAAAAATGCAGTTTTTTTACATTTTTCCTTGCATGTGATTGGGTATTCTTTGCAGAGTGACGCTTCTTCGCATTTACTAAGCTCTGGAGCAACTGCAGAGTGCACAGTCTATTTTGCCTTTAGTAAATTCATTATGATTTATTAAAAGGGTTGTAAACTTTCTAGGTTTTTCACCTTAATGCATTCTCCATGCATTAGAGTGATTGTAAAGACTCATTTTTTTAATTTAAATAACAAACATGTTATACTTCCCTCCTCTGTGCAGTTGGATTTGCACAGAGTGGCCTGGCTCCCCCTCTTCTCGGGTCCCTCTTCACTGCTCCTGGCCCCTCCCTCCTATCGAGTGCCCCCTCAGCCAGCAGCTATCTATGGGGGCACCCGAGCCGAGTCAGAGCTTAGTGTATCCATGCAGACATGGAGCCCTGGCCGTGCCCCCTCTCTCCCCACTGATTGGCTGACTGATTTTGATTGACAGCCGCGGGAACCAATGGCAGAGAATCTGTGTCTCAGCCAATCAGGAGGAGTGTCCCAGGATGGCTAAGACACTCATGGACATCACTGCAGAGGGAAGGGGCTCAGGTAAGTATTAGGGGGAAGGCTGCTACACTTAGAAGGTTTTTTATCTTAATGCATAGAATGCATTAAGATTTTTTTTATATTTATTTAAAAACTATACCCTTGATAATAATTAAGACCTTTTTTTTTTTTTTTTATCTGAGGTCATCTTATATTAACCTGGTCTAAGTTGGTTTTATCCTTTCGTTTTCTTTTCTTTTTTACGGTAATTATTTTTTTATTGGTTTTATCCTCTCTTATACAATGTATGACACAATCTTTTGAGTCGTTAGATCCATGCTAAAATTGTTTTAGTTAAACTATTTTTAGTTTATGTTGGAACTACAGCTCAATATTATTACCATATATGTGATCTTTTCTTTTGCTGCCACCATATGTATTTATGTATACTAATTGTTAAAATTCAATAAACTAATTTGACAAGGAAAAAAAAAAAAAAAGAATGCATTAAGATAAAAAAAAACATTCTGCCTTTACAACTACTTTAAGGTGAAAAACCTCCTGTCATGCAGCAGCCCCAGCCCCCCTTTTACTTACCTGAACCCCGTAATTCCCACAACAGGGACGAGCACACCAGCTCTAGCCGGTGTGTCCTGTCCTGATTGGATAGATTGATAGCAGTGCAGCCATTTGCTCGCACTGCTGTCAATCAAATCCAGTGACACGGGGGGGCGGGGTCAAGTCCTGCTGTCTGTGTCAATAGACGCAGGACACGGGGGAGCACCCGCACGGGTGTCCCGAAGGAGAGCCCTTCCCTGACGGGGCACTCGAGAAGAGGAGGAGCCAGGAGCGCCGCTGAGGGACCCCAAACAAGGAGGATCGGGGCCACTCTGTGCAAAATCAACTGCACAGAGGAGGTAAGTATGACATGTTTGTTATTTTATAAAATAATAAAAAAACAAGGGTTTAGTAATCCTTTAATACTTTAACTGCCTCCCGCTCGGGCCATTGTAAAACGATGCCTGAGCGGGAGCCCTGTTGTTCTGGGTGGATGTTATATGAGGTCCTCCCCAGAACGTGCCTTCGTGCCATTCATTGTGTGCTATTGCGATGATTGTGATTGGTCACCGTGATCACATGGTACAGACAGAGCCAATCACAGCCCAATCTATACCATGGGATTAGCTGCAGCCAATCACAGCTAATCGCAACAAGACACACTGAATGAATCTGTTTTATTCAGGAAGAATTCTGGGTTATAACAGTGAACTTTGCTGCTATAAGCAATCATAGTGTGTAAATAAAAATAAAATACATAAAAATTAAAAAATCCTGATCACAGTAAGAATTTTTCAGTTATTATTACAATAATGAACATTGAATGTAGTCTCAAACTTGCCGTTCACAGTCAGATGGCTGCGCATTGGTTGTATGTACCCTATGTGTCACCTCCATGACACCAGTTGACATTTCCTGCCTGCTTTGGGGAACCTCAGTGGACATGGATATCGTTTCCTGGCCAATTGTTTCCCTCAAGCCAGCCAATGCCCACTGTGCCCCCACCTTCCTTCCTCCACACACACATTGCCTTATACCAGGGATATGCAATTAGCGGACCTCCAGCTGTTGCAGAACTAGTCCCATGAAGCATAGCAAGACTGACAGCCACAAGCATGACACCCAGAGGCATGATGGGACTTGTAGTTTTGCAACAGCTGGAGGTCCGCTAATTGCATATCCCTGCCTTATACACTCTTGCATGCCCGTAGAACAATGTTTCTTTAACTACAGGCAACATTGGTCACAAAGAGAAACTAGTTTCAGAGGGGCACACAGAGATAGAACAGGTTTTAGTGTCTTTTCATGGGCGGGACTTTAAAAAAAAAAGGAAAAAGGCTGATAGGTTGGTTTTAATCTAAAAATACTGCAGCTGCTGACTTTTAAAATAAGGACACTTACCGGTCCAGGGCGCCCGCGATGTCGGCACCCGAAGCCGACTCGTCCCTCGGGTGGAGGCGCCGCCATCTTTGGTAAGGGAATCAGGAAGTGAAGCCTTGTGGCTTCACTTCCTGGTTCCCTACTGCGCATGGGTGACTCGCGCTGCACGATCCCACTGGTCCCTGCTGCCCTCTGGGACCTGTGTGTCTTCCAGAAGACAGGGGGGGGGATGGAGAAGGCGCCGGAAGTGGCGTAGATACCCCGCGGGTGGCTAAGCTATCTATGCCCAGAAGTGGTAGCAAAATATCTGTATTAGACAGGTTTCTGCTCCACCCTCTCCCCTGATAGGTGCCAAATGTGACACCGGAGGGAGGCAGGATTCCGAAAAGCGGAAGTTACATTTTTGGGTGGAACTCCACTTTAACAGCCACACCCACCACAAATAAGTCCACGAATAGCTGAGTGTTCTGTGCTGAAAGAGCGCTCCCTGCACAGTGACTGAGCTGTTTCTAGTAATGATTGGAAGCTAGTGGGACAGGCTACCGGTCATGTGATTACATGATTGGGCAGTCTGTTCGACCCCCAAGGTGTAAGGGACCTGCTTAAAGGGACACTGGGGCTGGGTGTGAAGGGCTGTTACAGTAGTCACATGATCAGGAGCCTGGCCCAACAGTGAGCTCAGCCACCATGCAGTGAGCGCGCTTCCAGCACAGAAACCTCGGCCGTCCATGGACGCTCATGTGCGGCATGTGGGTGTTAATAGGTACTAAAGGCATTTACTTTCCACTGAAGATTACTCAGCAATGGCAGCATAAAAAAAAAAGGTCAGGTCCATAAATATTGGGACATCGAACACAATTCTACTCTTTTTGGCTCTATACACCACCACAATGGATTTGAAATGAAACTAACAAGATGTGCTTTAACTGCAGACTTTCAGCTTTAATTTGAGGGTATTTACATCCAAATCAGGTGAACGGTGTAGGAATTACAACAGTTTGTATATGTGCCTCCCACTTTTTAAGGGACCAAAAGTAATGGGACAATTGCCTGCTCAGCTGTTCCATGACCAGGTGTGTTTTATTCCCCCATTATCCCATTTACAAGGAGCAGAGAAAAGGTCCAGAGTTCATTTCAAGTGTGCTATTTGCATTTGGAATCTGTTGCTGTCAACTCTCAATATGAGATCCAAAGAGCTGTCACTATCAGTGAAGCAAGCCATCATTAGGCTGAAAAAACAAAACAAACCCATCAGAGAGATAGCAAAAACATTAGGTGTGGCCAAATCAACTGCTTGGAACATCCTTAAAAAGAAAGAATGCACCGGTGGGCTCAGCAACACCAAAAGACACAGAAAACCACGGGAAAAAACTGTGGTGGATGACCGAAGAATTCTTTCCCTAGTGAAGAAAACACCCTTCACAACAGTTGGCCAGATCAAGAACACTCTCCAGGAGGTAGGTGTATGTGTGTCAAAGTCAACAATCAAGTGAAGACTTCACCAGAGTGAATACAGAGGGTTCACCACAAGATGTAAACCATTGGTGAGCCTTAAAAACAGGAAGGCCAGATTAGAGTTTGCCAAACAACATCTAAAAAAGCCTTCACAGTTCTGGAACAACATCCTATGGACAGATGAGACCAAGATCAACTTGTACCAGAGTGATGGGAAGAGAAGAGTATGGAGAAGGAAAGGAACTGCTCATAATCCAAAGCATACCACCTCATCAGTGAAGCATGGTGGTGGTAGTGTCATGGCGTGGGCATGTATGGCTGCCAATGGAACTGGTTCTCTTGTATTTATTGATGATGTGACTGCTGACAAAGCAGCAGGATGAATTCTGAAGTGTTTCGGGAAATATTATCTGCTCATATTCAGCAAAATGCTTCAGACCTCATTGGACGGCGCTTCACAGTGCAGATGGACAATGACCCGAAGCATACCGCAAAAGCAACCAAAGAGTTTTTTAAGGGAAAGAAGTGGAATGTTATGCAATGACCAAGTCAATCACCTGACCTGAATCCGATTGAGCATGCATTTCACTTGCTGAAGACAAAAGTGCTCAGTTTGAAGCAGTGGAGCTTGGTGTAAGTGGAACTGAATTAAGTGGGAGTTAAACACAAGAGTTAGAGTATACAAGTCTTGGTGTTTGGTTGCTGTCTGCTGTCTGTTGCTGTCTGCTGTCTGTTGCTGTCTGCTGTCTGCTGTCTGTTGCTGTCTGTTGCTGTTTGCTGGGGTGCTTTTTGGGGGCTTTTCCATTGACTTTTGCTGTCACTTTTTAAATAGCTCTTTTTTTTTTTTTTTTTTTTTTGGTTTCATCAGTCTATCAATTAAGGGGTGTGGTTAATTGCTCACAGGTGACTATTTAACTGGTTGCAGGGCTCAGTGTGAGCGTGCTCAGTTTGAAGCAGTGGAGCTTGGTGTAAGTGGAACTGAATTAAGTGGGAGTTAAACACAAGAGTTTAAAACAGGAGGTTATAACAGGGGTCATAGTACCTGTGTAGTGTGAGTATCTGAGTGTTGTCTGAGTAGTGTGTGTGGATCGTTAGTACTGTGTATTGTGTACCTGTGTATTGTCTTGAGTATTAGTGCCAGGAAGCTAGCTGTTAGGTAATTTGGACAGGGTAAAATTCCCCAATCCTCACTAAATTTAATAGGTACGATGCCCGGCGGGTGTGGAGAGGCGACTCTTTGTACATCTTGCCGCATGTATGCGTTCCTTGATCATCCGATCGAGGGCGAATACTGCTGTGCAAAATGTAAGCACATTGTTTCCCTGGAAGCCCAGGTTCTGAATCTAGGGAAGCAACTGTCAGCACTGAGAAGTCCCTCCATACTAAAGGTGAGCCAGGAACGTACATGGCAGGTGCCGGCAGGGGCCAGCACAGAGGCGGGTGGAGACAAAGAGGTGCAGGCACTAGCAAAGAGTAGATGGGTGACAGTCAGGAGGGGTAGAGGGGGAAGTGCCAGAGAGGCCGTTCCAGGACTGGGGCATCCCAATAAGTACGCTCCATTGAGTGACATTGGTGAAACCAGTCAGGGACCAGCACTGCTGGAGATGAGGGACTCTCCTAGCTGCCAGGGGAAGAACTCCTCCAGTGAGAGTGGGGGGGCAGCAAAGGGAAAGGAAAGACAGATTCTGGTGGTAGGGGACTCAATTCTTAGAAGGACAGAGAGGGCAATCTGTAACCAAGACCTGAAGCGCCGAACAGTATGTTGTCTACCGGGCGCTCGGGTTCGGCACATCACGGATCTTGTGGACAGATTACTGGGAGGGGCTGGGGAAGACCCGGCTGTCATGGTGCACGTTGGCACCAATGACAAAGTCAGAGGCAGATGGAGTGTCCTAAAGAACGATTTTAGGGACTTAGGAGCTAAATTGAGGAAAAGGACCTCCAAGGTAGTGTTCTCAGGAATACTACCGGTACATCGAGCCACACCAGAAAGGCAGAGGGAGATTAGGGAAGTAAACAAGTGGCTGAAGAGCTGGTGTAGTAAGGAGGGGTTTGGGTTCCTGGAGGACTGGGCCGACTTCTCAGTCGGTAACCGGTACTATAGAAGGGACGGACTGCACCTAAATGAGGAGGGTGCAGATCTGCTGGGAATGAAGATGGCCAAAAAGTTAGAGGGGTTTTTAAACTAGGCGATGGGGGGGAGGGTCCAGAGACAGTGATAGCCAGCGCGGAAGATATTCCAGAGGGTAGTATTGGGGGCATTAGTGGTAGGTTAACCAAAGCACAAAAACACAAGGTGAGTATAGTAGCAAGTCCTAGTTGCAATCTTGAAACACCCAATACGAGGACAATATGCGACCAGTCTAAACTATGTGGCATGTTCACCAATGCCAGGAGCATGGCGGACAAGATGGGTGAACTAGAGATACGGTTGTACAAGGAGGATTTGGATTTTGTGGGAATTTCAGAGACCTGGTTCAACAGCTCTCATGATTGGCTGGCAAACATTCAAGGGTATACCCTATACCGCAAGGATAGAGAAGGTAAAAAAGGGGGAGGGGTATGCCTATATATCAAGAATAATGTACAAGTGAGTGTGAGAGATGACATCACTGAGGGGGCTAGGGAGGAGGTGGAATCTTTATGGGTAGAGCTCCAAAGGGATGAAGTTAAGGGGAAAATAATACTGGGAGTATGCTATAGGCCCCCAAACCTGAGGGAGGAAGTGGAGACGGATCTCCTATCACAAATTGGATTAGCAGCAAGGATGGGAAGTGTTATCATAATGGGGGATTTTAATTATCCAGACATAGACTGGGCGGAGGGAACCGCGCATTCATTTAAGGCTCGCCAGTTCCTTAGTGTTTTGCAGGACAATTTTATGGGTCAGATGGTAGACGCACCAACTAGAAATAAAACATTACTAGATCTACTGATTACCAATAATACAGACCTGATAACAGATGTGGTAATACGGGGCAATTTAGGTAACAGCGATCACAGGTCAATTAGTTTCAGTATAAATCACACAAATAGGAAACATGAAGGGAACACAAAGACACTGAATTTCAAAAGAGCCAACTTCCCTAAACTACAAACCTTGCTAAAAGGCATAAATTGGGATAAAATATTAGGAACAAAGAATACGGAGGAGAGATGGGTTTGCTTTAAGAGCATATTAAATAAGGGCATTAGCCAATGTATCCCATTGGGTAATAAATTTAAAAGAGCGAAAAAACATCCTGGATGGCTTAACTCCGATGTAAAAATATAAAAGCAAAGGAGAAGGCCTTCAAAAAATACAAGGTTGAGGGATCATCCTCAGCATTCAGTATTTATAAAGAATGCAATAAGAAATGTAAGGGTGCAATTAGGATGGCTAAGATAGAACATGAAAGACACATAGCGGAGGAGAGCAAAAGAAATCCCAAGAAATTCTTTAAGTATGTAAACAGTAAAAAAGGGAGGACAGACCATATTGGCCCCATAAAGAATGAGGAAGGACATCTGGTTACAAAGGATGGGGAGATGGCAAAGGTATTGAATTTATTCTTCTCCTCAGTCTTCACAAGTGAATCGGGGGGCTTCAGTAACCAAAACTGCAGTGTTTATCCTCATGACACATCACAGGAAGCACCTCCATGGTTAACAGAGGACGGAATTAAAATTAGACTTGAGAAACTTAACATTAATAAATCACCGGGACCAGATGGCTTGCATCCGAGGGTACTTAGGGAACTTAGTCAGGTGATTGCCAGACCGTTGTTCCTAATATTTACAGACAGTCTATTGACTGGAATGGTACCAGCTGATTGGAGAAAAGCCAATGTAGCACCAATATTTAAAAAGGGCCCAAAAAACATCCCTGGGAATTACAGACCAGTTAGCCTAACATCAATAGTATGTAAACTCTTGGAGGGGATGATAAGGGACTATATACAAGATTTTAGTAATAAGAATGATTTCATTAGCAGTAATCAGCATGGATTCATGAAGAATCGTTCTTGCCAAACCAATCTATTAACCTTCTATGAGGAGGTGAGTTGCCATCTAGATAAAGGAAGGCCCATAGACGTGGTGTATCTGGATTTTGCAAAAGCATTTGACACAGTTCCCCATAAACGTTTACTATACAAAATAAGGTGCGTTGGCATGGACCATAGGGTGAGTACATGGATTGAAAACTGGCTACAAGGGCGTGTTCAGAGGGTGGTGATAAATGGGGAGTACTCAGAATGGTCAGGGGTGGGTAGTGGGGTTCCCCAGGGTTCTGTGCTGGGACCAATCCTATTTAATTTGTTCATAAACGACCTGGAGGATGGGATAAAGAGTTCAATCTCTGTATTTGCAGACGATACTAAGCTAAGCAGG
This sequence comes from Lithobates septentrionalis, assembly GCA_037952835.1. Classification (NCBI taxonomy): domain Eukaryota; kingdom Metazoa; phylum Chordata; class Amphibia; order Anura; family Ranidae; genus Lithobates; species Lithobates septentrionalis. The sequence continues at coordinate 937,514 of JBBDGP010000776.1, forward strand.
GCAATAACTTCTCCGCAGGATGTGGAAACCTTGCAAAAAGACCTGAACAAATTAATGGGGTGGGCGACTACATGGCAAATGAGGTTCAATGTAGAAAAATGTAAAATAATGCATTTGGGTGTCAAAAATATGAATGCAATCTATAGACTGGGGGGAGAACCTCTGGGGGAATCTAGGATGGAAAAGGACCTGGGGGTCCTAGTGGATGATAGGCTCAGCAATGGCATGCAATGCCAAGCTGCTGCTAATAAAGCAAACAGAATATTGGCATGCATTAAAAGGGGGATCAACTGCAGAGATAAAACGATAATTCTCCCGCTCTACAAGACTCTGGTCCGGCCGCACCTGGAGTATGCTGTCCAGTTCTGGGCACCAGTCCTCAGGAGGGACGTACTGGAAATGGAGCGAGTACAAAGAAGGGCAACAAAGCTAATAAAGGGTCTGGAGGATCTTAGTTATGAGGAAAGATTGCAAGCACTGAACTTATTCTCTCTGGAGAAGAGACGCTTGAGAGGGGATATGATTTCAATTTACAAATACTGTACTGGTGACCCCACAATAGGGATAAAACTTTTTCGCAGAAGAGAGTTTAATAAGACTCGTGGCCACTCATTACAATTAGAAGAAAAGAGGTTTAACCTTAAACTACGTAGAGGGTTCTTTACTGTAAGAACGGTAAGGATGTGGAATTCCCTTCCACAGGCGGTGGTCTCAGCGGGGAGCATTGATAGCTTCAAGAAACTATTAGATAATCACCTGAATGACCGCAATATACAGGGATATGTAATGTAATACTGACACATTATCACACACATAGGTTGGACTTGATGGACTTGTGTCTTTTTTCAACCTCACCTACTATGTAACTATGTAACTATGTAAAACTGAAGGGAAAATGCCCCAAGAACAAGCAGGAACTGAAGACAGTTGCAGTAGAGGCCTGGCAGAGCATCACCAGGGATGAAACCCAGCGTCTGCTGATGTCTATGCGTTCCAGACTTCAGGCTGTAATTGACTGCAAAGGATTTGCAACCAAATATTAAAAAGTGAAAGTTTGATGGATGATTGTTAATCTGTCCCATTACTTTTGGTCCCTTAAAAAGTGGGAGGCACATATACAAACTGTTGTATTTCCTACACCTGATTTGGATGTAAATACCCTCAAATTAAAGCTGAAAGTCTTCAGTTAAAGCACATCTTGTTTGTTTAATTTCAAATCCATTGTGGTTGTGTATAGAGCCAAAAAGATTAGAATTGTGTCGATGTCCCAATACTTATGAACCTGACTGTAAAGGGGGGGGGGGGGGGGTCACAGCACATCGCTGCCCCACCGCATCGTGTCCTGCCAGCTACGCAGATCTTTTTTCGGGTCTCCGCCAGCCTGTCCGGCGTCCAATCTTGGCTTTGCTGCCTCTGTGTGCGTCGCCAGAACCTGTTCGCCTGTTGAAACAAAACAAGCGTGGACCTGGCCCTCCAGATGGCCCGCGCTGCTCCTGGAGCACTTTGTGCGGCAGAGGGCCGGTGACATCACTCCGGTAATAGAGGCGCCTGGTCTCTGTAAAATGGCTAATAATGACATTATGACTCCTGTGTTTCCATGTGTGGCGCTCGCCGGGTAAGTGCTCCGTAAATGGAGGCCGCATGGAAACTGTCCCCTTTTATGTGACACCGCGCTGTTCCCAATTACAGGCTCTGGTTCCATTCTAATTGGGTTTGGGCTAATCACGGGGGGGGGGGGCACAAGGGGTTAATCAGTTAAAGGGGAAGGGGCACACTCCTTGCTTGTAAAGGGTGGCGATCTCCGGGAGTATGGAAGCGATGGGTGTGCGGGGTCACCGGTCTATAGCTTGAAGGTGAACTTCGGGATCAGAAAATATTATTTAAACCCATTTATTATGTATATTCTTCTTCCCATTGAGGGAAGAGGAGACTGAGGAAATGCTTCCTCCCGCCATCTACAAAGTTGCAATGTACAGTCTGAATATTGGGCGAGAGGAGACTGAGGAAATGCTTCCTCCTGCCTGCAGCAGACTGATGACATCATTTCAGCCTAGGCAGAGTCACTGGACTGGAGCTCAAGGGCGGAATTTGGAAAAGTTTCTGATTTTGTTATAAATGATACTGTTGCTGTATATTGTGAGATGGTATGAATCTATTCATGTAGACCTCTATAGCTACTGACTAATCCACTTTTATTATATAAAAAAAGTCCTGATTTTCCTTAAGAGCAGTTCTTTTTAGTTTATGTTTTTCCTTCCCACCCCAACATGCTAATGACATTTCCATGCCTCCCAACTTTTTGAGATGGGAATGAGGGACATCTATCAGCAAAAGCATGCAGGCATAGGACACACCCCTTGCCACGCCCCCTTAAAGGAGAATTGTTAAAAAAAAACAAGATTGGTGCTTTTTTTTACCACTACTATTCCTTTATATTGGCTTTTGGAATTTACAAATGCAGCAATTTAGAAATCAGATGAAAGGTTTAGCGCTGGAAAACACTCTTTGATAGATAAAAAGTGCATTTTCTATACATCTATATAGATCAGACCAAAATGAGGGACAAATGAGGAGGAATGAGGGACAGAGGGACATTGCTCCAAATCAGGGACAGTTGGGAGCTATGCATTTCTAAATTTTCATTGCATACCGTATTTCCTACCTGGTGATGTCATCACTGGGCCTTTGTGCTCCTCTCTGCAATGCAAGCAGATCATGGCTGGTGGGAGGGGCTGTACATAGCTTGGTGGGAGGGGCCGGCAGGGTGCTGTACATGGCTTCCTGAAAACATCCCAGCACCCGGCCTCTGTACTCCTCTCAAGATCCCTCAGTCCTGATGCAAGCAGTGGGAGGAGTTATGTAAATATCAAAATGCCTTGTATGGTGGCTGTCAGTCTGGAGGAGTGGGCGTTCCTAGGCAGGCTCCCTGCTGATGCTGAGCCTCCATAATGGAAATAACTGATATCCAATAAATGAAAGGGGCAGGCCAGGGACAGTCCGACTGGGAAGCAAAGGGTCTGATGATGCTGGGCGTCCTCCAGCCAGGATATAAGGTGGGCTCTATCTAACTTGCTGCAGCATCTAATGCACATTGTGAGAAGCTCACAGTGTGCAGTGAAATCAGAGGAAGTCGTTTCAGTCCAGGAGAGGAGCCGGTACAACTGTGCAAGACTGATTTTTAACATTCTCGGCTGTAATATATTTCAGAATCTGACTAATCTGTTCTATCTCTTACACGGAGTTCCAGGGGCACAAGTTCTATTAAAAATTAAAGCAGAGCAATTTAGACACATTAAAGAGGCTGAAGTGGTCCCTGAAGTTTTGGGCCAATATAATAATGACTTCTTGGAGGTGCCAATGAGCGGCTCCATCAGTCATTTCTATATGAGGAGACAGGTTTGGTCTTAGAAGAAATAGAATTAACACTTTGTACAGAACGGTTATTATTGTCTCCAGTTATGGGAATTAAATTACGGTACTTTTCTTCTTTTTTAGTTAACATGAATCAGGTTTTTATTGCCACCGGTGTCCCCATTGTGGAGATTTGCCCTCACTTCCTGTCCGGTTCTGAATTTAGCTTGTTCACCCTTTTTACCCAGATTCTGACAGCAGCGAACCTCCGAATGCTCAAAGCTGAGCGCTTCTGGGTTCATCAACCACCAAATGCTCAAAGCTGAGCGCTTCCGGGTTCATCAACCACCAAAGGCTCAAAGCTGAGCGCTTCCGGGTTCATCAACCACCAAATGCTCAAAGCTGTGCGCTTTCGGGTTCATCAACCACCAAATGCTCAAAGCTGAGCGCTTCCGGGTTCATCAACCACCAAATGCTCAAAGCTGAGCGCCTCTGGGTTCATCAACCACCAAATGCTCAAAGCTGAGCGCTTCCGGGTTCATCAACCACCAAATGCTCAAAGCTGAGTGCTTCCGGGTTCATCAACCACCAAATGCTCAAAGCTGAGCGCTTCCGGGTTCATCAACCACCAAATGCTCAAAGCTGAACGCTTCTGGGGTTCATCAACCACCAAATGCTCAAAGCTGTGTGCTTCCGGGTTCATCAACCACCAAATGCTCAAAGCTGTGTGCTTCCGGGTTCATCAACCACCAAATGCTCAAAGCTGTGTGCTTCCGGGTTCATCAACCACCAAATGCTCAAAGCTGAGCGCTTCCGGGTTCATCAACCACCAAATGCTCAAAGCTGTGTGCTTCCGGGTTCATCAACCACCAAATGCTCAAAGCTGTGTGCTTCCGGGTTCATCAACCACCAACTGCTCAAAGCTGAGCGCTTCCGGGTTCATCAACCACCAAATGCTCAAAGCTGAGCGCTTCCGGGTTCATCAACCGCCAAATGCTCAAAGCTGTGCGCTTCCGGGTTCATCAACCGCCAAATGCTCAAAGCTGAGCGCTTTCAAGTTCATCAACCACCAAATGCTCAAAGCTGAGCGCTTCCAGGTTCATCAACCACCAAATGCTCAAAGCTGAGCGCTTCCAGGTTCATCAACCACAAAATGCTCAAAGCTGAGCGCTTCCAGGTTCATTAACCACCAAATGCTCAAAGCTGAGCGCTTCTGGGTTCATCAACCACGGAGACATCATCCATTGGGATCTGTCAATGGGAAGACTACAATTTTCATCAGCCACCGGGGCAGGGTGGGACTGACAGATCACATCAGCAGCATGCTAGTGATGTCACCACTCCTGTAGTCCATCGCTTGCTTCCTACAGCCTCGTAACAGAAGGTGCACTGAAATGAAAAAAAAATAAAAAAACGGTGCCAAAAAACGAAAATTCAGGATGCACTTGGTTGAAACTAAAACTGAACATTAACTTTTACAAAAAATATATATATTTTTTTATAAATAAATGTATGATATTCGACTTTTTTAATTAATATCATGAATTTAAATGAAGATGAATTTATTGTCGGCTATTGTCGGCACTTTTTGAAGTGGTGTTAAAAATCGTGCTTGCTGCGTTTTTGGTGCATATTTGGTCAGTTAAAAAAAAAAAAAAAAATGCACCTCCCCAATGAAATGCATTGAAAACACAGCAAGAACGCATCAAAAATTCACCTGTGTTGGGTTTTTGATGCATTTTGTGTGGCAAAATCATGGGCGTTTTTGGCAGCTGAAAACCCCATTTTCGGCAGCTGAAATGTAATATTTTTCTTTCGGCACAACGCTGAAAACCCGATTTTCGGTGGTCGAAATTTTGCAATATTTTTCTTTCAGCACAACGCTGAAAACCTGAATTTCGGCGGCCGAAATGCAATATTTTTCTTTCGGCACAACGCTGAAAACCCGATTTTCGGCGGCCGAAATCTCGTAATATTTTTCTTTTGGGACAACACTGAACGCTTGCATTGCAATGCCTAATAGGACTTGTAATTCGGTAACAGCTGGAGGGCCACAGGTTGAGCACTCATGCCTTAGGCCCTGTCTGCCCTTGGGTCAATTAGGAAATGCGGGCAGAATTGCAACAACACTGAAAACCCTATTTTCGGCGGCTGAAATTTCTCAATATTTTTCTTTCGGCACAACGCTATAAAACCCCATTTTCGGCAGCCCTAATTTTGGTGCATCATCAGCTTAGACCCTGTCTCCACTTGGGCAATTGGCAATTGCAGGCAGAATTGCAACAATGCTGAAAACCCTATTTTCGGCGCCCGCAATTTCACAATATTTTTCTTTCGGCACAACGCTGAAAACCCTATTTTCGGTAGCTGTCATTTCAGTGCATTATTACCTTAGGCCCTGTATGCACTTGGGCAATTAGGAATCGCGGGCAGAATTGCAACAATTCTGCCCACGATTCCCAATTGCCCAAGTGCGGACAGGGCCTAGGGTAGTAATGCACCGAAATTTTGTCCGCCGATAATAGGGATTTCAGCTTTGTGCTGAAAAAAAAAATATTGCGGTTAAAATGTGCAAAGCACGTTTGGGTGCCTTTTTGCTGCGCTTGTTGCACAACAAACCATGGGAGAATCACAGCAATTAGCGCATGTAAAATCAAAGCTGGCTCAGGGCCAAAATGTGGTCCCTGGGCTTCTTTACCGCGACAAACTTTTGAACTATGCCGACATGCTCGATATTTTCAGAATAGACATGTTGCGATTCATTTCGGTCCGAATTGAAATTCAGCCAACATTTTTTGGTATTCAGAGATTGGGATGTTTCCGAATTTCCGAATCACGATCATAACAAATTTTAACGTGTCAGAAAGAAATTATAAATAACGAATTCGAAAAAAATGAATTTGAATGAAAACTTTAATCCAAATCATTTGGTGTGGGGGGGGGGGGGTGGATTATGGTGTGGGGTTGGTTTTCAGGGGTTGGTCTTGTCCCCTTAGTTCCAGTGAAGGGAACTCTTAAGGTGTCAGCATACCAAGACATTTTGGACAATTTCATACTCCCAACTTTGTGGGAACAGTTTGGAGATGTCCCCTTCCTGTTCCATCATGACTGCGCACCAGTGCACAAAGCAGAGGTCCATAAAGACATGGATGAGCGAGTTTGGGGTGGAGGAACTTGACTGGCTTTCCCTTCACTGGAACTAAGGGGCCAAGCCCAACCCCTGAAAAACAACCCCACACCATAATCCCCCCTCCACCAAATGATTTGGACCAGTGCACAAAGCAAGGTCCATAAAGACATGGATGAGCGCGTTTGGGGTGGAGGAACTTGACTGAACTTCAGAGTTCTGACCTCAACTCGATAGAACACCTTTGGGATGAATTAGAGTGGAGACTGCGAGACGGTCCTTCTTAGGGTGGAGGAACTTGACTGGCCTGCAAAGAGTCCTAACCTTAACTCGATAGACCTTTGGGATGAATTAGAGTGGAGACTGCGAGCCAGACCTTCTCATCTAACATCAGTACCTGACCTCACAAATGCTCTTCTGGAAAGAATGGTCAAACGCTCCCATAGACACACTCCTAAACCTTGTGGACGGCCTTCCCAGAAGAGTTGAAGCTGTTATAGCTGCAAAGAGTGGGCCAACTCAATATTGAACCCTACGGACTAAGACTGGGATACCATTAAAATTCATGTGTGTGTGAAGGCAGTCGTCCCAATACTTTTGGTTATATAGTGTGTGTGTGTGTGTCTATATATATATATATATATATATATATATACACACACAAGCCTACAGTATACGTATATAATATATTCTGTGTGAGTACAGGTGTTCTATCAGCAGAGTTTTTCTTTCCATGATCTCCCGGAGCTGATATCAATATTAGTTATCAGTTCAGCGGATGACGGCGCCTGATAAGTATTTGATCCCCCCCCCGCCCCCGTTTCTACACCGCTGACCAGCCTACGTACTCCGAGCTAAATTTACTTTCTTCTTCAAACCCTGGAAGCCTCTTATTCACCATAGCAGATGTAACGATGACCTAATATTGTAAAATATTCAAATGAATGCAAATCCGATGTAATATCGTCGCCAGCCGTAGTACTTGCGTCATTTACAGATCTGTGCAAAACTGTTGGTGGATTTTTAGATAGAAATATAAGTTGTCTTTCTTACAGAGATTTGTGTGAATCCTGGAAATTTGTGAATTACTTTGAAAGGCTGCGAGAGTCTAACAATAGCTGGGAAACTAGGAAGACAAAAAAAAAGGGTCTGATACCGCGTTTAGCTGCGTCACAGAATACCCGGGGCTGGAGGCTATCTATCCCGTTCTGAACGTCATCTCTTGCGCTCATCTATTCAACGCGACACTTTTATAACCTTCAAGTCTTATTTTATATACATCTATGAAACAAAGCATGGATTTTTAGGGATTTTTCACTTTCCTTGAATGTGGAACGTCCTGTCCATTCTTAAAGTGGACATTACAAGTATGAATGAATACGGAATGAATACGGTCTGGTGACTCTGTTTAAGCTGAGATGATGTCATCTAGTTTGCTACAGGCAGGAGGAAAAATTTTCATAGTCTCCTCTGGCACCAAAAGACTTTGACCCCTGGCACTGGCTACCCTTGTAGTTTTGATCAGTGTTGATTAGTGCTTTTTAGTTTGTATTATTTTGATTATGCATAATATCTATATATACAATGGGGGGGGGGGGGGGGTAATTAATTGATCCCCTGTAGATTTCATAAGTTTGCCCACTTACAAAGAAATGAAGGGTCTATCATTTATCATAGGTGTACTTTAAATGATAAAGACAGAATATCAACTACAAATCCAGAGAAAACACACAATACAAATGTTATAAATTGAGTTGCAGTTCAGTGAGTAAAATAAGTATTTGATCCCCAAGCAAAACATGACTTAGTACTTGGTGGAGGAAACCCTTGTTGGCAATCACAGAGGTAAGACGTTTGTTGTAGTTGGTGACCAGGTTTTCACACATATCAGGAGGGATTTTGGTCCACTCTTCTTTACAGAACTTCTCTAAATCCTTAAGGTTTCTTGGCTGTCGCTTGGCAACTCGAACTTTCAGCTCCCTCCATAATTTTTCTATAGGAAGGTCTGGAGACTGACTAGGCCTCTCCATGACCTTAATGTGTTTCTTCTTGAGCCACTCCTTTGTTGCCTTGGCAGTATGTTTTGGGTCATTGTCATGCTGGAAGATCCATCCACGACCCATCTTCAGTGTTCTGGCTGAGTGAAGAAGGTTCTCATCCAAGATTTTACAATACATGGCCCCGTCCATTAGCCCCTCAATGCGGCAAAGTCGGCCTGTACCTTTAGCAGAGAAACAGCCCCAAAGCGTAATGTTTCCACCTCCGTGCTTGACTGTAGGGATGGTGTTCTTAGGGTCATAATCAGCATTTTTCTTCCTCCAAACACGAGTTGAGTTAATGCCAAAGAGCTCAATTTTGGTCTCATCTGACCACAGAACTTTCTCCCAATCCTTCTCTGAATCATTTAGATGTTCATTGGCAAGTTTCAGACGGGCCTGTACATGTGCCTTCTTGAGGACGGGGACCTTGCGGGTGCCGCAGGATATCAGTCCATGGCGGTGTATTGTGTTATCAATGATTTGTCTGGTGAATGTGGTCCCAACTGCCTTGAGATCATTCACAAGCTCCTTCCGTGTAGTTCTGGGCTCATCCCTCACTTTTCTCAGGATCATCCTCACCCCATGAGGGAAAATCTTGCATGGCGCTCCAGACTGAGGGAGATTGTTGGTTATTTTTTTTATTTCTTCCATTTGCAAAAAGTTGTCTCCTCCTCACCAAGCTTCTTGCTGATGGTCTTGTAGCCCATTCCAGCCTCGTGCAGGTCTACAATCTTGTCCCTGACATCCTTTGACAGCTCTTTGCTCTTGCCCATGGTGTTGAGGTTTGAATGGAAAAAAAGAGATTCTGTGGGCAGTTGTCCTTTATACACATAACGAATTGTCGAGAACCTTCTTACATTGACAGGACTAATCTGTGTACCACATGAGCACCTACTGTAGCCAGTCTATGGGAGCCAGAATTATTGTTGGTTGGTAGGGGGCCAAATACTTGATTTACTCACTGAACTGCAACTCAATTTATAACATTTGTATAATTTTTTTTTCAGTTTTTTTCCGGAATTTTGGTTCATATTCTGTTTCTATCATTTAAAATACAACTGTGATAAAAAAAAATATAGACCCTTCATTTCTTTCTAAGTGGGCAAATGTACACAACCTGCAGGGGATCAAATAATTATTTCCCCACTGTATATAATATATTATCTATCTCTCTATATATCTATCTATCTATCTATCTATCTATCTATCTATCTATCTATCTATCTATCTATCTATCTATCTATCTATCTATCTATCTATCTATCTATCTATCATAGTACTGTGATTGAGATATATATATATCTATATATTTATATATTTCATTATAATTTTTTATCATGATTATATATATATATATATATCATGATAAAAAAATTATAATAATACAAAAATAATAATATAGATAGATAAATATCATAGCACTATTATATCCCTCTCTCTTTTTTATCATGATAGATAGATAGATTAGATAGATAGATAGATAGATAGATAGATAGATAGAAGATATATAAAATGTATATATATATATATATATATATATATATATATATATATATATATATATATATATATATATATATATATTCATGATAAAAAATTATAATGAAATTATATAGATAGATTAGATTTAGTGTGTGTATATGTATATATATATATATATATATATATATATATATATATATATGTATATTACATAATTATAATAATAAAAAAATTAATATAATGTATTTATGTCATTTTTCCTTTTTATATATTTTTTTTTTTTTATGCTCCTATGTGGAGTACACCGCCGCCTAAGTTTCATTGTGTTTTAATCTTTGTTATCTCAAAGTGATAAGCAGCAAAACAAATAAATTCAAGTTTAAGGAGGCCCCCGTATCTGCTTATACTCCATTCCTCCGCTGCTCTGTCCGGCCAGGGAAGAGAAGTTATATAAGATTCCTCAGCGTGGCTCTCTATCATTTCATAGATGCTTTTGATAGAGAAACTTTTTTACGCTTGACAAAGAAAAAAAAAAAACTGGATTGGAAAATGGAATCCTGCGTTGGACTCTTTGGAAGCCGCTTTGATTTCAGCATCAGACAGTTTATCTCGACTTAATTAAACATGATTGTACTTCATACGAGTGTTTACAGCAAACGTTCATTGGGAAAAAATATCAGAGGAGACGCAGATTCCGATGCCGTTACATGCCAAGATAAAGACGCCATCTTATCTCTGACATGATATCAGTTATTTTTATCACAGTGTTCTTTTTTTGGCACAATGGGAAAAGACGTTTAATTTTCCACGGATGCTTTATACATCATAACAAGAGGATCGAGGCTTCAGGGCATGCTGCTAATCTCCTTTGAAAAATGCTAAATGCCTGGCACTCTTGCTGATCCAGCATCAACAATTACATTTTAAGTCACTGAAGTCAGAACTCCTGATCTCTGTACTTCTGAAGTCAGAGAATCAGCAAGACGGACATATTATTGGCATTTCCAGGGGATCTATCTATCTATCTATCTATCTATCTATCTATCTATCTATCTATCTATCTATCTATCTATCTATCTATCTAGGATCTTCTGGCTGGTCATGTGCCATCACTGGTCCTTCCCCTGTTACCATTTTTTTTTCTGTACTGAATGAAGCTCAGCCAATGATGTGTGGCATTAATAGTCTGAATTAGGCCTGTGTGATGTCATACACCCAGGGGGGCGGGTCTATAACCTAGGAAACTGATTACATTCCACTGTGTGTCATTCAGCCTAAAGGGCTGGTGACATCTAGTGGCAGAAAAGAAGTTCTGTGGGGGACAGCTCCAGATTAGAAAAGCCTGTCGCCTGCCACGACACTGCAGAGTTGGGATTCTTTGTCTCTGTGTGGAAGCAGTGGTCTCTCTGTAGAGGTCCGACACATCTCATGCTGCCTCAGCCCTACAGGTCTGCATTCAACAAAGCTCATCCCAGAGCTCTGACTCAGCAGGGTGGTGTCAGATCTTTTGCAGAGAGACCACTGCTTCCAAAAAAAAACAAAAACAAAACAGCAAGGGTCCTTCTCTGCAGTATGCTGGCAGGGTAGAGGCTTTTCTACTTAGGCTGTGGCTGTTTTCTAGAACCATATGAATTAGGGCTGTGTGATGTCATACCCCCAGGGGGGTGGGTCTGTGCGAGAGGAAGCGGGATGAATTCCACTGTATGTCATTCAGCCTAGAGGAGTGGTGACATCTAGTGGCGGAAAAGAAGTACTAGAGGGGCAGCTCCAGATTACAAAAGCCTGTCGCTAGAATAGGGAAGGGGGAGATGGGTGGATGTGGACCAAACTGACGCTATTCCACGGGTCAGGGCCTAGGAAGGGAGTACCGACTCACCCAGTCTTGGGTGGAGTTCACCAACGGGACCTGGGCATCACAGAAAAAAAAAGAGGTGGGTTAGGGACAATAGAAAGTCCCAAAAGAGGTCCATACCTCAAAAGAGGAGTGGGAACAGTTTGAATAAAACATTTTGAAGTATACCGCTGACTGTTCCCACTCCTCTTTTGAGGTATGGACCTCTTTTGGGACTTTCTATTGTCCCTAACCCCCCTCTTTTTTTACGAAAGCCTGTCCCCTGCCACCATGCTTCACAGTAGTGTCTGTGTGGAAGCAGTGGTCTTTCTGTAGAGGTCTGACACATCACATGCTGAGTCAACCCTACATGTCTGCATTCAGCGAAGCTCATCCCACCAGACCTCTGCAGATAGACAAATGCTTCTGCAAAAAACAACTAGGGTCCTTATTTTCAGTATGTTGGCAGGGGACAGGCTTTTCTACTCAGGCGGTTTCCTAGGACCTAGTCACACTTCAACGTTCCTGTGTGTGCGTCAGTGCATGCTGGGCCACGCCTTAAGGTGCCCGTTTTTTTTTTTTTTAATGGGCTGCCAACCTGTAAAAATAGACTAAGGAACGGGCATACATCATACCAGAGTGCAAGACGGTGCGTTGTGGTGCTCTGCATTGTACTTTGGAGCTGCATTGCCTTTGGTGCATTTAGGTGCCATTCAAAACTAACGGCGCTGAAACAGAAGTGGGTTTCAAGCCCTAAGACTTGGCACTTCTTTTGAAGCACCTATAATATATTTAGCAGTATTTAACAAATAGGGTGACCTGGGCCGGTGCACAAGGTGGATCTCGGGATGATGGTAGACCACTAGAAGGACAGGCCGCGTCAGCCGAGCGAGGTCCACATGAGAAGTGCTGATATGTGACTCGTGTGTGCATAGAACCAGGAGGCCGCTTCTCTGATTATGAGCGGATGATTTACATATTGCCCCTGGAGAGCCGTTATAAGATCTCTGTAAGTAATAATTATTTCGAGAGGATGTCTGGATTTGTGAAAGAACAGGAATTTGTCTTTAGTTATCAGCAGATGGATCCATCACGATTGAGTGAGAAAAACTAATGACGCTTTGTTAAGGCCTCTGTTTCCTTATTATTAATGTAATCTCTGCAATTAGAGATTATTACAGCCCCATTCCGCAACATGGCTGGGTGCAATTTTATACTCTGTTACATATTTGTTATGGATGTGGCAGCTGAAGGAGAGGATCGGGTCATATCTTGGGGTGACCACTTCTTAAAAGCCTCAAACTTTTTTGTTAGACTTGAAGATGATCTGGGTTCAGTCCAAACCCTTTTTGGCAGATCCTGTGGTTGTATTTTAGCCGGCCCAATGGGTTACGGTCGGGGCATTCACCACCTCACAGTTGCATGTACGCAAATGGTTGGGTATACGAATGATATAATTGATCTAATGGGGTTGCATGGCCATATTTGGATAATGCCATTGACCTAATATGGCCATGTGACCATATTAGGTTGATGATGTCCGCCCCTTTGGGTACGTGCAGCTGAAGGGATGGGAATCCTCCTGTGGCAGCTGATTGGGCCACTGGGGATGCCATTATGTGCCCACGTGGTTTTGCCCAACTGGGTTCAGACCAAGTTCACACCAAACCCAGCCTGATTAGGTCGGCGGGGATACTATTAGGTGACAGCTTCCCATGGGTTCTGCCCAACTGGGTTTGGACCATATTCGGACCAAACCCCGCTCATCCCTGGTTAAGACCTTTGTCGGGTTTTCTCTCCAGTCTTTGACCCCATTGGGGAGATTTTCTTTCTCTTCCTGTCCACCTATCTCAAGTGCATGATGGAAGGGGTAAGCTCCCCAAGCCAGACACCAATAAAAGGAGAGAGGGGTAATCCAGTTCAAACTTTTATTTTTTTTAACTGCTGGTCTATAGATATACAATTAATGGGGCCTTGAGCTCTGCTTTAACTGATGGCTTAGTAAATTTGTCTTCGAACATTGCTATTTGTGTTTATAATTACTTGTACTTGGAGACTGGAAATCTCCAATAATTGCTTTGTTCTTTCTTTTTTTTTTTTTTTGAAAAGTAAAACTTTATTGAAAGTTTCCAAAAAAAACTTTTACAAGAAAACATTACCGCATCTTATATACGGCATAGATGGTGTAGTGAAGAGGTCAGCATAGGGAGTCCTTCAGGAGTGCAATACACTAATGGTTAATTATTAACAGAGGTAGTTGTTGCCGATGACAGATTTACAACAGGAATTTTCAATAACAGGAGTCATAAGGGTCGGAAGAGAATATCGCCAGTAAATGCAAGTTCAAGGTGTCTTGCAGATGATGAATAGGATGTTCTTGGAGGGGGGTAGGGGAAAGGAATGGAAAAAGGTAGGGGATTTCTTTAGGATCAGGTGAGTTGTAACCATGCAGACCATATTTTGTCTTTTTCTTATAGCCTCTACCTATATATGTCATTTCTTACGTTGGGAGCACATTTTGGATAGCAGAGCAGCAATCAACATAGGACGGGGGGTGGGTTACTAAAGGTCAGGGTGGGGGTTCTTTGAGATCAGATTGATTGTAGCCACGTAGACCATATTTGGTCCTATTTAGCAGGGCAGCCTCTGCTCATATATGTCAACATAGGAATGGGGGTTAATGAAGATTGGGGTTGGAGGTTTCTTCCTTGCGATCAGATAGCTTGTAGCCATGTGGGCCATATTTTGTCTTATTTAGTAGGGTAGTCTCTACTCATATATGCCAATTGGTACACTGGGAGCACATTTTGGATAGCCTAGCTCCAGCCAACATAGGATGGGAATAGGTTCTTTGGGAACAGGTTGATTGTAGCCACGTGGACCATATTTGGTCCTATTTAGCAGGGCAGCTTCTGCTCGTATATGGCCACCAAAAGAACATGAGGGCATTTGGACTATTGCAGTACAGTAAAAGAATACTACATAAAAATAGATAATCAGCAATAATATAAAATTAGTACAGTTGATTGTATTGATGCAGAAATTAATCAACGGTTACACGATATAACATGATAACAGTACAAATATCAAACTAAAAATCATTTAGCCCCGAAGGGGGATTATACAGTGGAGCGATTAATCACAGAATTAATAATCCTCGACTAGTTTTGCGGACCATAGCCGCTTCATCAGGAGGGATTCTGTAGATAGGTTTCAACTGTTTAATCAAAAAAGAAGAACAAGACAAACAGTATAATTGCCAGAGAACATGGACAGTAACATCTTGTAATAAAGCATCAATTTTATTTTATTTTTTTCAAATAACAATTTTTATTAAGCATAGAGACATATGCATACATAGAACAGTAGTGTCGCTTGCGACTAAGTGCAATTGGTAGACATTCAATCCGGTAATCAGTGAGCTTCTGATGATAATTATCTACACACAATAGTGGTATAACACATTCCATGTCATCTAGGGCTGTCAAAGCATCAATTTTAAACTGGGTATTGGTAAGAAATTATTAAAGGGGCTATCCCCCCCCCTTTAATAATTTCTTACCAATACCCAGTTTAAAATTGATGCTTTATTACAAGATGTTACTGTCCATGTTCTCTGGCAATAATACTATGTTTGTCTTGTTCTTCTTTTTTGATTTAACAGTTGAAACCTATCTACAGAATCCCCCCTGATGAAGCGGCTATGGTCCGCGAAACTAGTCGAGGATTATTAATTTTGTGATTAATCGCTCCACTGTATAATCCCTCTTCGGGGCTAAATGATTTTTAGTTTTATATTTGTACTGTTATCATGTTATATCGTGTAACCATTGATTAATTTCTGCATCAATAAAATCAACTGTACTAATTTTATATTATTGCTGATTATCTATTTTTATGTACTATTCTTTTACTGTACCGCAATAGTCCAAAAGACCTCATGTTCTTATGGTGGCCTGATTGGGGACCAGGCTCTCAACTTCTTTATATTATAGATTCCTCGATGATTCTACTAGCCTTTAATATGTTTATCCTTTACTTACAATAGAGGCCATTCATTTCCTCTGCTCATATATGTCAGCATAGGAATGGGGGGTGATAAAGGTTGGGGTTGGAGGTTTCTTCCTTGCGATCAGATGGCTTGTAGCCATGTGGACCATATTTTGTCTTATTTAGTAGGGTAGTCTCTACTCATATATGTCAATTGGTACACTGGGAGCACATTTTCGATAGCCTAGCTCCAGCCAGCATAGGATGGAAATAGTCTATCTCTTCTTTTTCTAAAAAATGTGGAAGAAGGCTGGGAGAACCCGAGGACCCTAGAATTGTATGTATATTTTGGGGAATTGGGAATATTATGTCATTTATATACTTTAGGAATGTCATGTATGTCTTTTTTTCTAAAAATTTTATAAAAATATTTTAAACTAAAATAAAAAAAAATAAAACAAACAGCTCCTGTGGGCAGCTGGAAAGGTTCCCACCTCTCTTCCTGTGTGCAACAGTGTCACCTGACTCTACCCTACGCGTGTTGTCATAATTGGTACATTAGAAGCACATTTTGGATAGCTAAGCAATAGTCAACATAGGGTGATAAAGGTCGGGTTGCGGGGTTTCTTTGAAATCAGGTGTCTTGTAGCCATAAGAACCATATTTTGTCTTATTTAGTAGAGTAGCCTCTACTCATTTATGTCAATCGTTACGTTGGGGGCAAATTTTGGATAGCGGAGCAACAATCAACATAGGACGGGGGGCGATGAAGGTCGCAGTCAGAGGTTTCGTTTGGATCAGGTGGCTTATAGCCATGTGGATCATATTTTGTCTAATGTAGTAGGGTAGTCTCTGATCATATATGTAAATTGGTACGTTGGGAGCATATTTTGGATAGCTGAGCACCAATCAACATAGGACGGAGGCAGGAGGAAGTAAGTTAGAGGTGGGGGGGGGGGATTCTTTGGCATCAGGTGGATTGTAGCCATGCGGACCATATTGTGTCTTATTTAGCATAGCAGCTTCTACTCCTATATGTTGATTAGTACGTTGGGAGCACATTTTGGATAGTTGAACACCAACCACCATAGGACGTAGGGGGAGATGTCACTTTTCATATGAGGAGTGTCTCCCTTCTAGCATAGCAGGACGCATAAAAGAGGAAGTGTTGACTATGTTTTTGAATGATAAGACTTCTAATTGGCTGCTAATTTGGCCATCACTTGTCCTCAATAGTTGAAGACATGGGGCCACCACTAGACCACCATATGGTAAATGGGGCCAACTTCAATTTGACGTTTTTTACAATTGGGGGGGGGGGGATGGGTAGTTCAACACAGTCCCTGTGGAGTGTAATATATTTTATGAAGAAATTTCAACTGGGTATATTGGTCTGTGGCAGAGATTGTCAGTTTTTGTATATTGTGCCCCACCGCCATCCTCCCAATTTTTTGTTTCTTTTGAAAGGTTCAGTAAATGTTTGATGTCATTAAGTTGTCGGTGATGTAAATAAGCTGATTCTTTTCTGGATTATCCATCAAAATGATTCACCCAAGAACGTTATTGTGTTTTTCAGATTTGCTGGTAGACGGAAAACCGTGTGACTTTGACATCATCGCGGACTGTAAAGTCGGAGACCCCATACGCCTGGAGGTGAGGATAACCAATCGCAGTAACAGCACCGTTGGTCCGTTTGCACTGACGGTGATCCCGTACCAAGATTACCAGAATGGCGTCCATAACTACGACCTGAAAAACATTGTCACCTTTGTCGGCTCCAACACCTTCTATATTAACTCGGTGAGTAGACATGCCGCAGTGATTTGCTTTGTTGCATTACTGAGAACTTTATTGATCGTCCTTGTGTGCACACACACACTGCACCTCGCCAATGAATACGGGGGGCAAAAGCCTGTAGTACCCAGGCTGGCTCCTGTATGTAACGGTTTCATGATTGCTTAAAATTTTAACCCCTCCTAGCCGGACCTGGAGTCCCTTTAAAAAGTTCTGAACACTTGGAGGGGTGGGAAGGATCATGTGACCACTGTGATCAGCATCAAATGTAATGATAAAAGATTTTTTATTTTGAGAGGCAAAAATAAAAAATGTATATATTAAAACATAACAATTTGGCAAATACAAGTTAACACAGTTTTAACAGTACAGCACTGTAAGATGAACTTCCCAACATGTTTCGCCCATATATCGGGCTTCTTCAGGGAATGCTATCCGATTAAGAAGTATAAGCCTTCTATCTTGATCGGGCTTCTTCAGGGGATGCTGTCCGATTAAGAAGTGTAAGCGTTTTATCTTGATAGAAGGCTTATACTTCTTAATCAGACAGCATCCCTGAAGAAGCCCGATATATGGGCGAAACATGTTGGGAAGTTCATCTTACAGTGCTGTACTGTTAAAACCGTGTTAACTTGTATTTGCCAAATTGTTATGTTTTAATATATACATTTTTTATTTTTGCCTCTCAAAATAAAAAAAATATTTTATCATTATATTTGATATTGTTGCTAATTACTTTGCACCTAAAAAATCCCAATTTTCACTTCTATATCTATAAAATCTAGGGATATGGTGCTGTAATTAAATTGGTTGATCCGTGATCATAAAAAATCATCACTGTGATCAGCGTTTCGCGGGCTTACCGTTTCCGCTGGTTTGCCCAAGAAATGATCCAAGGGTGCGGCCGGTTGCTCCCATAGGCAATCAAAGAGTAGATCCTCTTAGATCGCCTCTATGGCCTTGGAGGACCAGAGTGACATCATGACGTCACTTCCGGTCCAGGCAGGAAGTAAATCATTATTTTTTTTTTTTTTAAAGCAAAAGATCAAGATCATTTTTTGGGATCCTTTGTTTATAAAGGTAAAGAAGACATTTGGGGTATTTTTGACCCCAGATATCTCCATAAATGATGTTTACATTTCTTGTAATAGGAATAAAAGTGATCAAAAGAAAAAAAAATGAAAGGGACAGTGTAAAAATAAAAAGGTGAAATAAATGAGTGAAAAAAAATTTTAACGTGCCCCCGTCTCTCGCATTCATAAGTCAGGCATGCATATGGAAACGGTGTTCGCACCACACATGTGAGGTATCGCCACATAACGTTAGAGCGAGAGCAATAATTCTCACGCTAGTCTTCCTCTGTAACTCTAAACAGGTAAACCTTTAAAGGTGTTTAAAACGTCACCTTTTTTAAGTACCATAGTTTGTCGCCATTCCACAAGCGTACACACTTTTAAAGCGTGACACGTTAGGTATCTATTTACTCAGCGTAACATCATCTTTCACATTTTACAAAACACTGGGGTGTATATTGTGTTTTTTTTTTTTCATTAAAATGTATTTTTTCCAAACAAATTGCGTTTGAAAAACCGCTAATACCGTGTGACATAAAATATTGCAACAATCGCCATTTTATTCCCTAGGGTCTCTGCTAAATAAAAATGTATATTAAGTAAAAGTAATTTTCTAGCAAAAAATAATGGTTTAAACTTGAAGTGCCAGAAAAGACCTGGTCTTCAAGTAGTTAATCTGATTATATTTTGCCTTAACTGGCCCCCAAGACCATTAACATGCTAATGACCGTTTTCATTAAAAAATCTTTTTTTGAATTGCTGGGTCTCTGTGCTTTTCTATACAATGCCGGCAGATCGTGGCTGGTGGGAGGGGCCGACAGGGCGCTGTACAACGCTACCTGAAAACATCACAGCACCCGGCCTCACTACTCCTCTCAAGAGCCCTCAGTTCTAATGCAAGTGGTGGGAGGAGTTATGCAAATATCAAAATGCCTTGATGGGTGGGTGTTCCTAGGCAGGCAGCATTTGCATAGAGACCACCCTAGGTGATACTGATTGAACGAACTGAAATCCAATGAATGAAAGGGGCGGGCCAGGAACAGGTGGGCTGGGGAGGAAAGGGCTAGAGCAGGGGTCTCCAAACTTTCTAAAGAAAAAGCCAGTTTACCGTCCTTCAGACTTCAGGGGGGGCGGACTGTGCCTAGTGAGAGTAAACAATGCCCTATGGTATTAGGGGAAGAAATAATTAGTGTCGTTGAGAGGAATAGTGCCCCATTTTTGTTCTCAGTGGAAGGTATTATGCCCCATCATTGGTGTGTGAGTGGGAGCAATAGTGCCCATTGTTAGTGTCAGTGGAAGGAATAGTGCCCCATTGTTGGTGTCAGTGGGAGGAATAGTGTCCCATTGTTGGTGTCAGTGGGAGGAATAGTGCCCCATTGTTGGTGTCAGTGGGAGGAATAGTGCCCCATTGTTGGTGTCAGTGGGAGGAATAGTGCCCCATTGTTGGTGTCAGTGGGAGGAATAGTGCCCCATTGTTGGTGTCAGTGGGAGGAATAGTGCCCCATTGTTGGTGTCAGTGGAAGGAATAGTGCCCCATTGTTAGTGTCAGTGGAAGGAATAGTGCCCCATTGTTGGTGTCAGTGGGAGGAATAGTGCCCCATTGTTGGTGTCAGTGGGAGGAATAGTGCCCCATTGTTGGTGTCATTGGAAGGAGAAGTACCCATTGTTTGTGTCAGTGGGAGGAATAGTGCCCCATTGTTTGTGTCAGTGGGAGGAATAGTACCCCATTGTTGGTGTCAGTGGCAGTAATAATGCCTCAAGGGCCACATAAAGGTAAGCAGAGGGCTGCAGTTGGAAGTCTACTGGGCTAGATGATGCTGGATGTCCTCCAGCCAGAAATGAGGTGGGCTCTCTCTGACTTGCTGCAGCTTCTAATGCACATGGTGAGAAGCTCACAGTGTGCAGTGAAATCAGAGTAAGTAATTTCCGTCCAGGAGAGGAGGGGGTACAACTGAAGAAGAGGCGAGAGGTTGGATGTAATTATCACATATCACTGGAGTTCACCTTTAGGGTAGCCCTGGGCTCCTTTTTGTCCTCCAGTCCTCCTCACCGCTGACAATTTTCCTCTCTTTTTTTCGCAGGTTCAGCCTACGGAATATTCGGTGTGTTTCGGCTCTCTACTCTTCCTCTACACCGGAGATTTCTACCTGGATATCAAGTTTCAAGACGACAATGTCGCCCGGGAACTGCCGCTGTCTTGGTTTTGCCTCCCCAGTGTCCACATACGTGCCGTGAACTCCATCAGTGAGGCCCAGCTCTGATCAGACCCCCCCCCCCCTCCCCCCACCTCCGTTGTTTAAATTATTCCGCACAGATTTTATGTACACCCCGAGCAGTTATATCCAGAGATTCCAGAGTTTGGAGAGTCGGAAGTCATTTAGCAGCTCATTCTCCTACTAATAAATGTTATCCACTTTTCATGATAAGATAATATTCCATCTCTCTGACCTCCAATGGATCATCATTTCTCTACAGCACATGACTGAAGTGAAGTGTCCAGGGGCGGCCCGTCCATTAAGGGCACACGGGTCAGGGAGTCCTAAGACCCGCTTCCTGATTGGCCGTGAGGCGAAGCAGGAAGACATTCACTAATATTAATTCCCTAATGTCACACAACTGGGTGGGCTCGGGGCGCAGTGCTCTGCGCCCCGAGCCCACCCTTTTTTAAGCCAATTAGAGCCTCAGACTCTAATCATGTGCTTAAAAAAAAAACAACTCCATTGGAATCCATGCGTCCGGTGCCCTGCATGTAGATTAGGGGCCGGGCGCATGGATTAGGGGGGGGGGGGGGTACCGTCCCTGTGCCCCTAATAGAGTGGCCGCCCATGCTGCACAGTATTGAGCAGGGAGCTGAGTGTAATCTGAGACCTAAGTGGAGAGAATGAACACACACACCCCTCTCTACTCTTGCCCCCACATCTAACTGGGAACACTTGCATAACAACTTAAAGAGGAACTGCAGTCTGCTCACATAATTTGTAATAAAAACATCTTTGCCATTCTGAAGCTTCCCTCCGACCACTTTGCATATTATTTTATATATACTGTGATTCTGTACTTGCCAAATATGCTGCAGAATTCTCCCTCCACTGAGTCTGGCTGCAGCCATTTTAACTGTGGGCAGCTGAAGCTGCTGCCTGTTCACTTCCTGGATTTACACAGATACACAGAGGTGCACCTCCAGCTCTGAAACATATATAAAGAGAAGGAGAGCACACAGCTTCCCGAGTGTAATACCGTTTTTAATGGTTTAAAATCAGAAGTAGAAAGTTGCACTCACAAACATAGGAACGACTTTCGCATGTACATCAAAAGATTTTCCTCCTCTCCCAGTCTGTGTGGCTGGATTGGCTCCAGAACCCGATGGGCGATGAAGGAAGTTGATCCAAGCCTAACCACCATGTCCCGCCGAGCGGTGCAAGAAGCTGCCAATGGACTAGCCGGCGCTGCGTGACGTCACTCGCGGCCGAGTATAGGAAAGATGTGAGTGAAACGTCTCCTCTGACGGGCGGGCGGTTACCAAGACTACATGTTTTGGAGGCTCGGCCTCCTTCTTCAGGTCACGCCCGATCTATCTTTAACCTCACCTTTTATATAGGACACCATACACCTCCAGCCCTGCAGCTCTCATTGTCCCTCTTATGACTCATCCCCCCCCCCCCCCCCGTCCCTTCCTGGCAAAATCTCACCCTAATCACACAGTGTAGTGCAGACTCCTCTGCTACCTTGGTTGCACACACCTACAGTATGCTAACCAAGTACCACAACCGCCAAGTGCATAGGTTGCCTTCCTCCCTTGTCTCGCTTGCCTCTGAGTGAGTGAGTGCACTAGGGTAAGGGGTGCTCTGTGGACGGGATGTAAGGGGTGTTCTATAGACTCTGAAGTAAGGGGTGCTCTGTGGACGGGATGTAAAGGGTGTTCTATAGACTCTGAAGTAAGGGGTGCTCTGTGGACACTGAAGTAAGGGGTGCTCTGTGGACGGGATGTAAAGGGTGTTCTATAGACTCTGAAGTAAGGGGTGCTCTGTGGACACTGAAGTAAGGGGTGCTCTGTGGACGGGATGTAAAGGGTGTTCTATAGACTCTGAAGTAAGGGGTGCTCTGTGGACACTGAAGTAAGGGGTGCTCTGTGGACTCTGATGTAAGGGGTGCTCCCTGGACTCGGATGTAATGGGGACTCTGTGGACTCTGAAGTAAGAGGTGGCATTCCTCCCAACTGTCCCTGATTTTGAGGGACTGTCCCTGATTTGGAGCAATGTCCCTCTGTGGCTCATTCCTCCTCTTTTGTCCCTCATTTTGGTCTGATCTACATAGTTGTATATAAAATGCACTTTTTATCTATCAAAAAGTGTTTCCCAGAGCTAAACCCTTCACCCTGTTTCTGAATTGCTGCATTTGCAAATTTTAAAAGCCAATATAAAGGAATAGTAGTGGTAAAAAAAAAGAACAAAAAGCCTTGTGGATTTAATTAACCTTTTTTTTTGGTTAATTCTCCTTTAAGGGGACGTGGCAGGGGGCGTGTCTTGTGCCTACATACATTTGCTAGTAGCTGTCCCTCATTCCCATCTCTAAATGTTGGGAGGTATGGGGGTGGGGCCCTTGTGCACACCTCTGCACTTGGCGGTTGTGGTACTTGATTAATTGGGGAGCCACGGTCCATTCTGAATATTGTGTCCGGGTTTTAGATGGTCTGAAACCCGGACACACAATTCAAAACCTGGACTGTCCGGGTGAATCCTGGACAGGTGGCAACTCTAAAATTAGGTGAGATTTATTCCACTAGGAGGTATAAGAGAGGTCACATACCAGGGGCCCATAGGGCTTTTTTTTCTTCATCTGTCCTTCATCTTGCTGTAAAATAGCAGAGCACAGACGCTACTCATTGACAGCAGTGCTGAATGATTGCAGCTGCTTGAGAGATGACATCATAATGGGGGTGAGCTGGTGCTGAACTGTCAGCGATGACATCATAGACTTTGCTGGGAGGATATAAAAGGCTGCAAGATGAAAAGTAAGAACCACCTTTGGTAGTTACATGCGCATTGAGCGTTGATTTCTATGAACCTTAGGCTTTGCTCACATGTGCAGCCAGGGGGCAGTAAAACCAGGTGGTTCAGCTGCAGTTATACCCCTCCCCCCCCCCCAACTGTCTGCCTGAACACTGACATACACTCACGACTGTACACGTGCCGCAGCTGTGATGCGCTGATTAGCTGCGATGCGCTGATTCGCAGCAATGGCAAGACTTAAAAGAAAACTTCAGGGTTTTTTTTTTTTTAAAAATCATACTTACCTAGGTGAACTCTGCATCTGTCTCCCACCGGCTTTAAGACTGAGAACTAGACATGTGCAATTCGTTTCGTTCAAATTCGTTTTTTTAACAAATTTTGTTATTTTGGATAAAAGTCCCCCTTCATCAGGGCTAAAAAAACTTTATTTTTTTTGTTGTATGTTTAGTCCTATTGAAGGGGGTTTTTGAGCCCCCAAAATGCATCGCCTTGTTATGTTGAATAAGACTGGGCTGTACAAATCTAGTGTGGTCCCTCTCACCTTTCTAATGCCTCAGTTCTTAGTTGTCACCAGAACAGGTGTCTCCATTGGATGATACACCCTCTATTCCTGTTCTAGTGACAACTACAAAATGTTGGACTTCTCATTACCTTCTGCCCTGGTGAGAAGTTCAGCATTGGGACTTTTTTTTTTATATTTAAGAATAAATAAAAGGACAGAGAGATTGGGTACGCGGAGGCGATGTACGTTTCTACACCGTTGATTTCTGCAGGGCCGTCTTTAACGCAAGGGCTAAAGGGGCAGCTGCCCCGGACCCAATCGTTGTGGTGGGGCCCAAAGCAGCTGCCCCTTGAGCCCCTACTGCCTGCAAATAGCTGATAAGTGGATTCATGAGGGCCCAAGAAAATGTTTGCCCAGGGTCCAATCAATATTCATGATGAACCTGGATTTCTGGGGTGCGAAATGTCCATGTCCAAATACAAGCTGATTTCAATGACAGACTGTTTATGAAGGCAACGCGTTTCATTTTATTGTGATTACTATTATTATTATTATTATGGGTTTGATTAAAATTATTATGGGTACGATTTTTATCAATCTGCTATGATCCTCCGTTTCATTACCATCGTAGGAACATTGTTAAAGGTCCATTAAGTTCAACCAATACTGGAAAACCTCCAGATACAGAACCCTACACCCAACGCTGATCCAGAGGAAGGCACAAAAAGCCTATTACAAGGCAAATTATTTTGATTAATATTATTTTGAGTATGATTATTATCAACCTGCTACGATCCCCATTTTTATCACCATCATAGGAACATAGTTACAGGTCTATTGAGTCCAACCAATAATAGAAAACCTCCAGATACAGAACCCTGACCCAGAAGAAGGCAAAAAAAAATGTCCCTTATGGTCCAGTTTGCTCCAACAGGGGAGAAAAAAAATTCCTGATCTTCTACTAAGCCCCTGGTGACCAACCTGCGTCCCTATGGTATATGATGTGCAGGCAGGGCCGGGACAAGGGGTGGAGCGGGAGGGACGGTTGCCCTGGGCACAATGGTTTACTGTAGGGATGGGGGCGCCTTCCTTCTGTTACAAGGCTGACAGTAGTAGTGACATTGGCAGAGTGACTGCTGGGTGTAGGACAGTGATGACGAACCTTGGCACCCCAGACGTTTTGGAACTACATTTCCCATGATGCTCAACTACACTGCAGAGTGCATGAGCATCATGGGAAATGTAGTTCCAAAACATCTTGGGTGCCAAGGTTTGCCATCACTGGTGTAGGATCTTCTAAGCTTGCACATCATGAATGGGGTGCAGTTTGGCATCTTTTCCCTGGGTGCTGGATGACATTGTCCCGCCACTGTGTGTAGCCCTTGGACCTTTAGCAGTTTGTAGTGGGAACATTGATTAGGGTAATAGCATTGATCTCTACTAGTCTCATGTAAAATGTTCCTAGTTTCGTATTATATCCCCACCCAACAATGTATCCTGTCCACACTCTCTGACCCTCATTTTCTCTATTAGGTCTGCAGGCTCTGACAGTCCTCTGAAGAATTACATACACTATATTTCCCAGTCTTAGTCCGTAGGGTTCAATATTGAGTTGGCCCACCCTTTGCAGCTATAAAAGCTTCAACTCTTCTGGGAAGGCTGTCCACAAGGTTTAGGAGTGTGTCTATGGGAATGTTTAACCATAAGCGCATTTGTGAGGTCAGGCACTGATGTTGGACGAGAAGGCCTGGTTTGCAGTCTCCGCTCTAATTCATCCCAAAGGTGTTCTATTGGGTTGAGGTCAGGACTCTGCAGGCCAGTCAACTTCCTGTACCCCAAACTCGCTCATCCATGTCTTTATGGACCTTGCTTTGTGCACTGGTCCAAATCATTTGGTGGAGAGGGGGTTCTGGTGTGGGGTTTGATTTTCAGGGGTTGGGCTTGGCCCCTTAGTTCTAGTGAAGGGAACTCTTAAGGCGCCAGCATACCAAGACATTTTGAACAATTTCATGCTCCCAACTTAGTGGGAACAGTTTGGGGATGGTCCCTTCATGTTCCAACATGACTGCTCACCAGTGCAGAAAGCAAGGTCTACAAATACATGGATGAGCGAGTTTGGGGTGAAGGAACTTGACTGGCCTGCACCTCAACCCAATAGAACACCTTTGGGATGAATTAGAGAGGAGACTGTGAGCCAGGCCTTCTCCTCCAACATCAGTGCCTGACCTCACTAATGCACTTCTGGAAGAATGGTCAAACATTCCTATAGACACACTCCTAAATCTTGTGGACGGCCTTCCCAGAAGCTGTTATAGCTGCAAAGGGTGGCCCAGCTCAATATTGAACCCTACAGACTAAGACCGGATGCCATTAAATTTCATGTGCGTGTAAACTTTACTTTTGGTAATATAGTGTATA
The DNA here is from genome assembly GCA_037952835.1 of Lithobates septentrionalis. NCBI lineage: Eukaryota > Metazoa > Chordata > Amphibia > Anura > Ranidae > Lithobates > Lithobates septentrionalis. The sequence continues at coordinate 964,130 of JBBDGP010000776.1, forward strand.
TTGAACACTTTGAGCACCCATTTGGTGATGACAGGGGCCGCATTTGAGGCCCCCTTTAGCTCATAAGTTGAAAATTACTGCCCTAAGACAATGGGATATTCCCTGGATCAAAAGATTAATCAAAAATAATTACTAGTACTATTATCCAATATCTTCACACTTTTATTACGCCTTTCTTGGTATTGATCCTGTTCTCTAGCTTTCTGAGTCTTGTGTGCTACAATGATGTATATAAAATTATAATTTTTTTAATTGTTTTTTACTTTTGGTGTTATGCGTTTTACCCCTGATGAAGGGGGTGGTGTTACATGTTGGCTTTATAAAAAGACCTGTCATTGGAATATACCTGTACAGGGAATATCACTGTGTAGAGCGTCAGTTATAGACTTACCCATCCCTATCAAGGTGGTTGTGGAAACCCCTTGGTGGGCCCAATATTCCGATTATATTTAGATCACCACCATACTTTTGGATAATAATAATATAAAATGAACCTATAAAGAAGCCCCAGGGTTCCAGCGCTATTTATCCCAAGCATGTTCATTACATGTCATCCTTTTGGCAAGCTTGACCTCCAGCCGTGAGAACGTTTTAACTTCAACCGACTAACGGCTCATTCTCATCGCTCGGACCGGAGGCGGCAAACCCCGTGGTCCTGCCTGCAGAGAAGATACAACGAGCGAATTGATATGGACTGGGCCGTACACACAAGAATGGCGGAGGACAAGAAACGGAGACGGACAGTATGCTGGGATCTGATGTGTAGTTTGTTTCCTACAATGGTTTATATGAAGATATTGTGATGAATGTCTCAACTGTGAACCCCCCACCTGAACCCAAAAATAAAGCAGCCTTGTGTCATCTGTCCAATGTATGTGACTAGTCTATATAATGTAATACACTGCTCAACGTGCATGAAGGTATTCAAGTGATATAGACTGGGCTTCTACCTAATTATTCTGGAGCACAGACAAACCATTACCTTCCAATTAGGGCCCCAGGCTCCTCCCCTCTTATTACGCCTCTACCTATATGTGATGAGGATGGTCATATCCCCCTCTCCCCAGGGATCACATTATATCCCCCTCTCCCCAGGGATCACATTATATCCCCCTCTCCCCAGGGATCACATTATATCCCCTTCTTCCCAGGGATCACATTATATCCCCCTCTCCCCAGGGATCACATTGTATCCCCCCCTCCCCAGGGATCACATTATATCCCCCTTTCCCCAGGGAACACATTATATCCCCCTCTCCCCAGGGATCACATTATATCCCCCTCTCCCCAGGGATCACATTATATCCCCCTCTCCCCAGGGATCACATTATATCCCCCTCTCCCCAGGGATCACATTGTATCCCCCTTTCCCCAGGGATCACATTATATCCCCCTTTCCCCAGGGATCACATTATATCCCCCTCTCCCCAGGGATCACATTATATCCCCCTTTCCTCAGGGATCACATTATATCCTCTTCCCAGGGATCACATTATATCCTCCTCTCCCCAGAGATCGCATTATATCCTCCTCTCCCCAGGGATCACATTATATCCTCCTCTCCCCAGGGATCACATTATTTCCCCGTCTCCCCAGGGATCACATTATGTCCTCCTCTCCCCAGAGATCACATTATATCCTCCTCTCCCCAGGGATCACATTATTTCCCCCTCTCCCCAGGGATCACATTATGTCCTCCTCTCCCCAGAGATCACATTATATCCCCCTCTCCCCAGAGATCACATTATATCCCCCTCTCCCCAGAGATCACATTATATCCCCCTCTCCCCAGGGATCACATTTTATACCCCTCTCCCCAGGGATCACATTATATCCCCCTCTCCCCAGGGATCACATTATATCCCCCTCTCCCCAGGGATCACATTATATCCCCCTCTCCCCAGGGATCACATTATATCCCCCTTTCCCCAGGGATCACATTATATCCCCCTCTCCCCAGGGATCACATTATATCCCCCTTTCCTCAGGGATCACATTATATCCTCTTCCCAGGGATCACATTATATCCTCCTCTCCCCAGAGATCACATTATATCCTCCTCTCCCCAGGGATCACATTATATCCTCCTCTCCCCAGGGATCACATTATTTCCCCCTCTCCCCAGGGATCACATTATGTCCTCCTCTCCCCAGAGATCACATTATATCCCCCTCTCCCCAGAGATCACATTATATCCCCCTCTCCCCAGAGATCACATTATATCCCCCTCTCCCCAGAGATCACATTATATCTCCTCTCCCCAGAGATCACATTATAACCCCCTCTCCCAAGAGATCACATTATATCCCCATCTCCCCAGAGATCACATTATATCCCCATCTCCCCAGGGATCACATTATATCCCCTCTCCCCAGGGATCACATTATATCCCCCTCTCCCCAGGGATCACATTATATCCCCCTCTCCCCAGGGATCACATTATATCCCCCTCTCCCCAGGGATCACATTATAACCCCCTTCTCCCCAGGGATCACATATCCTCCTCTCCCCAGGGATCACATTATATCCCCCTTTTCCCCAGAGATCACAATATATCCCCCTCTCCCCAGGGATCACATTATATCCCCATCTTCCCAGGGATCACATTATATCCCCATCTCCCCAGTGGATTACATTATATCCCCCCCTCTCCCTAGGGATCACATTATATCCCCATCTCCCCAGGGATCACATTATATCCCCATCTCCCCAGTGGATTACATTATATCCCCCCTCTCCCCAGTGGATTACATTATATCCCCTCTCTCCCCAGGGATCACATTATATCCCCATCTCCCCAGGGATCACATTATATCCCCATCTCCCCAGTGGATTACATTATATCCTCCCCAGTGGATTACATTATATCCCACCCTCTCCCAAGGGATCACATTATATCCCCATCTCCCCAGTGGATTACATTATATCCCCCCCTCTCCTCAGTGGATTACATTATATCCCCCCTTCTCTCCAGGGATCACATTATATCCCCCTCTCCCCAGGGATCACATTATATCCCCCTCTCCCCAGGGGTCACATTATATCCCCCTCTCCCCAGGGATCAAATATCCTCCTCTCCCCAGAGATCACATTATATCCCCCTCTCCCCAGGGATCACTTTATATTCCCCTCTCCCCAGGGATCACATTATATCCTCCTCTCCCCAGGGATCACATTATATCCCCTTCTTCCCAGGGATCACATTATATCCCCTCTCCCCAGGGATCACATTATATCCCCCTCTCCCCAGGGATCACATTATATCCCCCTCTCCCCTGGGATCACATTATATCCCCATCTCCCCAGGGATCATATTATATCCCCATCTCCCCAGTGGATTACATTATATCCCCCCCTCTCCCTAGGGATCACATTATATCCCCATCTCCCCAGAGATCACATTATATCCCCATCTCCCCAGGGATCACATTATATCCCCATCTCCCCAGTGGATTACATTATATCCCCCCCTCTCACCAGTGGATTACATTATATCCCCCCTCTCCCCAGGGATCACATTATATCCCCATCTCCCCAGGGATCACATTATATCCCCATCTCCCCAGGGATCACATTATATCCCCATCTCCCCAGTGGATTACATTATATCCTCCCCAGTGGATTACATTATATCCCACCCTCTCCCAAGGGATCACATTATATCCCCATCTCCCCAGTGGATTACATTATATCCCCCCCCTCTCCTCAGTGGATTACATTATATCCCCCCCTCTCTCCAGGGATCACATTATATCCCCCTCTCCCCAGGGATCACATTATATCCCCCTCTCCCCAGGGGTCACATTATATCCCCCTCTCCCCAGGGATCAAATATCCTCCTCTCCCCAGAGATCACATTATATCCCCCTCTCCCCAGGGATCACTTTATATTCCCCTCTCCCCAGGGATCACATTATATTCTCCTCTCCCCAGGGATCACATTATATCCCCTTCTTCCCAGGGATCACATTATATCCCCTCTCCCCAGGGATCACATTATATCCCCCTCTCCCCAGGGATCACATTATATCCCCCTCTCCCCAGGGATCACATATCCCCCTCTCCCCAGGGATCACATTATATCCCCATCTCCCCAGGGATCACATTATATCCCCATCTCCCCAGTGGATTACATTATATCCCGCCCTCTCCCTAGGGATCACATTATATCCCCCCCTCTCCCTAGGGATCACATTATATCCCCATCTCCCCAGTGGATTACATTATATCCCCCCCTCTCCCCAGTGGATTACATTATATCCCCCCTCTCCCCAGGGATCACATTATATCCCCATCTCCCCAGGGATCACATTATATCCCCATCTCCCCAGTGGATTACATTATATCCTCCCCAGTGGATTACATTATATCCCACCCTCTCCCAAGGGATCACATTATATCCCCATCTCCCCAGTGGATTACATTATACCCCTCCCTCTCCTCAGTGGATTACATTATATCCCCCCCTCTCTCCAGGGATCACATTATATCCCCTCTCCCCAGGGATCACATTATATCCCCCTCTCCCCAGGGGTCACATTATATCCCCCTCTCCCCAGGGATCAAATATCCTCCTCTCCCCAGAGATCACATTATATCCCCATCTCCCCAGGGATCACATTATATCCTCCTATCCCCAGGGATCACATATCCTCCTCTCTGCAGAGATCACATTATATCCCCATCTCCCCAGGGATCACATTATATCCTCCTTTCCCCAGGGATCACATTATATCCCCCTCTCCCCAAGGATCACCTTATATCCCCCTCTCCCCAGAGATCACATTATATCCCCCTCTCCCCAGGGATCACATTATATCCTCCTTTCCCTAGTGATCACATTATATCCTCCTCTCCCTAGTGATTACATTATAGCCTCCTCTCCCCAGGGATCACATTATATCCCCCTCCCCCCAGGGATCACATTATATCCCCATCTCTCCAGGGATCACATTATATCCCCCTCTCCCCAGGGATCACATTATAACCCCCTCTCCCCAGGGATCACATTATATCCCCCTCTCCCCAGGGATCACATTATATCCCCCTCTCCCCAGGGATCACATTATATCCTCCTCTCCCCAGAGATCACATTATATCATCCTCTCCCCAAAGATCACATTATATCCCCCTCTCCCCAGGGATCACATTATATCCCCCTCTCCCCAGGGATCACATTATATCCCCCTCTCCCCAGAGATCACATTTTATCCCCCTCTCCCCAGGGATCACATTTTATCCCCCTCTCCCCAGGGATCACATTATATCCCCCTCTCCCCAGTGATCACATTATATCCCCCTCTCCCCAGGGATCACATTATATCCCTCTCTCCCCAGGGATCACATTATATCCCCCTCTCCCCAGGGATCACAAAGCTCTTCTACAGAATGAAGACTTCCCATAGTGCCAGGGAAGAGGGACAATTTATTTTCTTCATTTATGTATATATTGGCAGTTATAGAAAATCATAGCCGGCCGCAGTCTGAAATGGAAAGGGGAATTTTTTTTAATAACAAAGATACAGAATATCTTGTGGAGATATAATATATGGTGTGTCCATTTTTAATGGCCTAATAGCGGCTGTTCAATTATATGAGCACTAAATTACAGATTTTAGGGAAAGCAGAATGTATCCTCAGTGAGATATTAGCATTGCTGTTTTTATCTCAAAGTGTCGAGTATTAGGTATAAAGTAGGGTTGCACCAATACCGTTTTTTTTTTATGGGTGAGTACGATACCGATACTTTCAGTCAGGTACTTGCCGATAAAATCATACAATACAGCGCTCGCAAATATATGTAATCAATAATCTCAAAAAGAATATTTTTGTGAAAACCAAAAAGAAAAACTTTGTTGCAGCTGCAGAGTGAAAGTACTGTACTTTAGAAATATATAAACCAAGTGAACTGCGCTGGCAACTAAATGTGAACAAAATGTATACACAAAAACCACAAAACACCGCAAGTGATAATAGAGTGGCACGTTATAATAAATATGGATGTGTCAGAGAACTGGACCTGCAGCCCGCGCAGCTAAGCCAGAGTGCGCTGGACTGCACTACCAGAGCTCCAAGACCCTCCACACAAATTAAATCAATTGGTGTGTATAAAAAATGACAAATAAAACAGCAGGAGCATGGGAAGATGCACTATCCAAATAGAAAACCTACACTACAATATGTTGATTTGGACAGATGCATCTATCAAACATCAGAAATAGCAGTTTAGCATACCACTAATATAAATAAATATATAAATAAAATATGGCGTATCAATTATGCAAAAATGAAATACTAAAGGAGCGATCCACTCTGCAAGTTCCAGATAGCACAAAGAAATCATGAAACGTCAGCTACAATATGTGAGAAAACGAGGCAAATGATAAAAACTCCTTCATAGGGCAAACAATGAACAGGCTTCCAACTTTTTCATCTTTTCCAACAAACAGGGCCAGTGGTGTAGCGATGTAAAAGATTGCTCGTGAAACCTCAGAAGCACACGTTCCACCGAAGGAGAGAAGAGAGGTATATAGCATAAAACCTTAAAATACCAAAGGTCACCTGCGCATAAATGCGCTACTCACGGGACCGGTACCAAGTACCGATACCTTTACGCTGCACAGAATCGCATGCAGTCTGGGTTCGCACAAGAGCGGTTCGGGAAACTGCACGCGATTCGGACAGGAATCGCACCGCATTCTCTTTCAAACCGCATGCAATTCTTTGCAGTGCAATTTGAGTCCATTCTTTTTGCATGGGCTCAGAGCGTAACGCAAAGGTATCGGTTTCAGGTATCGGAGCATTTTCATGAGTATTCGTGAAAATACTTGGTATCGGCACCACCCTATTACAAAGCTAAATAATCAGATGCATTACATGTAAAGGAGCATTTACCTGCTAAAGTGTATTCCTGTCCATCCAGTCCTGAGATTTGCACAGCCACCCCCCCCCCTGATAATGGCTTCATCTGCTTGTTCAGGCATCGTACAGAGTCACCATCCACTTCCTGGACCGAGAGGCCGATTCAGAGATGACACGTAAATCCATTGTAAATCCTGGTGCCTGTGCAGTTCTTGGCTGAGTTCACAAATGTCTGACTAGGGATGAGCCCACAGTTCGAGTCGGGTGTTCGTTTGTTCTAAAACGAACCGAACATATGGGGCGTTTGCGGGAAATTAGAGCGCCGTGGAACACCCCATAATGCACTGCGAGATCGCAGTGCATTGCTGTATGATGATTGGCCAAAGCATGCACCTGACCTGCATGCTTTGGCCAATCACAGCACGCTCTGCTGAGAGAGCCATCACTGGCCAAAGGCATAGTGCCTTTGGCCAATCATGGCTCAGGGGGACCAAGTCCAGAGAGATAGCTTGGGTTAGATTAAGCAGGCAGGTTATTCAGTTAGTGGCAGTATATTTTATATATGTGTATGTGTGTATTTTATATATGTATATATGTCAGTCTAGTACAGGGATATGCAATTAGCGGACCTCCAGCTGTTGCAAAACTACAAGTCCCATCATGCCTCTGCTTCTGGGTGTCATGCTTGTGGCTGTCAGAGTCCTGCTATGCCTCATGGGACTTGTAGTTCCGCAACAGCTGGGGGTCCGCTAATTGCATATCCCTGGTCTAGTATATAAACATATATATATATATATATATATATATATATATATATATATATATATATATATATATATATATATATATATATATATATATATATATATACTCTGCACCAGGGGCGTAACTACCACCATAGCGACCCATGCGGGCGATGTGGGGCCCAGTGAGGATAAGAGCACTGCCGGCACAGTCTCCCAGCCAGGGGAAGAGAGAGGAAAGGAAGAGGCGAGCTGTCAGTATCAGCAGAGAGCTGAATTGCCCGATGTAAGAGATTTCATTAGAACCTCCAGTGTTCCCGGGGCTCACGTCACATAGCTCCACCTTTTGGCCCGGTGCCTTTGATAGACAGAACGCCGATCCAATGCGGGACATGTGACGTCATCAAAGGCGTCAGGCCAAGAGGTGGGGCTATGTGACGATGAGCCCCGGGAAGACAGGAAATTCAAATGAAAGCTATTACAGCGGGCAATCCCGCTCTCTGCTGATCCGGGTGGCTTGCCTCTTCCTCTGCATAAGTGGGGCTGTATGGGGCACAGGCAGACCAGGCTGTATTGGGCACAGGTCACGCTGTATTGGGCACAGGTTATGCTGTATGTGGCACAAGTCACGCTGCATTGACACTAGGGCAGCTGTGGGGAGGGGGCTGTTTGCAGGGGGGGCCCTATACAACATTTTGCTATGTGGCCCTGTTATTTCTAGTTACGCCCCTGCTCTGCACTCTGCATTTAGCATATACTATATATTTAGTGTTTACTCTATATTCAGTCAGTGCAGGCAATGTATTCAAATCCTCCTCTCCCCAGGGATCACATTATATCCCTCCTCTCCCCAGGGATGACATTATATCCCCCTCTCCCCAGGGATCACATTATATACCCCTCTCCCCAGAGATCACATTATATCCCCCTCTCCCCAGGAATCACATTATATCCCCCTCTCCCCAGGGATCACATTATATCCCCATCTCCCCAGGGATCACATTATATCCCCATCTCCCCAGGGATCACATTATATCCCCATCTCCCCAGTGGATTACATTATATCCCCCCTCTCCCCAGTGGATTACATTATATCCCCCTCCCCAGGGATCACATTATATCCCCCTCTCCCCAGGGATCACATTATATCCTCCTCTCCCCAGGGATCACATATCCTCCTCTCCCCAGAGATCACATTATATCCTCCTCTCCCCAGGGATCACATATCCTCCTCTCCCCAGAGATCACATTATATTCCCATCTCCCCAGGGATCACATTATATCCCCCTCTCCCCAGGGATCACATTATATCCCCCTCTCCCCAGGGATCACATTATATCCCCCTCTCCCCAGGGATCACATTATATCCCCCTCTCCCCAGGGATCACATTATATCCCCCTCTTCCCAGGGATCACATTATATCCTCCTCTCCCCAGGGATCACATTATATCCCCCTCTCCCCAGGGATCACATTATATCCCCCTCTCCCTAGTGATCACATTATATCCCCCTCTCCCCAGGGATCACATTATATCCCCCTCTCCCCAGGGTTTACATTATATCTCCCTCTCCCCAGGGATCACATTATATCCCCCTCTCCCCAGGGATCACATTATATCCCCCTCTCCCTAGTGATCACATTATATCCTCCTCTCCCCAGGGATCACATTATATCCTCCTCTCCCCAGGGATCACATTATATCCCCCTCTCCCCAGAGATCACATTATATCCCCCTCTCCCCAGGAATTACATTATATCCCCCTCTCCCCAGGGATCACATTATATCCCCATCTCCCCAGGGATCACATTATATCCCCATCTCCCCAGTGGATTGCATTATATCCCCCCCTCTCCCCAGTGGATTACATTATATCCCCTCTCCCCAGGGATCACATTATATCCTCCTCTCCCCAGGGATCACATATCCTCCTCTCCCCAGAGATCACATTATATCCTCCTCTCCCCAGGGATCACATATCCTCCTCTCCCCAGAGATCACATTATATTCCCATCTCCCCAGGGATCACATTATATCCCCCTCTCCCCAGGGATCACATTATATCCCCCTCTCCCCAGTGGATTACATTATATCCCCCCCTCTCCCCAGGGATCACATTATATTATCCCCCTCTCCCCAGGGATCACATTATATCCCCCTCTCCCCAGTGGATTACATTATTTCCCCCCTCTCCCCAGAGATCACATTATATCCCCCTTTCCCCAGAGATCACAATATATCCTCCTCTCCCCAGAGATCACATTATATCCCCCTCTCCCCAGGGATCACATTATATCCCCCTCTCCCCAGGGATCACATTATATCCTCCTCTCCCCAGGGATCACATTATATCCTCCTCTCCCCAGGGATCACATTATATCCTCCTCTCCCCAGGGATCACATTATATCCTCCTCTCCCCAGGGATCACATATCCTCCTCTCCCCAGAGATCACATTATATCCTCCTCTCCCCAGGGATCACATATCCTCCTCTCCCCAGAGATCACATTATATTCCCATCTCCCCAGGGATCACATTATATCCCCCTCTCCCCAGGGATCACATTATATCCCCCTCTCCCCAGTGGATTACATTATATCCCCCCCCTCTCCCCAGGGATCACATTATATTATCCCCCTCTCCCCAGGAATCACATTATATCCCCCTCTCCCCAGTGGATTACATTATTTCCCCCCTCTCCCCAGAGATCACATTATATCCCCCTTTCCCCAGAGATCACAATATATCCTCCTCTCCCCAGAGATCACATTATATCCCCCTCTCCCCAGGGATCACATTATATCCTCCTCTCCCCAGGGATCACATTATATCCCCCCTCTCCCCAGGGATCACATTATATCCCCCTCTCCCCAGGGATCACATTATATCCCCCTCTCCCCAGGGATCACATTATATCCCCCTCTCCCCAGGGATCACATTATATCCCTCTCTCCCCAGGGATCACATTATATCCCCCTCTCCCCAGGGATCATATTATATCCCCCTCTCCCCAGGGATCACATTATATCCCCCTCTCCCCAGGGATCACATTATATCCCCCTCTCCCCAGGGATCACATTATATCCCCTTCTCCCCAGGGATCACATTATATCCTCCTCTCCCCAGGGATCACATTATATCCCCCTCTCCCCAGGGATCACATTATATCCCCCTCTCCCTAGTGATCACATTATATCCCCCTCTCCCCAGGGATCACATTACATCCCCCTCTCCCCAGGGATCACATTATATCTCCCTCTCCCCAGGGATCACATTATATCCCCTCTCCCTAGTGATCACATTATATCCTCCTCTCCCCAGGGATCACATTATATCCTCCTCTCCCAGAGATCACATTATATCCCCCTCTCCCCAGGGATCACATTATATCCCCCTCTCCCCAGGGATCACATTATATCTCCCTCTCCCCAGGGATCACATTATATCCCCTCTCCCTAGTGATCACATTATATCCTCCTCTCCCCAGGGATCACATTATATCCCTCTCTCCCCAGGGATCACATTATATCCCCCTCTCCCCAGGGATCACAAAGCTCTTCTACAGAATGAAGACTTCCCATCGTGCCAGGGAAGAGAGACAATTTATTTTCTTCATTTATGTATATATTGGCAGTTATAGAAAATCATAGCCGGCCGCAGTCTGAAATGGAAAGGGGATTTTTTTAATAACAAAGATACAGAATATCTTGTGGAGATATAATATATGGTGTGTCCAATTTTAATGACCTAATAGCAGCTGTTCAATTATATGAGCACTAAATTACAGATTTTAGAGAAAGCAGAATGTATCCTCAGTGAGATATTAGCATTGCTGTTTTTATCTCAAAGTGTCGGGTATTAGGTATAAAGTAGGGTTGCACCAATACCGTTTTTTTTTTATGGGTGAGCACGATACCGATACTTTCAGTCAGGTACTTGCCAATACCAAGTACCGATACCTTTGCGCTGCAAAGAATCGCATGCAGTCTGGGTTCACACAAGAGCGGTTCGGGAAACTGCACGCGATTCGGACAGGAATCGCACCGCATTCTCTTTCAAACCGCATGCAATTCTTTGCAGTGCAATTTGAGTCCATTCTTTTTGCATGGGCTCAGAGCGTACCGCAAAGGTATCGGTTTCAGGTATCGGAGCATTTTCATGAGTATTCGTGAAAATACTTGGTATCGGCACCACCCTATTACAAAGCTAAATAATCAGATGCATTACATGTAAAGGAGCATTTACCTGCCAAAGTGTATTCCTGTCCATCCAGTCCTGAGATTTGCACAGCCATCCCTCCCTGATAATGGCTTCATCTGCTTGTTCAAGCATCGTACAGAGTCACCATCCACTTCCTGGACCGAGAGGCCGATTCAGAGATGACACGTAAATCCATTGTAAATCCTGGTGCCTGTGCAGTTCTTGGCTGAGTTCACAAATGTCTGACTAGGGATGAGCCCACAGTTCGAGTCGGGTGTTCGTTTGTTCTAAAACGAACCGAACATATGGGGCGTTTGCGGGAAATTCGAGCGCCGTGGAACACCCCATAATGCACTGCGAGATCGCAGTGCATTGCTGTATGATGATTGGCCAAAGCATGCACCTGACCTGCATGCTTTGGCCAATCACAGCACGCTCTGCTGAGAGAGCCATCACTGGCCAAAGGCATGGTGCCTTTGGCCAATCATGGCTCAGGGGGACCAAGTCCAGAGAGATAGCTTGGGTTAGATTAAGCAGGCAGATTATTCAGTTAGTGGCAGTATATTTTATATATGTGTATGTGTGTATTTTATATATGTATATATGTCAGTCTAGTACAGGGATATGCAATTAGCGGACCTCCAGCTGTTGCAAAACTACAAGTCCCATCATGCCTCTGCTTCTGGGTGTCATGCTTGTGGCTGTCAGAGTCTTGCTATGCCTCATGGGACTTGTAGTTCCGCAACAGCTGGGGGTCCGCTAATTGCATATCCCTGGTCTAGTATATAAATATATATATATATATATATATATATATATATATATATATATATATATATATATACTCTGCACCAGGGGCGTAACTACCACCATAGCGACCCATGCGGGCGATGTGGGGCCCAGTGAGGATAAGAGCACTGCCGGCACAGTCTCCCAGCCAGGGGAAGAGAGAGGAAAGAAAGAGGCGAGCTCTCCGTATCAGCAGAGAGCTGAATTGCCCGATGTAAGAGCTTTCATTAGAACCTCCAGTGTTCCCGGGGCTCACGTCACATAGCTCCACCTTTTGGCCCGGTGCCTTTGATAGACAGAACGCCGATCCAATGCGGGACATGTGACGTCATCAAAGGCGTCAGGCCAAGAGGTGGGGCTATGTGACAATGAGCCCCGGGAAGACAGAAAATTCAAATGAAAGCTATTACAGCGGGCAATCCCGCTCTCTGCTGATCCGGGTGGCTTGCCTCTTCCTCTGCATAAGTGGGGCTGTATGGGGCACAGGCAGACCAGGCTGTATTGGGCACAGGTCACGCTGTATTGGGCACAGGTTATGCTGTATGTGGCACAAGTCACGCTGCATTGACACTAGGGCAGCTGTGGGGGGGGGGGGGCTGTTTGCAGGGGGGGCCCTATACAACATTTTGCTATGGGGCCCTGTTATTTCTAGTTACGCCCCTGCTCTGCACTCTGCATTTAGCATATACTATATATTTAGTGTTTACTCTATATTCAGTCAGTGCAGGCAATGTATTCAAATCCTCCTCTCCCCAGGGATCACATTTTATCCCTCCTCTCCCCAGGGATGACATTATATCCCCCTCTCCCCAGGGATCACATTATATCCCCCTCTCCCCAGGAATCACATTATATCCCCCTCTTCCCAGGGATCACATTATATCCCCATCTCCCCAGGGATCACATTATATCCCCATCTCCCCAGGGATCACATTATATCCCCATCTCCCCAGTGGATTACATTATATCCCCCCTCTCCCCAGTGGATTACATTATATCCCCCCTCTCCCCAGTGGATTACATTATATCCCCCCTCTCCCCAGTGGATTACATTATATCCCCCTCCCCAGGGATCACATTATATCCCCCTCTCCCCAGGGATCACATTATATCCTCCTCTCCCCAGGGATCACATATCCTCCTCTCCCCAGAGATCACATTATATCCTCCTCTCCCCAGGGATCACATATCCTCCTCTCCCCAGAGATCACATTATATTCCCATCTCCCCAGGGATCACATTATATCCCCCTCTCCCCAGGGATCACATTATATCCCCCTCTCCCCAGGGATCACATTATATCCCCCTCTCCCCAGGGATCACATTATATCCCCCTCTCCCCAGGGATCACATTATATCCCCCTCTCCCCAGGGATCACATTATATCCTCCTCTCCCCAGGGATCACATTATATCCCCCTCTCCCCAGGGATCACATTATATCCCCCTCTCCCTAGTGATCACATTATATCCCCCTCTCCCCAGGGATCACATTATATCCCCCTCTCCCCAGGGTTTACATTATATCTCCCTCTCCCCAGGGATCACATTATATCCCCCTCTCCCCAGGGATCACATTATATCCCCCTCTCCCTAGTGATCACATTATATCCTCCTCTCCCCAGGGATCACATTATATCCTCCTCTCCCCAGGGATCACATTATATCCCCCTCTCCCCAGAGATCACATTATATCCCCCTCTCCCCAGGAATTACATTATATCCCCCTCTCCCCAGGGATCACATTATATCCCCATCTCCCCAGGGATCACATTATATCCCCATCTCCCCAGTGGATTACATTATATCCCCCCCTCTCCCCAGTGGATTACATTATATCCCCTCTCCCCAGGGATCACATTATATCCTCCTCTCCCCAGGGATCACATTATATCCCCCTCTCCCCAGGGATCACATTATATCCCCCTCTCCCTAGTGATCACATTATATCCCCCTCTCCCCAGGGATCACATTATATCCCCCTCTCCCCAGGGTTTACATTATATCTCCCTCTCCCCAGGGATCACATTATATCCCCCTCTCCCCAGGGATCACATTATATCCCCCTCTCCCTAGTGATCACATTATATCCTCCTCTCCCCAGGGATCACATTATATCCTCCTCTCCCCAGGGATCACATTATATCCCCCTCTCCCCAGAGATCACATTATATCCCCCTCTCCCCAGGAATTACATTATATCCCCCTCTCCCCAGGGATCACATTATATCCCCATCTCCCCAGGGATCACATTATATCCCCATCTCCCCAGTGGATTGCATTATATCCCCCCCTCTCCCCAGTGGATTACATTATATCCCCTCTCCCCAGGGATCACATTATATCCTCCTCTCCCCAGGGATCACATATCCTCCTCTCCCCAGAGATCACATTATATCCTCCTCTCCCCAGGGATCACATATCCTCCTCTCCCCAGAGATCACATTATATTCCCATCTCCCCAGGGATCACATTATATCCCCCTCTCCCCAGGGATCACATTATATCCCCCTCTCCCCAGTGGATTACATTATATCCCCCCCTCTCCCCAGGGATCACATTATATTATCCCCCTCTCCCCAGGGATCACATTATATCCCCCTCTCCCCAGTGGATTACATTATTTCCCCCCTCTCCCCAGAGATCACATTATATCCCCCTTTCCCCAGAGATCACAATATATCCTCCTCTCCCCAGAGATCACATTATATCCCCCTCTCCCCAGGGATCACATTATATCCCCCTCTCCCCAGGGATCACATTATATCCTCCTCTCCCCAGGGATCACATTATATCCTCCTCTCCCCAGGGATCACATTATATCCTCCTCTCCCCAGGGATCACATTATATCCTCCTCTCCCCAGGGATCACATATCCTCCTCTCCCCAGAGATCACATTATATCCTCCTCTCCCCAGGGATCACATATCCTCCTCTCCCCAGAGATCACATTATATTCCCATCTCCCCAGGGATCACATTATATCCCCCTCTCCCCAGGGATCACATTATATCCCCCTCTCCCCAGTGGATTACATTATATCCCCCCCCTCTCCCCAGGGATCACATTATATTATCCCCCTCTCCCCAGGAATCACATTATATCCCCCTCTCCCCAGTGGATTACATTATTTCCCCCCTCTCCCCAGAGATCACATTATATCCCCCTTTCCCCAGAGATCACAATATATCCTCCTCTCCCCAGAGATCACATTATATCCCCCTCTCCCCAGGGATCACATTATATCCTCCTCTCCCCAGGGATCACATTATATCCCCCCTCTCCCCAGGGATCACATTATATCCCCCTCTCCCCAGGGATCACATTATATCCCCCTCTCCCCAGGGATCACATTATATCCCCCTCTCCCCAGGGATCACATTATATCCCTCTCTCCCCAGGGATCACATTATATCCCCCTCTCCCCAGGGATCATATTATATCCCCCTCTCCCCAGGGATCACATTATATCCCCCTCTCCCCAGGGATCACATTATATCCCCCTCTCCCCAGGGATCACATTATATCCCCTTCTCCCCAGGGATCACATTATATCCTCCTCTCCCCAGGGATCACATTATATCCCCCTCTCCCCAGGGATCACATTATATCCCCCTCTCCCTAGTGATCACATTATATCCCCCTCTCCCCAGGGATCACATTACATCCCCCTCTCCCCAGGGATCACATTATATCTCCCTCTCCCCAGGGATCACATTATATCCCCTCTCCCTAGTGATCACATTATATCCTCCTCTCCCCAGGGATCACATTATATCCTCCTCTCCCAGAGATCACATTATATCCCCCTCTCCCCAGGGATCACATTATATCCCCCTCTCCCCAGGGATCACATTATATCTCCCTCTCCCCAGGGATCACATTATATCCCCTCTCCCTAGTGATCACATTATATCCTCCTCTCCCCAGGGATCACATTATATCCCTCTCTCCCCAGGGATCACATTATATCCCCCTCTCCCCAGGGATCACAAAGCTCTTCTACAGAATGAAGACTTCCCATCGTGCCAGGGAAGAGAGACAATTTATTTTCTTCATTTATGTATATATTGGCAGTTATAGAAAATCATAGCCGGCCGCAGTCTGAAATGGAAAGGGGATTTTTTTAATAACAAAGATACAGAATATCTTGTGGAGATATAATATATGGTGTGTCCAATTTTAATGACCTAATAGCAGCTGTTCAATTATATGAGCACTAAATTACAGATTTTAGAGAAAGCAGAATGTATCCTCAGTGAGATATTAGCATTGCTGTTTTTATCTCAAAGTGTCGGGTATTAGGTATAAAGTAGGGTTGCACCAATACCGTTTTTTTTTTATGGGTGAGCACGATACCGATACTTTCAGTCAGGTACTTGCCAATACCAAGTACCGATACCTTTGCGCTGCAAAGAATCGCATGCAGTCTGGGTTCACACAAGAGCGGTTCGGGAAACTGCACGCGATTCGGACAGGAATCGCACCGCATTCTCTTTCAAACCGCATGCAATTCTTTGCAGTGCAATTTGAGTCCATTCTTTTTGCATGGGCTCAGAGCGTACCGCAAAGGTATCGGTTTCAGGTATCGGAGCATTTTCATGAGTATTCGTGAAAATACTTGGTATCGGCACCACCCTATTACAAAGCTAAATAATCAGATGCATTACATGTAAAGGAGCATTTACCTGCCAAAGTGTATTCCTGTCCATCCAGTCCTGAGATTTGCACAGCCATCCCTCCCTGATAATGGCTTCATCTGCTTGTTCAAGCATCGTACAGAGTCACCATCCACTTCCTGGACCGAGAGGCCGATTCAGAGATGACACGTAAATCCATTGTAAATCCTGGTGCCTGTGCAGTTCTTGGCTGAGTTCACAAATGTCTGACTAGGGATGAGCCCACAGTTCGAGTCGGGTGTTCGTTTGTTCTAAAACGAACCGAACATATGGGGCGTTTGCGGGAAATTCGAGCGCCGTGGAACACCCCATAATGCACTGCGAGATCGCAGTGCATTGCTGTATGATGATTGGCCAAAGCATGCACCTGACCTGCATGCTTTGGCCAATCACAGCACGCTCTGCTGAGAGAGCCATCACTGGCCAAAGGCATGGTGCCTTTGGCCAATCATGGCTCAGGGGGACCAAGTCCAGAGAGATAGCTTGGGTTAGATTAAGCAGGCAGATTATTCAGTTAGTGGCAGTATATTTTATATATGTGTATGTGTGTATTTTATATATGTATATATGTCAGTCTAGTACAGGGATATGCAATTAGCGGACCTCCAGCTGTTGCAAAACTACAAGTCCCATCATGCCTCTGCTTCTGGGTGTCATGCTTGTGGCTGTCAGAGTCTTGCTATGCCTCATGGGACTTGTAGTTCCGCAACAGCTGGGGGTCCGCTAATTGCATATCCCTGGTCTAGTATATAAATATATATATATATATATATATATATATATATATATATATATATATATATATATACTCTGCACCAGGGGCGTAACTACCACCATAGCGACCCATGCGGGCGATGTGGGGCCCAGTGAGGATAAGAGCACTGCCGGCACAGTCTCCCAGCCAGGGGAAGAGAGAGGAAAGAAAGAGGCGAGCTCTCCGTATCAGCAGAGAGCTGAATTGCCCGATGTAAGAGCTTTCATTAGAACCTCCAGTGTTCCCGGGGCTCACGTCACATAGCTCCACCTTTTGGCCCGGTGCCTTTGATAGACAGAACGCCGATCCAATGCGGGACATGTGACGTCATCAAAGGCGTCAGGCCAAGAGGTGGGGCTATGTGACAATGAGCCCCGGGAAGACAGAAAATTCAAATGAAAGCTATTACAGCGGGCAATCCCGCTCTCTGCTGATCCGGGTGGCTTGCCTCTTCCTCTGCATAAGTGGGGCTGTATGGGGCACAGGCAGACCAGGCTGTATTGGGCACAGGTCACGCTGTATTGGGCACAGGTTATGCTGTATGTGGCACAAGTCACGCTGCATTGACACTAGGGCAG
Organism: Lithobates septentrionalis; assembly: GCA_037952835.1. Classification (NCBI taxonomy): domain Eukaryota; kingdom Metazoa; phylum Chordata; class Amphibia; order Anura; family Ranidae; genus Lithobates; species Lithobates septentrionalis. The sequence continues at coordinate 982,733 of JBBDGP010000776.1, forward strand.
CTGTGGGGGGGGGGGGGGGCTGTTTGCAGGGGGGGCCCTATACAACATTTTGCTATGGGGCCCTGTTATTTCTAGTTACGCCCCTGCTCTGCACTCTGCATTTAGCATATACTATATATTTAGTGTTTACTCTATATTCAGTCAGTGCAGGCAATGTATTCAAATCCTCCTCTCCCCAGGGATCACATTTTATCCCTCCTCTCCCCAGGGATGACATTATATCCCCCTCTCCCCAGGGATCACATTATATCCCCCTCTCCCCAGGAATCACATTATATCCCCCTCTTCCCAGGGATCACATTATATCCCCATCTCCCCAGGGATCACATTATATCCCCATCTCCCCAGGGATCACATTATATCCCCATCTCCCCAGTGGATTACATTATATCCCCCCTCTCCCCAGTGGATTACATTATATCCCCCCTCTCCCCAGTGGATTACATTATATCCCCCCTCTCCCCAGTGGATTACATTATATCCCCCTCCCCAGGGATCACATTATATCCCCCTCTCCCCAGGGATCACATTATATCCTCCTCTCCCCAGGGATCACATATCCTCCTCTCCCCAGAGATCACATTATATCCTCCTCTCCCCAGGGATCACATATCCTCCTCTCCCCAGAGATCACATTATATTCCCATCTCCCCAGGGATCACATTATATCCCCCTCTCCCCAGGGATCACATTATATCCCCCTCTCCCCAGGGATCACATTATATCCCCCTCTCCCCAGGGATCACATTATATCCCCCTCTCCCCAGGGATCACATTATATCCCCCTCTCCCCAGGGATCACATTATATCCTCCTCTCCCCAGGGATCACATTATATCCCCCTCTCCCCAGGGATCACATTATATCCCCCTCTCCCTAGTGATCACATTATATCCCCCTCTCCCCAGGGATCACATTATATCCCCCTCTCCCCAGGGTTTACATTATATCTCCCTCTCCCCAGGGATCACATTATATCCCCCTCTCCCCAGGGATCACATTATATCCCCCTCTCCCTAGTGATCACATTATATCCTCCTCTCCCCAGGGATCACATTATATCCTCCTCTCCCCAGGGATCACATTATATCCCCCTCTCCCCAGAGATCACATTATATCCCCCTCTCCCCAGGAATTACATTATATCCCCCTCTCCCCAGGGATCACATTATATCCCCATCTCCCCAGGGATCACATTATATCCCCATCTCCCCAGTGGATTACATTATATCCCCCCCTCTCCCCAGTGGATTACATTATATCCCCTCTCCCCAGGGATCACATTATATCCTCCTCTCCCCAGGGATCACATTATATCCCCCTCTCCCCAGGGATCACATTATATCCCCCTCTCCCTAGTGATCACATTATATCCCCCTCTCCCCAGGGATCACATTATATCCCCCTCTCCCCAGGGATCACATTATATCTCCCTCTCCCCAGGGATCACATTATATCCCCTCTCCCTAGTGATCACATTATATCCTCCTCTCCCCAGGGATCACATTATATCCTCCTCTCCCAGAGATCACATTATATCCCCCTCTCCCCAGGGATCACAAAGCTCTTCTACAGAATGAAGACTTCCCATAGTGCCAGGGAAGAGAGACAATTTATTTTCTTCATTTATGTATATATTGGCAGTTATAGAAAATCATAGCTGGCCGCAGTCTGAAATGGAAAGGGGATTTTTTTAATAACAAAGATACAGAATATCTTGTGGAGATATAATATATGGTGTGTCCAATTTTAATGACCTAATAGCAGCTGTTCAATTATATGAGCACTAAATTACAGATTTTAGAGAAAGCAGAATGTATCCTCAGTGAGATATTAGCATTGCTGTTTTTATCTCAAAGTGTCGGGTTTTAGGTATAAAGTAAGGTTGCACCAATACCGTTTTTTTTTTATGGGTGAGCACGATACCGATACTTTCAGTCAGGTACTTGCCGATACCAAGTACCGATACCTTTGCGCTGCAAAGAATCGCATGCAGTCTGGGTTCACACAAGAGCGGTTCGGGAAACTGCACGCGATTCGGGCAGGAATCGCACCGCATTCTCTTTCAAACGGCATGCGATTCTTTGCAGTGCAATTTGAGTCCATTCTTTTTGTATGGGCTCAGAGCGTACCGCAAAGGTATCGGTTTCAGGTATCAGAGCATTTTTTACAAGTATGAGTATTCGTGAAAATACTTGGTATCGGCACCACCCTATTACAAAGCTAAATAAGCAGATGCATTACATGTAAAGGAGCATTTACCTGCCAAAGTGTATTCCTGTCCATCCAGTCCTGAGATTTGCACAGCCATTCCCCCCTGATAATGGCTTCATCTGCTTGTTCAGGCATCGTACAGAGTCACCGTCCACCTCCTGGACCGAGAGGCCGATTCAGAGATGGCACGTAAATCCATTGTAAATCCAGGTGCCTGTGCAGTTCTTGGCTGTGTTCACAAATGTCTGACTAGGGATGAGCCCACAGTTCGAGTCGGGTGTTCGTTTGTTCTAAAACGAACCGAACATATGGGGCGTTCACGGGAAATTCGAGCGCCGTGGAACGCCCCATAATGCACTGCGAGCCATAATGCACTGCGAGATCGCAGTGCATTGCTGTATGATGATTGGCCAAAGCATACACCTGACTTGCATGCTTTGGCCAATCACAGTGCGCTCTGCTGAGAGAGCCATAACTGGCCAAAGACATGGTGCATTTGGCCAATCATTGCTCAGGGGGACCAAGTCCAGAGAGATAGCTTGGGTTAGATTAAGCAGGCAGGTTATTCAGTTAGTGGCAGTGTATTTTATATATGTGTATTTTATATATGTATGTATACTCTGCATTTAGCATATACTATATATTTAGTGTTTACTCTATATTCAGTCAGTGCAGGCAGTGTATTAAACTATATATATATATATATATATATATATATATATATATATATATATATATATATATATATATATATATATATATATATATATATATATATATATATATATATATATATGCTCTGCATTCAGTGTAAAATCATACAATACAGCGCTCGCAAATATATAATATCAACCAGATAAAATTCTTTTGTGAAACCAAAAAAAGGGAAAAAAGAAAATAAAACTTTGTTGCAGCTGCAGAGTGAAAGTACTGTACTTTGAAGATATATAGACCAAGTGGGCTGCGCTAGCAACTAAAAGTGAAAAAATATATAGACAAAAAACCACAAAACACCACAGGTGTTAGTAAAGTGACAAGTGAATATATATATATGGATGTGTCAGAGAACTGGACCTGCAGCTCGCGCATCTGAGCCAACACTCAGTGTACATGCACTGGGCTGCACCACCAGAGCTCCAAGACCCTCCACAAAATCAATATCAATCAGTGTAGAAATGGCAGGATCATGGGACGATGCACTACTAAAACAAAATGCATCTATCAAACAATTAGCAGTTTAGCATACAATGATATAAATAGAAATTCAAATGTATAAATATGGCATATCAATTGTGCAAAAAAAATAATAATATGATAACATGGAGCGAACCACTCAGCACGTTCCAGATGACACAAAGAGACCATAAAATGTCATCTACAATATAGATACTCCTTCATGAGGCAAACAATAAACGGGCTTCCAATTTTTCCATCTTTTCCAATAACCAGGGCCAATGGTGTAGTGATGTAAAAAGGATTGCTCATAAAACCATAGAAGCACACGTTCCACCGAAGGAGAGAAGAGAAGTATATAGCATAAAACCTTAAAAAACCAAAGGTCACCTGCGCATAAATGCGCTACTCACGGGACCGGTAAGGAAAGCAGGCATTCAGATATTTCGGTCGGTTCGCCGCTCTTGGCGTGCGTTCCACCGCCAGGAAGTGATGTCACTAGTACAAGACGAGCAAACGTGAACAGGATGTTGCGTCGACGCGTTTCGCCCCTCCCCCAGGGCGTTATCAAAGACTTTGATAACGCCCTGGGGGAGGGGCGAAACGCGTCGACGCAACATCCTGTTCACGTTTGCTCGTCTTGTACTAGTGACATCACTTCCTGGCGGTGGAACGCACGCCAAGAGCGGCGAACCGACCGAAATATCTGAATGCCTGCTTTCCTTACCGGTCCCGTGAGTAGCGCATTTATGCGCAGGTGACCTTTGGTTTTTTAAGGTTTTATGCTATATACTTCTCTTCTCTCCTTCGGTGGAACGTGTGCTTCTATGGTTTTATGAGCAATCCTTTTTACATCACTACACCATTGGCCCTGGTTATTGGAAAAGATGGAAAAATTGGAAGCCCGTTTATTGTTTGCCTCATGAAGGAGTATCTATATTGTAGATGACATTTTATGGTCTCTTTGTGTCATCTGGAACGTGCTGAGTGGTTCGCTCCATGTTATCATATTATTATTTTTTTTGCACAATTGATATGCCATATTTATACATTTGAATTTCTATTTATATCATTGTATGCTAAACTGCTAATTGTTTGATAGATGCATTTTGTTTTAGTAGTGCATCGTCCCATGATCCTGCCATTTCTACACTGATTGATATTGATTTTGTGGAGGGTCTTGGAGCTCTGGTGGTGCAGCCCAGTGCATGTACACTGAGTGTTGGCTCAGATGCGCGAGCTGCAGGTCCAGTTCTCTGACACATCCATATATATATATTCACTTGTCACTTTACTAACACCTGTGGTGTTTTGTGGTTTTTTGTCTATATATTTTTTCACTTTTAGTTGCTAGCGCAGCCCACTTGGTCTATATATCTGCATTCAGTGTAGCCTATATCTACTGTGCATTGGGTGGTGTACTGTTTCTAATACACTTCAGGCGGTGTATTAACATAAATATATATATAGTCTAGTATATATATATATATATATATATATATATATATATATATATATATATATATATATATACACACTCTGCATTCAGTGTAGCCTATATCTACAATGCATTGGTGGTGTCCTGTTTCTAATACACTTCAGGCAGTGTACACAGTATCTAATACAGTGTGTACATTTTCTAATACACGTCGTGACTTCGGTGGCGTACACTTTCTAATACACTTCAGGAGGTGTACACAGTATCTAATACAGTACAGAATAGCTTGTGGAGATATAATATATGGTGTGTCCATTTTTAATGGGCTAATAGCAGCTGTTCAATTATATGAACACTAAATTACAGATTTTAGGGAAAGCCGAATGTATCCTCAGTGAGATATTGGCATTGCTGTTTTTATCTCAAAGTGTTGGTTTAGTAATAAAGTAGGGTTGCCCCAATACCTTCTTTTTTTTTTTTTTAATGGGTGAGCATGATACCAATTCCTTTCGTCGAGTACTTGCCGATACCGAGTACCGATACCTTTGCACTGCAAAGAATCACATGCAGTTTAAACGGGAATGTCCCCATGGCGCCAGCCATCACTATATTCAGGGATTTGGTCCTCAAGGATCTGGCTGAACTCCCTGAGAAACGCATATATCATCACCCTTTTTCCAATCAAGGTTTTAAATCTTTGTGTCAACAGAAGGACCTTGTCATCCGTCCGGCTGACAAGGGGGGTGGCATTGTTGTTTTGGATAAAAAGGACTACATATCTGAAATGTATAGGATCCTGGAGGAACCCGATACATATAAAACATTGCCCAATAACCCCACGTCTTCTTTTAAAAGAGAGCTTTCTGCCATTATAAGGAGGGGTTATGACCAAGGCATTTTAAATAAAAAGGAAAGAGACTTTATGGTACCCCTAGCACCCAGGGTTCCTACTATTTATTATTTACCCAAGGTGCACAAGAACCCAGTACAACCTCCTGGTCGGCCTATCGTGAGTGGGATAGACTCTGTCACCTCACGTATAGGCCGATACATTGATTTTTACTTGCAACCCCTCGTAAGGCGTATGCCTTCTTATTTGAAGGATACAGGGGCCACCATACGTCTACTTGAGAGTTTGAATTTGCAGGGTGATCACATTATTGCCACTGCCGATGTCGCCTCCCTGTACACTTGTATACCCCAGGACAAGGGATTGGAGGCGGTCCAATATTTTTTGGAGAAGGAACCTACCATCGCTCCTTTTCAGTGTGCTTTTGTCATTGAACTACTTGAATTCGCCACCAAACGTAGTTATTTCTGATTTGACCAGCAGTATTATCTCCAATTACGTGGCGTGGCTATGGGCGCCAAGTTCGCCCCTAGCCTCGCCAATTTATTTATGGCGAAGTGGGAGGAGGATGTCGTCTATACCAATAGGGATCCATCCCTTATTGTGTGGGCACGATATATTGACGACATCCTCTTCCTATGGAAGGGTAGTGCCGAGTCATTGGACTCATTTTTCGAACGCTTGAACAGCAACGATCGTGGCATCTCCCTATCCCATACAGATAGTAACCACAAAATCCACTTTTTGGACTTGGAGATAGAGTTAAATAATGGGGTTTTTCAATTCCAGACACATTTCAAAGCCACAGACCGGAATAGCTTCATACCACCTGATAGCTGCCATCACCGGTCTTGGCTTGATTCGGTACCACGGAGCCAATTTCTTAGACTACGAAGAAATTGTTCAACCATCGACTCCTTTAAATCACAATCGGCACTCCTGAAGGCTAAGTTCATAGATAAGGATTATGACCCCTGTCTTGTTGATCGCGAGTATCAACATGCCCTTGTAACCAACAGGGAATCCCTTCTGGAAGATGAGATAACCATGAGAGAACCAGATGATGCCTTCAGGTGGTCTTTATTGACTTCCTTTTCCAATCAATATAGATGCATTAAAGCCATTCTCACTAAACATTGGGATATCCTCAGGAATGACCGCATTTTGGGTAATGTACTGCCCGATAGGGCCAGAGTTATCTTTAAGGGTGCCCCAACCTTACAGAGCAGGATTGCCCCAAACATCATTAACCCTCTTATACGCCAACCCCTCTTTTATGAGATGGAGGGATTTTACTCCTGTAGGAGATGTAGTGTTTGCCAACATAATTCAGGCATAGGTAGAAAGACGGTATCATTCAGGTCATCAGTTACCCACAGGACATACCCAATCAGACAATTTTGTACTTGTACCACCAGTTACATTGTGTACCTGATTACATGTCACTGTGGTAAACAATACGTGGGCCGCACCATCCGTTCCTTTGCCATAAGAGTGGCTGAACACATTGCACTTATTAAAGGGGGGGACACTAAACACACTGTCCCTCGCCACTACAAGTTACAACATAATCGGGTGATGGATGGCACACAATTTGTGGTCATCGACAGGTATGTCCCTCCTTGGAGGGGTGGGGCCATGACCAGGGGTGTGTCTCGCTTGGAGACTTACTGGATCCATGAGCTCCGTACACTCCACCCATTGGGCATGAATGTTGAAGTTGATGTCAACGCTTTTATTAACAAAGCTTGAGGTTGTTATCCCAATTTCCACTCTGCCTCCTTTACATGTGTTCTCTTTCCTCAATTATTTTATTTAAAAAACAATTTTTTATGCAGTTTTATTTATTCAATTCGTACATATGTCCACATTCGATCTATTTATATTGTTTTCCCCCCTTTTTTTCGTTCATCTGATTTTGGCTACAATTGTATAGCTTTGTGTATATGAATGTTCACCCTAATTCATCTATAATAATACCATTTAGGTTTGTGTATGTGTCAACTATACACATAGAAGATGTTTTCACATATGGAAGACCATCACTGTATTTATTTGTGATAGCTATATGTTATCTCTACATGAAAACCAGCTCCACGAGTTTGCATTTTTATTGGTGATTACAACATTTCAACCCCCTATGCAAATTAGTCCCTTGAGTTTGTATTTTTTTCTATGTGAATCCCTGTCCCTCCATATAATATAACATTTTATTCACATCATCATTGACACAACGTACTTCGACTTGTACACCTGTCCTCACTGTTTGCACTTTGTTTTTCTAGGTAACACTGGTTGCATAATTATGATACCTAGTTGCCATTTGTTCAACACATTCCCATTTACATATCTCGCTATCCCCCTTTTAGGTAGTGCTGGGGCCATGGCCTGTCACTACAGCATCCAGGCATTTTTACATCGCCTGCCTTAGTTGCAGGCTCGCATTATCATTTGTTTGACACCCAGTCTCGCACGGCCCGTAGATTTTGGACATTTTCCTGTTGTTCCTGGGGCCACGGCTTGTTACCATGGCTACCCAGGCATTTACACCTTGCCCGCCTCTCTGGGAGGCACTCATTATGCACACGTCCTACACACATTCTTGCACGTCGTTTTGATTTTGGACGTCACTCCGTCCGCTTTTTTATTTCTACACTAAGCACGTTCCTGGCACATGCGCAGTACATATTATGCCATCTCGGTGCGTGCGCACATCACACGCTGCACTCACACTTCGTGCCCCTTTCATTTCATTGGCATCCACTTATGTATTCACTTTTGAGACTAAGGATCGGTTCCCTTTATATGAACTACATAGGGGCTTTTCATTTTATTTTATTTTATGTCATTTTACTTTGCTGTGTTTCACTTCCGGTGCCCACCACTATGAGGCGTGGAACGCATGCCGGCCGGCGCGGAACGCACGCCGTTCGGCCATCTTCCTCCAATACCGGAAGTGACGCCTTGAACAGCCGTGGAGCTGTTTTACATTATTTTTATGGTTTCTCTATATATATTCTGGTGGCTACAGTGGGGGGATCCCCCCAGATGACGTCTATGCAGACGAAACGCGTCGGGTAGGACCCCACTGTCGCCACTTCTTCACAGCGCTGTTTTCTAGACACTTTCCATGTGAGTGTATACTATAATTTTAATAAATTCTCTTTTAAACGGATTTACACTATTTGGCCTATCCTTCTCTTCCTCCATTTGCTGCTGTCATTGCTTCTTCCAACACGGATTCGAGGGACATGACCTTTGAGCCGGACCACGTTTGAGGAACACAGCCACGTGGAAGTCATTCCACCATCCCTGCCCTTCTGGACTTACTCCAGCCCAGCACCACCTAAGCCTGATTGACCCCACCTGGCGTATGCCTTGTCAGGTCCACCAAGTCTGGTAAGCCTCTTCATTTTCATTGGTGATGTGTGGGCTTCTTCCACAGAGGATTTGTACCTTGGTTGAGACTTGTTCCAGAGGACTTTATAATTCACCTTCTCTCCAAGGATGTTTCTGTCAGCACTTGAACTTTGAACTGCTAGTTCTTAGACTACATTTTTTATCCCTTCCCTTAGCGCTACACTTATTTTGTCTCCTTGTCAATTTTTTACACTTGTTGGTTGTGTTAGCTGCTTTCCACCCCCCCTTCTAGGTAGCGCAGAATTATTGTATATATATAAACGGGAATGCAGTTTCCCCACCGCTTCTGTGTGAACCTAGGCTGAAATCACTATGACAAGTCTGGGTTCACACAAGAGCGGTGCGGGAATTTGCACGCGATTCGGACAGGAATCGCACCGCATTCCCGTTTAAACCGCATGCGATTCTTTGCAGTGCTGGTTTTTTTACAATGATTTTTATCTATATTGCCAGGAGCCGACAATACATAACAGCTGCAATCAGTTTTAAATGACTTTTTTTTCCCTTTAGAAATGTCATTTTGCTGTGGTACTGAGATGGGAAAGATGTGCTACTTTACAGGCATACTAAGGACACCCCCCAGGCACCATATTTAAAGGAATATTTCATTTTTATTGCTTCACTTTAAGCATTATTAAAATCACTGCTCCCGAAAAAACTGCAGTTTGTAAAACTTTTTTTTTTGCATTGATCCATGTCCCCTGGGGCAGGACCCGGGTCCCCAAACACTTTTTATGTCAATAACTTGCATATAAGCCTTTAAAATGAGCACTTTTGATTTTTCACATCCGCGTCCCATAGACTTTACCGGTATTCGCACACATTGTTTGCCTGCTCGCTTGTTCTGCTGCGAACCAAACCGGGGGGTGTTCAGCTCATCCCTATGTCTGACACAGATCAGCCTTTCCAGCAGCCTCTCGCCTTGTGAATTGCTACAAAGTTACAATGTTGCAGTCTGATCACTGGAGAAAAGGAGACTGAGGAAATGCTTCCTGCTGCTTGCAGAAGACTGAGGACATCATCTTAGCTACTAGTACGACTTCAATGTTGTGATCGGTGTGACCGGGGTGTTAATAGAAAAAGGTTGGATTATACAGTATATATTATATATACATACACTATATTACCAAAAGTATTGGGACGCCTGCCTTTACGCACACATGAACTTTAATGGCATCCCAGTCTTAAGACCCCATATACACTATTAGATTTTCTGCAGATTTTTGTCTTCAGATTTACCAAAACCATGTAGTGCAAGGGCCTGCCTGATTGCATACATATTGAAACTCTTAAGGTTTGACGTCATATTATTATATGGTTTTGGTAAATCTGAAGACAAAAATCTGCAGAAAATCTAATAGTGTGTATGTGGGTCTTAGTCCATAGGGTTCAATATGAGTTCTATCAATATGGTTCTATCAGGTTGAGGTCAGGACTCTGTGCAGGCCAGTCAAGTTTCTCCACCCCAAACTCGCTCATCCATGTCTTTATGGACCTTGCTTTGTGCACTGATCCAAATAATTTGATGGAGGGAGGATTATGGTGGGGGGTTGTTCTTCAGGGGTTGGGCTTGGCCCCTTAGTTCCAGTGAAGGGAACTCTTAAGGCGTCAGCATACCAAGACATTTTGGACAATTCATGCTCCCAACTTTGTGGGAACAGTTTGGGGATGGCCCCTTCCTGTTCCAACATGACTGCGCACCAGTGCACAAAGCAAGGTCCATAAAGACATGGATGAGTGAGTTTGGGGTGGATAAACTTGACTGGCCTGCACAGAGTCCTGACCTTAACCCGATAGAACACCTTTGGGATGAATTAGAGCGGAGACTGCGAGCCAGGCCTTCTCGTCCAACATCAGTGCCTGACCTCACAAATGCACTTCTGGAAGAATGGTCAAACATTCCCATAGACACACCATAGACCTTCCCAGAAGAGTTGAAGCTGTTATAGCTGCAAAGGGTGGGCCAACTCATTATTGAACCCTACGGACTAAGACTGGGATGTCATTAACCACTTCCGGACCAGCCGATGCAGTTTTACTGCGGCAGGTTGGCTCCGCTGGGCAAATCCACGTTACCTTACGTCGCTTTTCCTTTTGGCCACTAGGGGCACGCGTGTGCCTGGAGTCGATGCGCGATGACCGCCGGGCTCCCGCAATCGCTCGTGACAGAGCGAGAACCGGGATCTGTGTGTGTAAACACACAAATCATGGTTCTTTCACAGGAGTAGAGACAGATCGTGTGTTCATACTAAGTATGAACATCGATCTCTCTCTCCTCCTAGACAGTCCCATCCCCCTACAGTTAGAACACAGTGAGGGAACACAGTTAACCCCTTGATCGCCCCCTAGTGTTAACCCCTTCCCTGCCAGTGACATTTATACAGTAATCAGTGCATTTTTAGAGCACTGATCTCTGTATAATTGTCACTAATCCCAAAAGTGTGTCAAAAGTGTCCAATTTGTCCGCTGTAATATCGCAGTCTCGATAAAAATCGCAGATCGCCGCCATTAGTGGTAAAAAAAATAATAAAAATGCCATAAATCTATCCCCTATTTTGTGCAAACCAATCAATAGACGCTTACTGCGATTTTTTTTTTACCAAAAATATGTAGAAGAATACGTATCGGCATAAACTGAGGAAAAAATTAGTTTTTTTGTTTTTTTAAATGTGGGATATTTATTATAGCAAAAAGTAAAAGATATTGGGGGTCATTTAATAAGGCAACTCCACTTTGCACTACAAGTGCAATCCAAGTCACTGTAGATCCAAGGGGAAGATCTGAAATGAGGGGAAGCTCTGCTGATTTTATCATTCAATCACGTACAAGCAGAAATGCTGTTTTTTTATTTTCCTTGCATGTCCCCCCTCAGATCTACAGCGACTGCACTTCCAAGTGCACTTGTAGCGCAAAGTGGATTTGCCTTTAGTAAATCAACCCCCATTGTGTTTTTTCAAAATTGTCGCTCTTTTTTTGTTTATAGCGCAAAAAAGTAAAAACCGCAGAGGCGATCAGATACCACCAAAAGAAAGCGCTATTTGTGGGGAAAAAAAAGGACGTCAATTTTGTTTGGGTACAGCGTCGCACGACCGCGCAATTGTCAGTTAAAGCGATGCAGTGCCGAATCGCAAAAAATGGCCCGGTCATTGAGCAGCCAAATCGCCCAGGGCTGAAGTGGTTAAAGTTCATATATATATATATATATATATATATATATATATATATATATATATATATATATATATATATATATATGTGTGTGTGTGTGTGTAAAGGCAGGTGTCCCAATACTTTTGGTAATATAGTATATATATATATATATATATGATACTGTATGATACTGTATATATGTATATATATATATGAATATATGATACTGTGTATATATATATATATATATATATATATATATATATATATATATATATAATGATACTGTATACATGTATATATATATGATACTGTGTATATATATATATATATATATATATATATATATATATATATATATATACACAGTTGCAATAAAAAGTATGTGAACCCTTTTGGATTGATATGGATTTCTGCACACAAATTGGTCATAAAATGTGATCTGACCTTCATCTAAGTCACAACAATAGACAATCACAGTCTGCTTAAACTAATACCACACAAAGAATTAAATGTTACCATGTTTTTATTGAACGCACAATGTAAACATTCACAGTGCAGGTGGAAAAAGTATGTGAACCCCCAGACTAATGAGATCTCCAAGGGCTAATTGGAGTGAGGTACACTCCGAAGACCTGCTGGTAGGTTAATTGGATCCTGTCTATATTGTCCCTAGTATGTATGAATGAGAATTAGGGACCTTAGATTGTAAGCTCCTTGAGGGCAGGGACTAATGTGAATGTACAATGTATATGTAAAGCGCTGCATAAATTGACGGCTCTATAGAAGTACCTGAAATAAAATAAATACATAATATATATAATGATACTGTATATAGTGACAAATCAGAAATGTGTTCATACATTTACTGAGGGATCCAATTTAGGCCAACCAGTAAAATGATAAAAGATTAGAATACTTTGGGGGTTTGTCAGAAAAATAGGGCGGCATCCCCCATATAACTAATACGTGACTTGTATTTGCGGGTTGCCCCGACGCAGATAACACTTGACGTCTCCAATAAAATGTTTTCTTTCCCTTTTACTACCATGGAATAAATTGGTTAATTCTGTCCCTGTTGTCTCCCGACCTGCCCCTTAATGACCTCATTAGCAGGCGCGCAGTGAAATAGATCCCGCCGTCACCACACTGACAGCTCACGGTAGGGAATGTTGGTTTTTCAGGGTTTTTATTTTGAAGGGTCATTATCATGTCATAATCTTCAAGCCAATATAAAATGACGCCCGGGTCCAGGGGTTGCACATGGAAGGAAGACATCCTCTAATTACACTGTCACTTTTTTTTATCCCCTGATATGTCCACTGCTAATTTTATGGTGGACGACCCATTTATAAAAGGGCGGTGGCTCAACATTTACTGATGCCATTCATTATAATAAGGTTCTTAAAGGGTAACTCCAGCTATGCAGCTAAAAAAGAACATTATAGCTCAAAAAATACAAGATTTATCTACCCTTGTGACCCGCCCCCGCTGTGCTCCATGCTCTTGCCCCGCCTCCTGCTTGAACTGGTGACCACACCTTTCTGTTGCTCACTGGTGATGCCCCACCCCTGAGCTTTTTCTATTCTGTTATCCGAATTTCATTCCAATATTCGGAGCGTTCGAAAAACAAGGTTTAAACTGTAATAACAAAAAAATGAGACCAAATATTAATTCGGAATGAAACGAACCGCACATGTCTATTGTAAACTCACATGTTGGTGTGGGGGGGGGGGGGGGGGGTTTCCTACAACTTCCCTTTGGGATTCATAAAGTATTCTGATTGTGCTGCACATTACATATCGCTGTGCACACCAGAGGAAGATCAATACATTGGGGTCATTTTTCAAAGTTAACTCTAAACTGATGACCTGTAAGGGGCGTCTAAAATGTCACCAAAGGAAAATTTGGGGTTCCGGAGTTCATCGCCGTTTTATGGGCACGTACAAACTGTTTTTAGATCCGTGCTATAGCCGAATGATGGCTACAGCGCGGATCTGCTTTGCCAGGAGTACGTCTATTAATGTCCCCCCCTTTGCAGGCTTGCCACTCCCCCCTGAAGGGCGCGCACGGCGCTCGCTGTGACCACCGAGTCAATGAGACTTGGGTGATCACAGATCCAAATAAGGGGCCGATCCCGACCCCTTACCACGTGATCAGCTGTCAGCCAATGACAGCTGATCACTTGATGTAAACAGAGGATCGGTAATCGTTTTTTTTTCTTCTCACGCTGATAGGGTGAGGAGAAAAAAAGCCGATCACCAGCTTCTGTTTGAAGGGACATCGGTCCCGAAGAGGAAGAGCCTGATATGTGCCCACCAGTACCGCCTGCCAGTGCCACAAATCAGTGCCCACTGTGCCCACCAATTAGTGCCCACAGTACATAAGTGCCAGCAATCAGTGCTACATATCAGTGCCCACCAGTGGTGCCAATCAGTGCCTCATCAGTGCCACCTAGCAATGCTGCCTATCATTGTCACCTACCAGTGCCCATCACTGAGACCCATCAGTGCCCATCACTGAGACCCATCAGTGCCCATCAGTGCCAGCTATCAGTGCCACCTACTAGTGCCCTTCAGTACCACCTATCAATGCCCTTCAGTGCCGCCCACCAGTACCGCCTGCCAGTGCCACAAATCAGTGCCCACTGTGCCCACCAATTAGTGCCCACAGTACATAAGTGCCAGCAATCAGTGCTACCTATCAGTGCCCACCAGTGGTGCCAATCAGTGCCTCATCAGTGCCACCTAGCAATGCTGCCTATCAGTGTCACCTACCAGTGCCCATCACTGCCACCCATTATTGCCTATCACTGAGACCCATCAGTGCCACCTACTAGTGCCCTTCAGTACCACCTATCTATGCCCTTCAGTGCCGCCCACCAGTGCCATCAGTGCCACCTCTCAGTGCCCAACAGTGTTGCCTTATCAGTGCCCATCAGTGTAGCCTCATCAGCGTACATCAATGAAGGAGAACAATTACCTGTTTGCAAAATTTATTAACAAAATATAAAACAGTTTTGTATTTTTTTTTTTTAATTCGGTCTTTTTAAAAAAATTTACCAAAAAAAACAAAAAAAACCCAGAGGTGATCAAATACCACCAAAAGAAAGCTCTATTTGTGGGGAAAAAATGATAAAAATGTCATTTGGGTACAGTGTTGTATGACCGCGCAATTGTCATTCAAAGAGTGAGAGCGCTGAAAGCTGAAAATTGGTCTGGGCAGGAGGGGGGTTTAGGGTGCCCAGTAAGCGAGTGGTTAAGACTTGACACGTTGGGTATCTATCATCTTGGCGCAGCCACTTTTATATTTTCAACAAAGAATTGGGTAATATATTGAGTTTGCATGCAATTAAAGTAACTTTAGTGTATTTCTTACAGAAAATTTGCCCCTGATAAACCTTTGCACTAATATTGTGTGACATGAAAAACTTGGAACTATCACTATTTTATTCCCCAGGGACTCTAATTTTGGAAAATGTATACTGTTTGGGAGTTTTAACCAATCTTTAGGCCTAAAAGGATCATTTTTTTTTTGTCTCTGGCAGCGAAAGGTGGATCTAACCAAGGAGAGGCGGAGACAGATTTCCTGATCACAAGCCTGATGTGATTGGCTGTCACTGCAGTCATGTGATCGGGAGCTCTTCCCACTGGCTACCTAATGCTAGCAGTGAGCAGGAGCTGTCAGTGAGAGCTCGGCTAGTGTGCTGGGAGCGCGTCCTCAACAACGGTGTGTTAGGGCCTAACCATCCTGGGGGGCACATATGAGTTAGGTGGTTCTACCGCAGGTGACACATGTGAATGAGACCTCAGGAGTGAGTACTATAAATATTATAATATATATATATATATATATATATATATATATATATATATATATATAAATACTATAAGTATTCCTCCTTCTACTCTACATTACCAAAAGTATTGGGACGCCTGCCTTTACACTCACATTACTTTAATGGCATCCCAGTCTTAGTCCGTAGGGTTCAACATTGAGTTGGCCCACCCTTTACAGCTATAACAGCTTCAACTCTTCTGGGAAGGCCGTCCACAAGGTTTAGGAGTGTGTCTATGGGAATGTTTTGACCATTCTTCCAGAAGCGCATTTGTGAGGTCAGGCACTGATGTTGGACGAGAAGGCCTGGCTCGCAGTCTCCGCTCTAATTCATCCCAAAGGGGTTCTATCGGTTGAGGACAGGACTCTGTGCAGGCCAATCTAGCTCCTCCACCCCAAACTCGCTCATCCATGTCTTTATGGACCTTGCTTTGTGCACTGGTGTGCAGTCATGTTGGAACAGAAAGGGGCCATCCCCAAACTGTTCCCACAAAGTTGGGGGCATGAAATTGTCCAAAACGTCTTGGTATGCTGAACCCTTAAGAGTTCCCTTCACTGGAACTAAGGGGCCAAGCCCGACCCCTGAAAAACAACCCCACACCATAATACCCCCTCCACCAAATAATTTGGACCAGTACACACAGCAAGGTCCATAAAGACATGGATGAGCGAGTTTGCGGTGGAGGAAATTGACTGGCCTGCACAGAGTCCTGAGCTCAACCCGATAGAACATCTTCGGGATGAATTAGAGTGAAGACTGTGAGCCAGGCCTTCTCATCCAACATCAGTGCCTGACCTCACAAATGTGCTTCTGGAAGAATGGTCAAACATTCCCATAGACACACTCCTAAACCTTGTGGACAGCCTTCCCAGAAGAGTTGAAGCTGTTATAGCTGCAAAGGGTGGGCCAACTCAATATTGAACCCTACGGACGAAGACTGGGATGTCATTAAAGTTCATCTGTGTGTAAAGGCAGGTGTCCCAATACTTTTGACAATATAGTGTATATTCGGTTTTCTATAGATATAGGTGTGCACAAAATGAACGAGCCTCTCTGATTTCCCACCATTCTTGCTTTTTACTAATTTCGTGTGATGACAAAAATATTCAGAGAGGGCGTCTTAAATTAAGACTTGCTAAAAATAGAAAAGAAATCTGGAAGCGTGCAGAGGATGGTGGGAGGGGAAAGATTTGTATTCACCGTATGAACGCTTCAAAACCTTCACTCCTCAATTGAATAATTTAACCCCCGGTCTATCAATAATTCAGCCTTACAGGAGGGTGCCGTCCAATGGAAAGTCAGCGCCTTCCCTGTAATCTGCTCTTTGTCAGGCTCGCTGGTGGAGGGCGAGCGTTGGTGAGGCACAAGCGGTGGGGAGACGATGGCTGAATATATTACTAGTAACAATGTATCAATTATGAGGTCAGAGTATGCAAATAGTATTATTAATATCACATCCTACATGGATGACACTCCTTCTTGGAGGACGCGGCTGTGAGCTCTGTGGAACTACAAGTGCCAGAAACAGTGCTGGGACCATGTGGAGCCCGGGGCGAACATGCCAAATTATAAGCATTATGTGTCAGCAAAAATCCCCCCCCCCCCAAAAAAAAATCGAGCACTAATCTGAATGCTTACCCTCTAAGGAAACATTCCCCTCCTCCAAATAAAAATCCGCACCCTGCTGAAATCCCCTTCCCAGCATGAATCTTTGTACCCCCGACCCCCCCCCAGCTCAAATCCTCTCATTCCCCTTATGCCCCCCTGGGAAAATCAACCCCCTGCTCCCCCCCCGAAAAAAAATCCTAGTACAAATCCTCTACCCCTCAAATTTCCCCTATGAGCACAAATCCTCTCTACCCCACCCCCGCCCCAAAATCCCCCCTCCCAGCACTAATCCTCCCCAGTCCTTCACCCTAGCACAAATCCCCCCCAAATATCTACTTCTAGAAAAAAATACTCCCAATCATCCCTGCTAGCACAAATGCCTCCTCCACACCCCCCCCCCCCCAAAAAAAATCCACTCCCAGCTCAAATACCCTCCCCCTACCATATTACCTTTTCTAGCACAAACCCCCCAATGCCCCCCGTAGCACAAATCTTTTTCCCCCATCCCACCTCCCAACACAAATCCCACCAAATCACTATTCCTAGAACACCTCCCAACATTTCCTCTCCTTTAACAATTCTTATCCCCTTCTGCCCCCCCCCAAATTTCCCCTCCCAACACAAATCACCCCCAAATATCCCCTTCTAGAAAAAAATACCCTCAATTATACCTGCTAGCACAAATGCCTCCACCCCCCCCCAAAAAAAATCCCCTCCTAGCACAAATACCCTCCCTTTACCATAATACCTTTTCTAGCACAACCCCCCCTCCCTCCCAAATGCCCCCTCGTAGCACAAATCTTCTTCCCCATCCCCCCTCCCAACACAAATCCCCTCCCAACACAAATCCCCTTGTTATCCCCTGCTGCCCCCCCTCCAAATCCCCCCCAACACAAATCCCCCCAAATATCCCCTTCTAGAAAAAATACCCTCAAATATCCCTGCTAGCACAAATACCCTCCCCCTACCATATTACCTTTTCTAGCACAACCCCCCCTCCCTCCCAAATGCCCTCTCATAGCACAAATCTTCTTCCCCCAACCCCCCTCCCAACACAATTCCCCTCAAATCACTATTCCTAGGACACCTCCCAAAATTTCCCTTCTTTGAACAATTCTTATCCTCTGCTGCCCCCCCTCCAAATCCCCCCCCAACACAAATCCCCCCCAAATATCCCCTTCTAGAAAAAAATACCCTCAGTTATCCCTGCTAGCACAAATGCTTCCACCCCCCCCAAAAAATATCCCCTCCTAGCACAAATACCCTCCCCCACCATATTACCTTTTCTAACGCAACCCCCCCCTCCCAAATGCCCCCTCATAGCACAAATCTGCTTCCCCCATCCCCCCTCCCAACACAAATCCCCTCAAATCACTATTCCTAGAACACCTCCAAAAATTTCCCCTTCTTGAACAATTCTTATCCCCTGTGCCCCCCCCAAATCCCCCCCCCCAACAGAAATCCCCTCAAATATCCCCTTCTAGAAAAAAATACCCTCAGTTATCCCTGCTAGCACAAATGCTTCCACGCCCCCCCCCCAAAAAAAAATCCCCTCCTAGCACAAATACCCTCCCCCTACCATATTACCTTTTCTAGCACAACCCCCCTCCCTCCCAAATGCCCCCTCATAGCACAAATCTTCTTCCCCCATCCCCCTCCCAACACAGATCCCCTCAAATCACTATTCCTAGAACACCTCCCAAAATTTCCCCTCCTTGAACAATTCTTATCTGCTGTGCCCCTCCAAATTCTCCCTCCCAACAGCAATCCCCTCCTTCCAACCTCCTTGTGGTGCCCCCCCCCCCCCACCTCATATGATACCACAGTGCCAAGGGCCCCCCTCCTGCCCACCATTTGTCCTGGCCAGAATTCTATATACCTAGCAAAGTGATATGAGATGTGGAACTACAAGCACCAGCATACCGTATGCCTAGCAGAGTGATATTCAAGCCGATGGGAAGGACCACAGTGTGTGGTGGGGATACCAGGTATCTGACCCACCCAAGCATACAGGGTCGATGTTAAGGAGTCCCATGCTAAGTTAAACATGCAGACAACCATTGGCTAGAACAAAGATAAAAAGAGAGGGCACACCAGCCTAGCACATTATGGTAAGACCATTTTATTCTATAAGAATATAAAATCCAGTATTCTCACAAATGACTGCTAGCATCAAATCAAACAAGTCCCAGCGCCTAAACGTTGGCCATCCACAAGGGCATAGTTTACGCGTTTCAAGTGCAGTGCCCTCTTCATCAGAGCGCAATGAGATTACTTCCCTTGAAATGTGCAAGCTACGCCCTTGTGGGTGGTTTTCGTTTAAGCGTCCTCTACAGGTAGTGCCGATGGTTGTTCTTTGCATGTAGACGTCCACTGCTAACCACATTATCAAAGTGCTATTAGATTGCAAGCTTCACGTAACATCTTGGAGCTTACACAGGGCAGAGGACTCGTTCTGAGGTCCCATGTGACAGTGGAGTGTGTCGGAGTGGCCAATCACCAAGCCCCGATGCTGTCACATGGGAGGAATGAGTGACATGATCACCCATACCTAGAAGTACCAGCTATTTCGCTTTATCTCCGGTAGCCAAATGGAATGGGGAGGGAGCAAAGGGAGGGCGAGGGAGCAAAAGGAGGGTGAGGGAGCAAAGAGAGGGTGAAGGAGCAAAGGGAGGGTGAGGGGGCAAAGGGGGAGGGTGAGGGAGCAAAGAAGGGGGAGGGAGCAAAAGGAGGGTGAGGGAGCAAAGAGAGGGTGAGGGAGCAAAGGGAGGGTGAGAGAGCAAAGAGAGGGTGAGGGAGCAAAGGGGGGGGGGAGGGAGCAAAGGGGGAGGGGGGAGGGAGCAAAAGGAGGCTGAGGGAGCAAAGGGGGGGAGGGAGCAAAAGGAGGGTGAGGGAGCAAAGAGAGGGTGAGGGAGCAAAGGGAGGGTGAGGGAGCAAAGGGAGGGTGAGGGAGCAAAGAGAGGGTGAGGGAGCAAAGGGGGGGGGGAGGGAGCAAAGGGAGGGAGCACTGCTGGGTTGGGGGGCATTAAGGTCAACCTATTTCTTTCCTGTGTGTAGGCAAAGCACAGGTGCACTTTAACTGTTTCCGACTTAATTAGAATGATAGCAGCAGCGCCAGCATGTAATATTTTGTAGCAGTCAGGAGTTGATTTAGGTTTTTTTTTTTTTAATAAAAACAAAAGAGAAAGTGCTAACGCAGTCCCCCTCAACCACAAACAATGGAGTCCAGTTTCCCTCATTTGGGTAAATCGCAGCACCCTGAGAAAACCGCCTTTGTGATATTGGTATCTCCCCTGCCAGGTTAGTATTTATTTGGATATTGTCCCCACATTTCATTCCCCACATCAGGCTTGACTGTCCCTCTTGGGTGCCTAAGACCTCCATGGTGGGGTGTCGGGATGGAGAGCAGCAGGAGGACATCCTTTCATTGACCTCCCCTGTGAAGTATGAACCTGGAAGCCCTCAGCTCCAAACACTTCCGGGTTTTAGAGCTGTCAAACCTGAACACTCTAATAGACCTCTGACGTCTACTTTAGGAGAACCTGTCATCTGCTATCAGTGACAACCCCCAATTTTTAAAAAAAAACCCTCTACCCCCCCAACTTACATTCACAAATGCAAATATGAGCTCCGGGTGCACTAAAACAATGATTGTGCCACACATATTAGGTATCCCTGTGGGCTGTAGAAGCTTTTTAACCACTTCATATTTCCCCCCTTACTGACCAGGCCATTTTTTGCGATACGGCACTGCGTTACTTTAACTGACAATTGCTCGGTCGTACGACGCTGTACCCAAACAAAATGTATGTCCTTTTTTCCCCACAAGTAGAGCTTTCTCTTGGTGGTATTTGATTACCTCTAGGTTTTTTTTTTTTTTTGCGCTATAAACAAAAAAAGAGCGACAATTCTGGAAAAAAAACACAATATTTTGTACTTTTTGCTATAATAAATATCTCCCAAAAAAATAATTTCTTCATCAGTTTTGGCCTATATGTATTCTTCTACATATTTTTGGTTAAAAAAAATTGCAAATAGGGTATATTGATTGGTTTGTGCAAAAGTTATAGCGTCTACAAAATAGGGGATACATTTATGGCATTTTTATTGTTATTATTTTTTTTTTACTAGCAATGGCGGAGATCAGCGATTTTTATCAGGACTGAGACATTGCGGCGGACAAATCAGACACTTCTGACACTTTTTTGGGACCATTGACATTTATGCAGCGATCAGTGCTATAAATAGCCACTGATTACTGTGTAAATGTCACTGGCAGGGAAAGGGTTAACACTGGGGGGCTATCAAGGGATTAACTGTCTTCCCTATGTGTGTTCTAACTGTGTGGGGGGGGGGCTGACTAGAGGAGGAGAGAGATCGCTGTTCCTACTTGGATCTGTCTCCTCTCCCCTGACAGAGCCAGGATTTGTGTGTGTACACACATGGATCCCGGTTCTCGCTCTGTCACGCTCTGCCACACATCCCAGCACAACCGGATCCCTGTGGGAAGGAAAGAGGACTATTCTGGAACTCGAATCAGCATCAGAGAGGACGTGATAGAACACACGTACAGTGTAGAAGGTTACTGTTGGATCGTTTTGTCGCCGTGTCGGGAGTGCATGGAGGCTGAGTAGAGGGCATCTCCTGGGTGCCCACTGTTGAGTTTGGTGTCGCAGCCTGGTTATGGAGAGGATGTCATTGCCGCTGACATCTCAGATTCACAGACAGAGTAGGAGAAGACAGGTCATCACCCTCGGAGTTGGTGAAAGGCTGTTGGCCATACCCTACCACACCCTAACTAAGGGAACAGTATTGCCTACTAGGGACACCTACACCCAAGTTCAGAGGTACTTAATTTGGAGCATCCAACACAAGATTTGGGCCCCAGCACACTGGTCAGCAGGGAAGTGTGATCGGCTACTTAGCACCCCGCTTGGGTGCTTCTGCCAAGGTACAGCTTCCTCCACTCTGGAACCAGAAACCAGGTATTATAGCTGAGCATTGCACTCAAGAACTAGACAAGACTAGCTTAGGTGCAAACTGACTTGTAAATTCACACAGAATATATACTCTACCACACAAAATCAGGTAAGAGCTTGATCGCATTATCCTAAACAATGTAAAAGCATTCAAAAACAACCACAACTAGAAACGCTGATCGGAACCATCCCGTATGGACAAATTCTTAGCTAAAGTCAATAGGATAAAATCATATGTCAATTTATTAAGAACACGTGGTAGCGTTGATAATTGTCGACAGTAAAAATCCCCTCACATGGATGGAACGGCTGTGCGAATTGATCACCACTGTGACAGTACCTTGTAAAGCAGTAGGATATAGAGAGGCTGTGTGCAGCAATGCTGCGGTGGTAAATACCTCATGTATCCGCCCAGCTCCACTGTTGAGCCCCATACACGCCTTTTAGATTTTCTGCAGATTTTTGTCTTCAGATTTACCAAAACCATATAATATGAGGTAAAACCTTAAGAGTTTCAATTTGTATGCAATCAGGCAGGCCCTTGCGCTACATGGTTTTGGTAAATCTGAAGACAAAAATCTGCAGAAAATCGAATAGTGTGTATGTGGCTTAAGGGGAGAACCGATGTGTACTAAGCCAGATGGAGGGTCAGGTGCTTCTAACCGAAGCTCCGGGTGGTAAGTGGCGAGATGGCCGTGGAAGGAGGGGGAGCCAAGGGGCAGCTGGAACAACTGTTAACAGGAGCCGGCAGGCGGAAGTGTCCAAACGTGGCGTCATACCCTCGGGGAACATGGGTCCAGAAAGAGGCTTGGAGCACAGGGTCGTGGAGCACAAGCCGAGGAGAGAAGAAGAAGTGGGTGGCTGTTGTCGTGACAATGCGTTTCGGGGCATGGCCCTTCTTCAAGTCATGTGACAGAGACAGCCAATGGGTTTTAAATAGAGTAAGCCATGGGAGGTGTTGCATTTTTTAAGGAACCATGATTTGAAGAAGGGCCATGCCCAGAAACGCATTGTCACGACAACAGCCACCTGCTTCTTCTTCTCTCCTCGGCTTGTGCTCCACCACCCTGTGCTCCAAGCCTCTTTCTAGACCAGTGATGCCCAAGCATATGACGTCACGCTCGGGCGCTTCCATCTGCCGGCTCCTGTTAGCGGTTGTTCCAGCTGCCCCACGGCTCCCCCTCCTTCCACGGCCATCTCGCCACTTACCATTGAAGCTTCGGTTTGAAGCACCTGACCCTCCATCTGGCTTTGTACACATCAGTTCTCCCACAACAGTGAAGCTGGCTGGATACATGAGGTATTTACCACCGCAGCATTGCTTCATACAGCCTGTCTACATCCTACCGCTTTACAAGGTACTGTCACAGTGGTGATCAAGTTGCACAGCCGTTCCATCCATGCGAGGAGATTTTAACTGTTGACAATTATCAACCCTACCACATGTTCTTAGTAAATTGACATATGATTTTATCCTACTGACTTCATCTAAGAATTTGTCCTTACGGGATGATTCCGATTAGCGCTTCTAGTTGTGGTTGTTTTTGAATGCTTGTACATTGTTTCACACCACTCCTGGTGTGTTTATTTTCACAGCTGCTCTTTGGTCTCCCATAGGATTACCACACACCGTTTACAGAGAAATCCATGTCCCAGTCCCCTGGCGCCAGACTTATTATTGCTGTCTTATCCTAAACAATGCAACCTATAAACAGTAATGTAATCAGCACATCTAGCAGTACATCTAATGAACAGCTAACATAAACATAAACACATAAACATCCCATAATGGTTCGGTAACAAGGTAAAGTGGACACAATGCTAGTCACATCCAGAGCCGGTGCTACCACTAGGCAAACTAGGCAGCCGCCTAGGGCTCACTGCTGCCTAGGGTGCCCGGCCACTGGTGTTCCTACTCTCTTCTCTCTGCAGCAAGCAACTAAGTCTCAGCATCAGCAGGCAACCACCGCTCCGTTCGCACATAGTGTCAGAGGTGCAGCGCCTGGCGAAGCACTATGTCTGTGTCCCGACTCCCGAATGAATGGAAGCAAGCAAACATTCATTGATGGGCACTGGTAGGCTGCATTGATGGGTGCTGGTAGGCTGCATTTGATGGGTGCTGGTGAGGCTGCATTTGATGGGCGCTGGTGAGGCTACATTGATGGGCACTGGTAGGCTGCATTTGATGGGCGCTGGTGGGCTGTATTTGATGGGCGCTGGTGGGCTGTATTTGATGGGTGCTTTATTAGAAAGGTGGGGTATACATGGGCAGGGCAAAGGGGGTAGAGTCAGGGGTGGAGCCAAGGGGGTGGGGGCGCGGCAAAATTAGGTTTCATCTAGGGTGTAAAAAATCCTTGCACCAGCCCTGGCCACATTTCCAAGAGGACTAGCAGACAGACAGAAACAATAAGTGACTCAATTAACAATGGGAATTCACACCTAGGTGCTCCATTTTGAGGGGGGAGCGGCAAACAAACCAAACTGCTACCCTGCAGTCCCCTCCAAAAGCCCCTGTTCCGGTTGGGTCTGTCACAGGAAGGGTTTGCCAAAGACTGTTAGACCTTTGTTCTAGCATCACCCCTTGGACAGGACCTCCCATAGTATAGGGATGAGGGGTCAGTCACTGGTCTTCTGGTTTATTACCAAGTGTATATGGTATTTTGCAAATGTTTCTCATACTTGTTGAAGTGTTTATTGCCATTTCCCATTCTTTGATTGTTAAATAATTGTTCATTGTGGCAATAAATATCCAGCCCTGGTGTGTTGGAGCACATGGTGCTTCTTGGAGAGGTGTGGGCACTGGGAACAGGGGACCCAAGAAAACAGCGTCTCGTTTGGGGGGTAAGCGCTACATACATGTGCAAAAAAAAATTTAAAAATGGTTCTGGTAGAGAAAGAATTAAAGCCTAATGCCAGCTATACTATCGCCTTAAATAGTTAATTTGGACCACACTGGGCAAAAAAAAAAACTATTTAAAGTGATAGTAAGGCTGGAGTTAGACTTTAAAGGAAGCCTGCAGGATGTTACCTTCATTGTTGGGACTTTCTTTCTCTTTCCTTTCCGTATTTATTTGGATGACCCGCCACCTTGAACCGACTCACATTTGGAGTCACGCTCCCAGTCATGAGCTCCCTGTGATAGATTCATCTGGCCTTTACAGAAGAAGGAACACGGCACAACCTGAGCCTGCAGTGCCTTTTACAGCTTTTATTGATTGTACATTTTACACATGCAAATGCTAATTTACAGCTAATTATATTTTTAGTAGCTTTTTAATTTATTACGTGCTGGAAATATCTTCCTTAAATCTTATTACGATGCCTGATATTCTTACTTTTTATAGCACAATGTAATTGCAGATCGGGATATTGACGTCATCGGTGGCGGCTCCAGCCCACAATAGTCTCTCCAAAGCCAAAACTTTTCCTGAGGTATCCAAATGAGCTGACGATGGTAAAGTGGACCGGTCATAAAAATTCACAT
Source organism: Lithobates septentrionalis (assembly GCA_037952835.1). Taxonomy (NCBI): domain Eukaryota; kingdom Metazoa; phylum Chordata; class Amphibia; order Anura; family Ranidae; genus Lithobates; species Lithobates septentrionalis. Next base: position 1,008,886 of record JBBDGP010000776.1, read on the forward strand.
AGCTCACAGGTCAACTTTATCCAATGAAATTATTATTCTAAAAAAAAAAAAAAGAATCTCCTGCTTCTCAGAGATAGAGGACAGATCACATGATCTAGGGCTACCGAGGGCTTTGTGGGTGTTATTATATCTTATAAGAAAGAGTGTCTCTCTGTAGTATGTCATACCCAAATATGGCTGCCCCATGTAAATGTATAGTTGCAAACTATATCTAAAAAGGTTTTATAACACTTACACATACTATTTATAAAAGAAATTGCTGGGATATTAATTTTGTGCCAATGGGGCAAAATTGAATGTTCTAAGGCTATTTTCTCTACAAGTCAAATGCTATCCATTCCTAAAAAAAAAATACAGTGGTTCAAAAAATATTGTATTATGTCTACTAAAGGGAGCTAAGGCTCATAGGAAATAAATATTTCAAGTTAAGCACATACAACTAGCAGCTTTTGAATGCTACCCCTGACCATCATGAATACATTGCTAGCCAAAAAGATGGCAACATTGAATATAATACATATTATCACAACATTTTACAAAACAACGTTTTACAGTTTTAATTAATAACAATAAAATTGTTCTAACCTTTAAAAAGACAATGGTTCCTCTTATTCTTCTGCATGCTACTGGTTTACATATATTGCAAAATACAGTTGTACTGTATCTTTAAGGTGCTAAATGGCTTCAAATGATCCTTCTCTGTCCAGTCCCTACTCTACCAGATAATACTGACATGTATATATCATAAGTGTACATACTGTGCTAATGTATGGGGGTCATTAGGGCTATACCATCCATCAGTGGGCGGCACAGTGGTGCAGTGGTTAGCACTCTCGCCTAGCAGTAAAAAAGGGTCGCTGGTTCGAATCCCAACCACGACACTACCTGCCTGGTGTTTGCATGTTCTCCCTGTGCCTGCGTGGGTTTCCTCCGGGTACTCCGGTTTCCTCCCACACTCCAAAGACATGCTGGTAGGTTAATTGGCTTCTGTCCAAAATTGGCCCTAGTATATGAATGGGGACCTTGGATTGAGGGTAGGGACTGATGTGAGTGTGCGATGTACAGGGTTAGGGACGAGGGTCAGGGTTGTAGACACACACTCACTCAGGTTGAACTGGATGGACTGGTGTCTTTATTCAACCTTACTAACTATGTAACTATGTAACTATCTCCAGTCCCTGTGATGTCTGCCCATCCTATCAATGGAGGTTTTCCAATGTCAGCGTGTTGGTATATGTTGCGTTGACCTAGCTCCTTGAAGACCCGGAAGGTGAAAGTTGGTCTCCTTGGGGTCTCCTGAGTAACCAGTGGATGAGATTGGACCATATAGTTGGTGTCCTGTCCAGGTTCTCTGAACTCTGGGGAGTATGGCACCATTGGCTGAGCTCCCATCAACAGGCTACAAATTTCAGAGATGGTGGAGACCACGGGAGAAGCAACTGTGGCCAAGGAGCCTGGGTATAATAATCCAACTTGGAATCCTTTGTGTTGGGAAGTAGACAGGACTCCTGTGAGAAAGAAGGGGGTTGAGATTTCACAGATGGTGGAGAGCCATGTAGAAGAGACTGTGGCCAGAGAACCCAGATGTAATTGGCCACCTTTGTGTTGGGAAGTGAAGGAAAGCCCTAGTGAGAGAGAAAGGGGCTGGGATTTCAGAGATTGTAGAGACCACTGGAAAAGCAACTGAGGCCACATAACCTGGGTGTAATTCACCAACTTGGAGGCCTTTGTGTTGGGAAGTGGAGGAAAGCCCTAGTGAGAGAGAAAGGGGCTGGGATTTCAGAGATGGTGGAGACCATTGGAGAAGCAACTGAGGCCAGATAACCTGGGTATAATTCGAAAAAGAGGGGGTTTTTCCCAATGTAAAGTACCAGGAAACCATAGAGGTTATTATTGGTGACAATGAACAATGCTTGAGCAGAATCTAAACCAAAATTAATTTTATTACCCTAATAGCAAGTAATTAAAACAGCAATGTGCTGCACCTCCATTTGGAGTAGCAGCCCTACAGTGTCATCCAGTGAATTCACAGTAACCGATTAAAGCGCATCAACTCTACAAAACAAATGAATACATACTGTACATGTGACATGACAATACAAATAAAACAAAGCGTCTGGAAGCCAAATATTAATGCACAGGCTGTGACAGGCATGATGTCATACAGCAAGAATGGCATTGGTTTTGCTATTGTCACAACAATGTGTGTAAGTAAATCTAGTCTGAGCATTGCCCCTATAGTGTTGAAACTGGTGAATAACCCCCCAGAAATTCCAAATGTTCATGAGTAGGAACTAAACCTTGGGCACACCTCATGAGATGATCTGCAGTGGAGAAAGTCAATGTGTTCAGCAATTATAGATAGAATGGTATTCCCTGTACCACTATACCGCTGAATGGGAGTATAGGGAAAATGATTAAGGCAATAAGATAAGGTCTTGAGTGCTTTCAGATGTGATAATATCAAGAAATCTTCCAATGCATACAGTTGTTGAGACTCAACACCAGTCACTGGCTAGGAGCAATATCTTGCATGCACTATAAAGTGGATAGTGATTGATCACAGGCATTCATTGATTAGCTTATGACGCTGTGAGGCTGAGACGGCCATTCCCCACCCCTCCACAGCTCCGCGCTCCAATGAACGTGGAGGAGCAGAGCAGGAGAGCTGCTGATTGACAGTCAGCAGCTGTCCACTCGGGGAGGAGTGAGAACCGAGCCATCGGCGGTGCTCGGTTCTCAGTGAAGAGGTGGCGGGGGACAGATGCAGCATCAGACCAATGCTGCATCCACCTAGGTAAGTATTAATCTGCAAAAAACAAGATTTCCATACTTCTCCTTTGAGGAACTCAGTCAGGTTATAGCTAGACTGTCGTTCCTATTTTTTATGAACAGTTTACTGACTGGACAGGTAAAAAAGCTGATTGGAGAAAAGTTAACGGGGTACCAATATTTAAAAAAGGGCCAAGATATATCCCTGGAACCTACAGACCAGTCAGTCTAACATCAATAGTTTGTAAGGGACTATATCCAAGAATTTGCTGATGAAAATTGTATTATTGGTAGTAATCAGCATGGATTCATGAAGGATTGTTCTTGCCAGACCAACCTGTTAACATTCTACAGGGAAGTGAACTGCCATCTTGATAAGGGTAGGCCTGTGGACTTGGTATATCTGGATTTTGCAAAGGCATTTGATATAGTTCCCCATAAACATTTACTTTACAAACTGAGGTCTGTCGGCATGGACCATAGGGTATGTTCCTGGATAAAAAACTGGCAATAATTTGTATTATATATCTTTTGAAAATAAAATATTTTGAAAGTAGAAAACTGGTTACAGGGGCAGGTCCAAAGGGTGGTGATAAATAGTAAACAGTGAGAAAGAGTAATCTGAATGGTGTGGGGTCCCCCAAGGATCTGTCCTGGGACCAACTCTGTTTAATTAATTTATAAATGATATAGAGCAGCCCTCAAAATTCCCACCCGCTTGCTCGCATTCGTGGAAATAAGGGCGAATGTTCCAGCTCGGCTTGGCTAGAGGGCGGGTCCGCTAGGCGGGCTGGCTTGGGCTGAGGGCGAGTCTGCTCGTTTTGGGCGGGGAGGTGCAACAGCCAGCTCGGGCGGGGGGCAGGTCTGCTTGGCTTGGGTGGGGTGGTGGTTTTCGAGTCTGGTCCGCTCAGCTCGGGTGGGGTGAGCTACTTGCCAGGTGCACACTGTTCAGCCACATAAAGGTGTCTTGCAAGGAGGGAGAGCGAGAGGACAAGAATATCCTGCCAGCTCCGTGGCAGAAGCTCCATCCTCTCCATGCAGGCTGCTGGCAGGGGCGGGTAAGTTGTAGCTGCTCTTTAGTAGCAGCTGCACTCTTTCAGAGGATATGTGCGGAAGAGAGCTCTGTACTGAAATGGGGGAAAGGGGGTGAGCTCTGTACTGGGGGGAGAACTTGGGAGTACACAGCACATCCCTCAGCTCTGCACTCGGTATGTAGCGCACCCCTCAACCCTGCACTCGGTACATAGCGCACCTCTCAACCCTGCACTCGGTACATAGCGCAGCTCTCAACATTGCACTCAGTACGTAGCGCACTTCTCAACCCTGCACTCGGTATTTAGCACACCTCTCAACCCTGCACTCGGTATTTAGCACACCTCTCAACCCTGCACTCGGTACGTACCGCATCTCTCAACCCTGCACTCGGTACGTAGCTCACCTCTCAACCCTGCAGTCTGTATGTAGCGCACCCCTCAACCCTGTACTCGGTATGTAGTGCACCTCTCAGCCCTGCACTCGGTACGTAGCGCACCTCTCAACCCTGCACTCGGCACGTAGCGTACCTCTCAACCCTGCGTTCAGTACGTAGCACACCTTCCAACCCTTCACTCGGTAGGTAGCACACCGCTCAACCCTGCAGTATGTACATAGCGCACCCCTCAACCCTGCAGTCTGTATGTAGCGCACCTCTCAACCCTGCATTCGGTACATAGTGCACCTCTCAACCCTGCACTCGGTATGTAGCGCACCTCTCAACCCTGCACTTGGTACGTAGAACACTGCTCAACCCTGCAGTCTGTGTGTAGCACACCTCTCAACTCTGCAGTCTGTACTTAGCGCACCTCTCAACTCTGCACTCTGTACATAGCGCACCCCTCAACTCTGTACTCCGTACGTAGTGCACCTCTCAACCCTGCACTCAGTATGTAGCGCACCTCTCAATCCTGCAGTCAGTACGTAGCAAACCTCTCAACCCTGCACTCGGTACTTAGCACACCTTTCAACCCTGCACTCGGTACGTAGCGCACCTCTCAAACCTGCACTCAGTACGTAGCGCACCTCTCAACCCTGCACTCGGTACGTATCGCACCTCTCAACCCTGCACTTGGTATGTAGCGCACCTCTCATCCCTGTACTAGCCCACCTATTAACCCTGCAGTCTGTACGTAGTGCACCCTTCAACCCTGTACTCGGTATGTAGTGCACCTCTCAACCCTGCACTCGGTATGTAGTGCACCTCTCAACCCTGCACTCGGTACGTAGCGCACCTCTCAACCCTGCACTCGGTACGTAGCGCACCTTCCAACCCTGCACTCGGTATGTAGCGCACCAATCAACCCTGCAGTCTGTACGTAGCGCACCTTTCCAGTATGTACATAGCGCACCCCTCAACCCTGTACTCGGTACATAGCACACCTCTCAACCCTGCAGTCTGTATGTAGCGCACCTCTCAACCCTGCACTCGGTACATAGCACACCTCTCAACCCTGCACTCTGTACATAGTGCACCTCTCAACCCTGCACTCTGTACGTAGCGCATATTTACTTAACAAGGCAGTAATGATGTGTACAGTGCCTATAGTAGCCAATCACATTTTATCCTTATTTTATTTATCACAGTCAGATCAATAAAATATGCTTTATGTTAATATTGTTAAAGTTGTTGTTGTTAATATTTATTTTTGTAACTTAATTCTGCATAAAAAATTTAACGGTGTCATTTCATGAGATAATTTACAAGGGCGTGTTTAGGGGTGGAATTAGGGGTGGGGCAGGGTAGGAGTTGGGTGGGGTAACTCTTAAGGCCTGGCTAGTAGCCCAAGACTTCAAATTTTGAGCCTTGGTATAGAGGATGGGATAAATAGCTCAATTTCAGTGTTTGTTGACGATACTAAGCTAAGCAGGGCAATAACTTAACAGCAAAATGTGGAAACCTTACCATAAGACCTACATAAAATAATGGGGTGGGCAACTACATGGCAAATGAGTTTTAATGTTGAAAAAAAAGTCATGCATTTGGGTGCTAAAAATATGAACACAAGTTACTCTCTAGGGGAGAACCTCTGGGGGAATCTAGGACAGAAAAGGACCTGGGGGTCCTAGTAGATGACAGGCTCAGCAATGGCATGCAATGCCAAGCTGCTGTAAAGCAAGGCCAGCAGAATATTGGCATGCATAAAATAGGGATTTACTCCAGAAATATAACTAATTCTACCACTTTACAAGACTGTGGTTCAGCCACAATCTGCAGTATTCTGACCAGTTCTGGGCACCAGTCCTCAGGAGGGATGTGCTGAAACTGGAGAGAGTCCGGAGAAGGACAACAAAGCTAATAAAGGAACTAGAGGACCTCAGATATCAGGATAGGACCTGAAAGAACACCTTTGGGATGAATTCGAGAGAAGACTGCAAGCCAGGCCTTCTCGTCCAACATCAGTGCCTGACCTCACAAATGCGCTTCTGGAAGACTGGTCAAACATTCCCATAGACGCACTCCTAAACCTTGTAGTTGGCCTTCCCAGAAGAGTTCAAGCTGTTATAGCTGCCAAGGGTGGGCCAACTCGATATTGAACCCTACGGGCTAAGACTGGGATGCCATTCAAGTTCATGTGAGTGTAAAGCCAGGCCTCCTAATACTTTTGGTAATATAGTGTATGTGAAAACAACACCTGGAACCGCCTATTTCTTGCTACACACATTCGCTGCACATTTGCTGCCCTGCTAATGAGGATCGTGGCTTGGAATCTTCATCTAACAATCAGTTTGCACCCTCTTGCGCCAGGCATAGCAAAATCTGCTGGAATATTGGCCGTGCTTTATAGAGAGCGGTGCACACCGTCCTCACCAGTGAAAGATGGACTCCCTTCATCTCCCATGTAGTAAACACAGCCTGTCGCCCCTATGAAGTGCCACCGTGGTTTACTCTGCCCCGCTGCGTCACCCGCCCGGTTATAGATGTTGTGTGTCATGTTCCTAATGGGACAATTACTCAAATGAAAAAAACATCAGCGGCTGTCACATCTGTAATGCGGCACATAAATTCTCCATGAAAATCCTGAATGGAGGAGGACACGTGCTCGGCACGCGGAGCGCCCATGGTTTACAAGTCTGACTATTTAGTAATGATAACACTGCCGATCCTGTATACTCCCCACGTGGCACTTAATCTGACCTCCGGCCGTCTCTTCAGTCTTGTACAGTTGTACCGGCTCCTCTTCTGCTTACTCTGATATCACTGCACACTGTGAGCTCACAATGTGCATTAGAAGCTGCAGCAAGTCAGATAGAATCCGCCTCATTTCCTGGCTGGAGGACGTCCAGCCTGACTGTCCCTGGCCCCACCGCTATCATTCATTGGATTTCAGTCCTTTCAATCATGAAGGCTCAGTATCACATGTGGGTGATACCTAGGATCAGGGCCAGGACAAGTGGTGGGCAGGAGGGGCGGCTGCCCTGGGCACTGTGGTATCATGGGAGGTGGGGGGCACCGCAAGGAGATTTGTAGGGGGGGAGGTTGTGTTAGGAAGAGGATAAAAATTGTTCTGGGGGGGGCAAGTTTGGGAGGGGTGTGCTAGGAGTGGTGATTTCAGGGGATTTGTGTTGGGAGGGGGAGACGATTTCTGCTAAATGGGGGATTTGGGGGGGGGGGGGTTTGTGCTATAAAAATAATATGGAAGAGAGGAAATATTTTTGGGGGGGATGGATTTGTGCTAGTATTGATGATTGGGGAGTATTTGTGCTAAGAGGTAAAATTTGTGTGTGGGGGGGGATTTCTGCTACAATGGGGGATGGGAATTTGTGCTGAAAGGGGAGATTTGAGGGGTAGAGGATATGTGCTAGGAGGGGGATTTTTTTTTTTTGGGGGGGGGGGGGATATAGCTAGAGAAAGGATTTGAGCTGGGTGCCTAAGGGGTGATCATGCAGATTAGTGCTTGATTTTTTTTTTGGGGGGGGGGGGATTTGTGCTGAAAGGGGGGGGGATTTGGAGTGGGGGGAGAGGATGTGTGCTTGGAGGGGAGATTTGAGGGGTAGAGTATATGTGCTAGGAGGGGGATTTTTTTTTGGGGGAGGGCATATAGGGAGAGAGAGGATTTGAGCTGGGTGCTTAAGGGGTGATCATGCAGATTAGTGCTTGATTTTTTTTGGGGGGGGGATTTGTGCTGACACATAGGGGTTCATTTACTAAGCTCTAGAGCTTAGTAAATGAGGTAAAGCGTCACAAAGAATACCCAATCACAGGCAAGGAAAATTTAAGAACAACCTTTTTGCTTGCACATGATTGGATGCTGGAAGTCAGCAGAGCTTGGTTCTGAATCGTGTCCAAAATCATGCATGTAATGAGAACTTTTAAACATTTCATTATCATGTTGATGAAAGGGGAGGACCAGGCAGGGGCGGATCCAGAGTCTAGTCCCGGGAGGGGCACTGCCAGAAAATAGGGTGTACCTATCCTGCAATAGCCAACAAAGGCGCGCACGCTAATTGGCCCAGAGGGGGAGCCAATCAGCGGGTCCATCGGAAGCGATGTCCGCCGGCCACCCACGATCGCTCCCCACAGAGATAGAACAGCGGTTTGCGGATGTAAACAAGGCAGACCACCGTACTGTCAGAGATGAACACAGTGATCTTGTGTTCCTGCTAACCAGGAACACGGAACTCTCTGTTCATCTAGTGAATCCATCCCCCACACAGTTAGCAAGCACCCTCCAGGGACACAGTTAACCATTTAATCACCCCTGATGTTAACCTCTTTCTCAGCCAGTGTCATTGGTACAGTGGCAGTGCATATTTTTAGCACTGATCACTGCATTGGTGTCACTGGTCCCTAAAAATTGTCAGTTAGGTGTCCGATCTGTCCCCCGCAATGTTGCAGTCTCGCTAAAAATTGCCGATCACCGCCATTACAAGTAAAAAATAAATAAATAAAAATGCCATAAATCTATCCCCTATTTTGTAGACGTGATAACTTTTGTGCAAACCAATCAATAAACGCTTATTGGGATTTTTTTTTTTTTTTACCAAAAATATGTAGTAGAATACAAACTGGCCTGAATTGATGAAGAATTTTTTTTTATAGCAGAAAGTAAAAAAATATTGCTTTTTTTTAATCAAAATTGTCGGGTTTTTTTTTTTTATATCGCAAAAAATAAAACCGCAGAGGTGATCAAATACCACCAAAAGAAAGCTCTATTTGTGGGAAATAAAAATAACATCAATTTTACTTGGGTACAACGTCGCACGACCGCGCAATTTGCTGTCAGTTAAAGTAATCCAGGGCCGTATCGCAAAAAAATGGCCTGGTCATGAAGGTAAAACTTTCCGAAGCTGAAGTGGCTAGGATTGAACAAGACTAAAATAAAAAGGCAGCATTTTTTTTTTTCAGAAATAATGGCACACATGTATTTTGCGATTTTACAGATTCATTAATTATTTTGTATTCGCTTTTATTAAAATATTTTGGTGCTCTGGTGGGGGGGGGGGGGCTCCCATGCAGGATCAATGGAGATGAGTGGGATCAATGGAGATTGCACGCTGTCTGCAGGCAGCATCACACAGTGACACACAGTCACTGCTTCACCCTGTGTTCACGCCGCTCTGCAGTAAAGATGGAGCGAGGAGGTGGGTGGAGCCAACACTCTCACTCAGCTCGGGGGCGGAGAAAGAAGAAGGCTGCGCTCTCAATATTGGGGCTCTCCTCCTCAGCAACGGCCTCCGACGTTACTGACGTCACTGGTTGCTAGACGCCAGGCCGCACAGGCGCTAGAAAGCAGTGCAGGGAACACTAGAGGCCAAGTCAGCGGCGTGGCTCCACCCACCTCCTCCCTCCATTTTCTCCAGGCTCCAGCACAGCGTAATGACAATATAGTCTCTCTCTCTGCGCCGCTGATTATACCGATGTAAGAGAGAGAGACTCGGGAGTGGACTGGAGTCTGTCAGTAATATTTTCAGGGGGCAATTGCCCTGTTGCCCCCCCCCTTGACCCACCCCTGGGACCATGATGAACCAGGGAAGGCAAAATAAGATCAGAGATTCAGGATGAATGCATTTAGACAATACTGTATTTGCTGATCACAGAGTTAAGCTTTAACTATTCCGGATATTCCGATCAGAGATTGTATGAATCATTCTCCGGTCCTGCCTGGACGCCCCTGGGCCAGCTGGGAACGGAATTTTTAGACAAAATAGATGAGTTTCTCATAGAGATTGATGGCTGTCCTGTCATAAGAAGACAGTTATCTGACTAATGAATCTCATTTGCTAATTGCTTCTCCCCGAGCAGCGTCACAAGCGAACAAAACTTTTTCCGAACAAATCTGACGAATCAGCAGAATTCAAAGTGCGGTGATTTCTCGGCATATGGCAACTATTTACCGAGAAGTTTTATTTGTGAATATGAGACCGACAGTTTTATGCATCCACATCTGCAAAGTTTGGTATTTAAATGCCACATTTATTACAGGTATTTCTATAGTGTCAACAATGTACGTAGCACTTTACATACTATTCATTGACATCAGTCCCTGCCCTTAAGGTGCTTACAATCTAAAGTCCCTATCTCACATATACACCAGGGCCAATTTGGAAAGAAGTCAATTATCCTACCACCATATCTTTGGTGGAAATCCCCTGCAAGCGCAGGGAGAACATACAAACTCCATGCAGGTGGTGTCCTGATTGAACTAGGTTCAAACCAAGGACCCCAGTAATGCAGGGCAAAGTTCTGAGCAGTAAGCGCAGCAATGGGACTCTGCTATAGTGTGTCACATTACTGCATGAACCTGCCAGGAGACGAACTTGAGAGAACAACTTTGATGTTAGGGAGTTACTACATTGCTGACCATGTACAGAAGAAAAAAAAAGTTACAAGCTGGACAAAATGTGTACATTAAAGGGTTGGCCCTCCTAGAAGTCCTATTATCAGTTGTTGGTGGAGGCCGCTAGGCTGACTCACTCACTTGGCTTTTATCTTGACGACTTCACTGCTGAGATGTCCCTGCTCACTTTTAGGTGTCTCTACTTCTGTTGCATTTTACCAAAATATAAAATACAGTAGATGAAATGTCCACAAGGGGTTCCTCATAATGGGCACTGCCAGGTCTGTAGGCCTAACTCAAACATTATGATTTTGTCAAGAGGTGGCTTATCTTACCACCATTCACCCAACATTAAAATATGATGTTTAGGGGAGTGGTGTGCCACAGGGTCTAGTCCAGCTATTCTCAACCAGAGATTGCTAGGGGTACATTGAGTTGTGGCTGATTTATCTCCCATCAGATGGTCCCTATATCGTTTCGGGACCAATGCCAGTTGGCAGAGCCAGAGGCACAATACCGATGATCTTTCTCGCTGTCTGTAATGGTGAGATTCTGACCACCACTGTAAGTGGGACATTCTTCCACAGAACACCAATGTAAGGAGCATTCTTGTCACTGACCACCAATTTTAGAGGCCTTCTTCCCACTGACAAGCAATTTAAGGGGTATTCTTCCCACCGGTCACCAATGTACAGTAAGGAACATTCTTCCCATTGACCCCCAATGTAAGGGGCATTCTTCTCACAGACCCAATGTAAGGTGCATTCTTCCCATTGACCACCAATTTTAGGGGTATTCTTTCCACTGACCACCAATATAAGGATCATTCTTCCCACTGATCACCAATGTACAGTAAGGAACATTCTTCCCAATGACCACCAATGTAAGGAACATTCTTCCCCCTGACCACCAATGTAAAGGGCATTCTTCCTACTGACCACCAATATAAGGAGCATTCTTCCCATTGACCACCACTTTTAGGGGTCTTCTTTCCACTGTCCACCAATATAAGGATCGTCTTCCCACTGATCACCAATGTGCAGTAAGGATCATTCTTTCCACTGACCACCATTGTAAGGAACATTATTCCCACTGACTACCAATGTAAGGATCATTCTTCCACCTGACCACCAACGTAAGGAGCATTCTTCCCACTGACCACTAATGTAAGGTGCATTCCTTCTATTTTAGCCTGAAAACTCTTTCAAGAATACCCCTGTCGTAAAAAGTTGAGAAAGGCTGGTTTATCTCTTCCCCACTATATCCAAAGCTGAAAAAAAAACAGAAAAAAAAAACTACCTAGAAATACAATTTAATGCAGAAGGATCTGGTGTCATGTTATATTTATTGTTATTTCATATGTCTTCATCTTATGATATCCCATTAACTCTGTCACCATAGGACAGTCCTCTGCATGAACAATGGGCTGCAAGCAGCTAATCTTTTATGTATTAGAACTTAAAGTGGTTCTATGGGGCCCGCAGCCGAGTGGGGCCCAGTGAGGATAAGAGCACCGCCGGCAGAGTCTCCCAGCCAGGGGAAGAGAGAGGAAAGAAAGAGGCGAGCTCTCCGCATCAGCAGAGAGCTGAATTGCCCGATGTAAGAGCTTTCATTAGAACCTCCAGTGTTCCCGGGGCTCACGTCACATAGCTCCACCTTTTGGCCCGGTGCCTTTGATAGACAGAACGCCGATCCAATGCGGGACATGTGACGTCATCAAAGGCGTTGGGCCAAGAGGTGGGGCTATGTGACGATGAGCCCCGGGAAGACAGGAAATTCAAATGAAAGCTATTACAGCGGGCAATCCCGCTCTCTGCTGATCCCGGTGGCTTGCCTCTTCCTCTGCATAGGTGGGGCTGTATGGGGCACAGGCAGACCAGGCTGTATTGGGCACAGGTCACGCTGTATTGGGCACAGGTCACGCTGTATGTGGCACAGGTCACGCTGCATTGACACTAGGGCAGCTGTGGGGGGGGGGGCTGTTTGCAGGGGGGCCCTATACAACATTTTGCTATGGGGCCCTGCTATTTCTAGTTACGCCCCTGGTGGTTCTAAAGGTAGAAGGTTTTTTTTACCTTAAGGCATTTTAATCATTAAATTGGCCCTCAATTACCTTGAACTGTTCTGGGGTTCACAGGCTGCAGAATTGATTACTTCCTTCTGCTTTCTATATGTTTCCAGAACATAGGGGAGGGGAGAGTCAAATAGGTAGCCTGAATATTTATTGAGTGCCAGCCGAATCCCTGGGGAAGGGTGGACAGCGAGTGGTTGGTGAGGCTGATAAATAGGGTGAACTCCAGAATAGCATAGTCTTCCTGTTGAAGGGATTTCACCAGTCTTAGGCTCGATTCACACCTATGCATGTTGCTTTTGAGCATTTTTGGAGTTTTTTCTTTCATGCTTGCCACGTTTTTGAGCAGCGTTTTTGTAGCGTTTTTACAGCGTTTTTGCGGCATTTTTGCCGCATTCTGCGTTTTTTTTTTTACAGTTTTTTTTGACTGTATACAGTCAAAAAAAAATTTTTAAAAAGAGAAAAAAAACAAAAAACATCAAAAACGCTGCAAAAAACGCTGCAAAAAATGCTGCAAAAACGCTGCAAAAAACGCTGCACTTGCGTTTTTGATGCTTGTCCATTGAATTCTATTACATGCAAAACGCTGCATTTTGCATGAAAAAAAGTCCCTGACCCTTTCCAAAAATACAGAGATACAAAAAGGCATTGATGTGAACATGTTCCATAGGAACCCATGTTAAAAAATTCCCATGCATTTCTGCAAAATGCAAAATGCATCAAAAAGCGCGCTAGTGTGAATGGAGCCTTAGGGGGTGGGGTAAAGGGGGTTGGACGTCTACCTTTCTCCCTTATATGAGATACTGCTGATACAAGCTGCTGCGTATCAAGGTCCAAGCTATTGCAGAGCTGGGGGGCCTATATCTAAAGTTGTCTGCAACACCCTGAGACCTGATGGATCCAGTCTGCGAAGCCTCGCTAAAAGGCAAGCTCTGCAAGATCCTGAAGACCGATTACTATTGGAATACCTGAGCCAAGTAGTTCTTCTTTTTATGGGGTCCCTACCTCCGGCATTCCCTTATGGGGCGTACACACGGTCGGACTTTTCGTCTACAAAAGTCCAACGGACGCCGACGGACTAAAGCTGGCTGGTAATGCGATCGTGCGTGGGCTTCTCCGGACTTTCAGCGGACTTTTTCAGCCTCAAATCCGACGGACTTTAGATTTGAAACATGCTTCAAATCTTTACGTCGTAACTACGCCGGGCCCCGAAATCCGCTCGTCTGTGTGCTAGTCCGACGGACAAAAAAGCACGCTAGGGCAGCTATTGGCTACTGGCTATCAACTTCCTTATTTTAGTCCGGTGTACGTCATCACGTATGAATCCGTCGGACTTTTGTGTGATCGTGTGTAGGCAAGTCCGTTCGTTAGAAAGTCTGCCGCAAGTCCGCCGCAAGTCCGCCGAAAGTCTGCCGGAAGTCTGTCGGACAGGCTGTCGGACTTTTGTAGACGAAAAGTCCGACCGTGTGTACGCCCCATTAGTCTCTTGCAGGGAATTGTTTTCTGGTAGAAAAGCTATCTCTGAGGAGTGTAACGCAGGAGAGAGAGAGTCTTCTTGTTGAATTATACAGTTCCCAAACTCTGCACCCTCTCCCACTGTTCAAGATTGAGAAATAAATCATAAAAAAACTTTTACCTAGACTGCTTTCTTGTGTCAGTGTGCTTTTTTGGGCTGGCAGCTTCTGTACAAGTAGGGGGAAACCCAAGTCACTATATGCAGTATATCCAGTGGGCCCTTTTGGGGCCCACTGCATAGACATAATATTGAATTACTTCCGTCAAGTCATCTGCAGTACTGAGATATTTTATATGAAGTTTCGTACAAGCGTTCCTTACAAAATCTTAGGGTATGTAGCATTACCTTTGTAGGAGCTGCTGTAATTTAACCGATTCTTTCCCAAGATGAGTGCAGAGGCAGCCAGGCACACAGCAACAGTTTACTCACTCTGGCTCAATAATCAGGCTAGGGGATGTGTTTTTAGATTTTTTATTGCTGGAGAACTTGGATGGGGTGTAGGACAATATGGGTTACTCCAGATCCACTGCATATTTGCAGGAGGACGCTTCACTTTGCTAAGTTTACCTGAACAGTCTCTATGCAGGAGCAACTACAGATGGTAGAACTGAGTCCCTTTTCAGAAGATAACCCAATCAGGACTACCACTGGCTCTTTTACCCAAAGGAAAGAGCACACAGTCACTAGGACCCTGAGCTCAGGTCAATATTCACAATGTCACAGGATGACCGGATGCCTACACCCAGTATCCACTGCACACTCTTCAGTAAGGGTGAGGTTAATGCCCACAATGCCACAGGACAGCCAGGCACTTTCCAACTTCCAATATTGAAGCAATGGATTCTGGACAGCTGCACTCCGATAAAAGCCTTTATTGTAATGAATAGTCAACGTTCATGTGACAACAGAAGCAGGACAAACAGTTGACGCGTTTCACAGCATCATTGTTGCTTCGTTTATTGTTGCTTAGCTTTTAGCTATGACTAAGCAACAATGATGTTGTGAAACGCGTCAACTGTTTGTCCTGCTTCTGTTGTCACATGAACAGTGACTATTCATTACAATAAAGGCTTTTATCGCAGTGCGGCTGTCCAGAATCCATTTCTTCAATATTGCTCATGCCGAGCCTGCACCTGGCTTCCACTTTGAGGAGGATGTTTTCTTCAGTACCCTACCTGGAGCTGTTCACCCTTTTGTTCCCTTTCCAAATTCTACCCAGCACTTTTCAGTCAACTCTCCAGACCAGGTTCTTAGGTGAAATTCCCTTGTTTAGCTTCGAAGAATATGATCTTTGGAAGTAGGCCCCCCCAGCTATGCCAGAGCTGTGACTTTGATGAACATATTGCAAACTCCAGCAATCTGCCCACAGGGGCAGAGTCCATCAGTCTGGGAACCGCTCCAGTAGGACAAGGACATGGCTGCTTCAGGCCTCTGACTTTTTATGTGCTCTCCAACCACCCACTGGGCATACCTTTACAGGGATTGGCTAAGGTACAATAAATATTCAGGCTGCCAATTTGCCTTGCCCAATCTCCTATGTTCCAGAAGCCTCCAAAAAGCAGGCAAAAGCAATCAAATCTGCAGCCTGTGAGATCCATAACAGCCAAAGGCAATCAACACCTGCTCCACTGATTATAAAGAAGCCTAACATCATAGCAGCCTAACTAGGAGGGTGCTACACGTATGGCCAGATGAAAGCTTCCTCCATTTCCGCCGGCCTCATGAAAGGCCTCTGTCCAGAACGGGATGGTTCTTCTTGGTTAGATGAAGCTCGTTAGCGATTTCCCATCTCTGCGGTTTTGATTTTCCTGCTCTTTTTTTTCTTTTCTTTCTTTTTGCCGATTTGCTTTTAATGTTTGTTTGCGCCCACCGGTGGGAACGCTGCCTTTTGATCTGTGCAGGTAGATGCGATTCTAACAGTCTTTATTTCAAAAGCCGATGAAGAAATAAATAAATTACTTCACCTGTATGACTTGAGTAGGACTGCAAGTTTTCTATTATTTATCACAGTTATAGACCGTGCGTCTCCCAGGACGGATGACTCACCCGTATCAATCATAGCATATTACAGGCATTATTCTGATGAAGATGCAGTGGAGCTCAGCTTGGTAAACGTCTCCCAGTCATCTGTCCTTCACTATCTGCGTCATGCTGGTATTTCTTATGTGAGATAAGCTTTACATGTGTCACTTTCAGGACGCTACCTTTGCTTCAGCACGCCGAGATCCTGGCGACGTTTTCATTGTGCGATAATCCAGCGGGCCACTTTAAGACATAAGTGGACTACCATTGCAAGGTTTAAAGGGGTACCAATGTTTATATAATGTATGGAATATTAAAGAATATGTAAACCCAAGAATAAAAATGTAATATATTTCAGCTTATCGGTCCTCGGATGTGGTGGCTGCATTCGTTTTCTTTTTTCAGGAAAAGTACATTTTCTTCAAGCACAGATAAAACCTGTTAAGCCTTCCAGAATATACAGTGTCGCTGTAATTAGGGTTGGGACTAGGTGGGGTGGAGAGGTAGCCACATTCTAGCTTTATATTATCTCCCTGTAATCCCCGAACATCAAAAGTCAGGCAGGAAAATGGAGTGGCAGCACCATGAGCCAGGAAGGCTCTAAAGTGTCGCAGAGGACTAGTCCCGGTGGACCTGGTGATGGGGAGATTACTGGGTCTAAATGCTGATTAATTACAATTGAACAGACTATTAAATCAGAAAGATTGCCAAATTGTACTGTGAATTCACTGAGTATTGTTTGAAGCCTCGGTATGTTTGTCTATGCTGAATTCAATAAACTTTTCTTTGGACAAAAAAAAAGGAAAAATGTTGCAGAGTGTTGTCAGTTTACCGTTATGATCTTGCTGACAGAAGAAAATACAAGAGTGCTGGCAGTGCTATTCATTGTACAATTATCAGGCTTGTGGACAAGACAGGATGTATTGCTGTTCCATACCTGGTAGAGACCAAGTGGACGAGATGTCTTTTCTTGCACCTCCTGTCCAATACCTCCTGGTGTTGGTGTAGCACCTTCTAGTGTGCAACTAGTTTATAACTCATGGTAGCTGTGTGAGTCTGTAATTAGGTCGGGTTACTGCAGGTCAGGCTGGACGTCTCTACAAGGCAGGTCTTTGGTACCTCCCCCTGGATCTGGAAACGTAGAGAACCTTCTTGAAGATAGTGGGCAGAGGCCAGAATCTCCTGATCTGCATACTTGAGGGAATATGGCCAACCCACAGGCAGAAGGTCGGGCAGGGTGGCTGGGTCAGCCCTTAAATATGGGGGATCCTGACCAGCAGGCGAGTTGGGTGGAAGATGGAGTGCTGAGGTTACTGTTGTGTGGCCTGGGAAGGGACCCCCTGGGGCTGGGAGGGCCTCAAGGCTGGAAGCTGAGGAAAGGAAGGAGAGGAAGCCTAAGAGAGGGGAATCTCAAATACCTTCAGACATCCAGGCTAGGATGGGCATATCTGATCAGTTGGATGCCTGAACAGGAGTCTTGCCCAGTGCAGCGGGGAGCAAAGGACAGTTTGAGTACCCAGCAGGGGCAAACATTGGGAAAGACTGCCGAGATATAGCATACTTTGTAAGGACAGCATTGTGCTAAATCCTGATCCCTTGTCCTGGGGAGTTCTTCAGAGCAGCCAGGTTGGCTGGTATTAGTAGCAAGCATCAGAACTGGGTGAAGGTCTGCAGAGGAAACCAGATACTTTTGCATCCAGTTTTCAGCTTTGTTGATAATTCTTTAAAGGAGACTGAGAGCTCCTGATTCATAAAGGATCCATAGAGACTGCATTTATTCTGGAGGGAGTACAGTCCAGGATCTTCATTTTGTACATAGAGAATGATCTTCATTTTTGTACACAGAGAAGGAAGTTGTCCTCACCTGAAGTTTCTTCAAGTCAAGTTGGGCATCCCATATACCCCTTGATGCTATCCAGGTTGTTTTCCCCAATAAAACAACAAAAAGAAGCCTGTGGACTGATTTCTTGTGTCTGGATGCAAGTTGGAAATGTATGTTGCCTGGCTGAGCAGGAAAAGGGGGAACCAGTAACCAGTGGCTTCTACGGGGGTTAGAGCTACATTGGTAACAGGGAGTAGCAAGACAGGAAGTGGCACAGGTGCCTGTGGTTGGTCCAGGAACAGCAGATGATCTGATGGCTGCATAGTGCTGGAATGCTATGGGTGCTCAGACCAGATCTGGTGCAAGATGCCGAGACACAAGTGGAGCACAGGACCCTGTAGATACAGGAAGCCAGCCATAGTAAGTATTGCACTCGCCAATGAGAATGTACCTAGTTCCATGCACATCTACAGTACAAGCTCAGTCTAGATTATGTCTTTTTAGAATTTATTGTTGAAGAACTCGAACAGGAGGGGTGTTTAGGATCACAGGATACTCCAAAATGATAATAGCAATCAATGGGAGGTCAAAGTTCTTAGTCGAAAACCCTTATCAGAGCAGCACACACTACAGTCCCAAATCAAGTCTTACAATGTCCAAGAAGCTGTCTGCTACCCAGCATCCTTCTCCTTCCAGGACTTCAGGATAGTGCCCTCCAGCAAAAGTCCATTAGCAATCTTTTACAAGCCCTCAGCCCAGCTCCTGCTGAGGTCAGGACTGCAATCTCTTGTCTCAGTAGTTCTCTCCAGGGGCAGCAGAAGAACTGAAACTCTCCCTGGAGAGGAAAGAACTATCTGGAAAGGCCTTCCAAACATTTATCACCTTCTCAGCCACCTTCTGGACCCCTCGTTCCAGGGATTGGCTGAGGCATGATAAATATTCATACTAGCCATTTCACTCTCCCTGCCATATATTCTGGAAACCTCTTCCAGAAGCAGGTGGGAGAAATCAAACACCCAGCCTGGAAACCATGACCAGACCAAAACAATCGGTTGCTGCTCCACTCACTACAGTAAGGACAAAAACTAGATTTAGCCCAGCAGTCTAAATAGAGGAGGGTGCTACTTAAGGATGAACTGGAGTCAGCACCAGTCAGTTAGCAGATTTAACACATTGGAAGGCAGGAACAGGGTCATAAGCTAGGGTCATTATGAGACGAGCAGACAAAACCCGACAAGCACTCAGCAACTTCTCCCAGTACAGTGTGCCTTAAATTGAGAGATTGGCACCAATGCCAGTGTTAGATGTGCACGCTTGTTCGTGCTAACGTATATTTGCCTGAGCATGCATGTGTATCTCCACAACCCTGTGTATTGGATCACGGTAACATGCTCATGCACAGATCTTTGGGCCTGGCCTTACACTCGATCTTCCTGGCAAAAAAGCATTAACTGTAGCAGAGAAAAGAGAAGCCAACTGTCTTTACTTTCTTGCAGAGGTGCCTGGATCACAAGGCTGCTTGAACAGAATAATAAACAGGTGGGATAGTTCACATATATCTATTAAACCCAGTGAAAGAATTATTACATTTTACTTTTGCGGCCAATTTCAACAGGACAGTATGTACAGTATCCGCTCCTCGCACCAAAGACAAAAATTGCCAGGTTGGGAGCTATGACATTATGAAGATCAGGAATCAACAAAGGCCTTGTTTAATCGATAATTGTAAGTCCGCCTTCGCTTATCTTATTATCTCGGAAAGGCCAGCCGTGAGCAAAGGTCACAGAGTATAATATGAATTTCATTACCCGCGCTCTTTATCTCTCTAATCAACATTGGCTGATTTCTGATTCTCTCAAAAGGTTGGTGGGGGATCATTGTTGATAATCTTAAAAGAAAGGTGGAATATCGATTTTCTGAACTGTGCGTTTTGCATGCTGCATATTGTTGATGATGTATTTAGTATGGATTAGGATTTCCCTGATTTCATTTGCAACACAAATTAGAATCATTTTTTTTTCCCCCAATCAGCAAATTATGTTCTGTGGTCAACCAAGGATTGCAGATGCCTCCCGTGCAATGGGAATATTTGGTTCTCTCAGCGAGACCCAACAAAGGCCATAGCAGCCCAGCCAATTGCTATAGGGCCTAAGATAGGAGGGGGGTGCCCATTAGGGAGGCTGTTAAACTGTGATGTTTTCAGTACAGAAGGGCTGAAGTCAGACCTTAGGATCATTCCTAATCACAGATACCCCTCTTTTCAGTACGGAGCATTAGCTGTGTAGACTTATTGCCCTCTGAACTTCTACAGACTGAAAATAACCCTGTATGCCTAATGCCATCACCAACCCCAGAGTTTCTCCTTAGCTAAAACCTGATGCTAATTGTGGTTAACCTCTTGACTGGGATTTTTAAGGGAATTTGAGGAAAATAAATGTTGTATTATTGTTTAAAATAAATATTTATTTTCCATATTGAATAAAATAAAGTTGATTATAAAAACTGTCAACAATATAGACATAGTATTCCAAAATTCTATCCATCACATTACATGACAATGTACAAAGGTTAATAGTCCATAAGTGGTATTCCCCTACTACTTGCTGTTCCACCATCGATGTACAAGTACCGAAGGTTGTTAGTAAATTGGGATATCCAAATCGTTAAGGATATCCCAATCAACTAACAACCATCGGTACTTGTACATTGATGGTGGAACAGCAAGTAGTTGGGGAATACCACTTATGGACTATTAACCTTTGTACATTGTCATGTAATGTGATGGATACAATGTTGGAATACTATGTCTATATTGTCAACAGTTTTTATAATCAACTTTATTTTATTCAATATGGAAAATAAATATTTATTTTCAACAATAATACAAAATTGCTTTTCTTCAAATTGCCTTAAAAAACCCAGTCAAGAGGTTCACTGCAATCAGTATTTAAAAGGGATGATGGCAATTACACACAAAGCTACACAAGTCTTTACCTATTTACAGCTAAACCTGATAAGACAGCTGACGTTTGCGGTTCTACAAAAAAACATTTAAACAAACTAGAGTTTAGAAAAGTGTGTGCCAGGGTTATAAAGTAATTTTGTTCATGAGCATTATTCATTTTGTCCTGAAATAAAATATCATAATAGGTTTTAATATTATTATTTCTACAGTCAGAGGTAATGGTGTGGGGTGTCATTAAAATGTTGCTATTGAACCTTATGAATCATAGCTACCCCCTGGACCCATTGTTGTTGCCCAATCCATGAATGGGCAATCTTTGGAGAAAAGTTCAGTGTGGCAAACATGCATTTGGTTGGCACATTGGGTGCACAAACTCACTAAAAACAAATAGTCAAGAAGCAAATCAAGTGGCTGCAACTTTATATGGTCAAGATGTCCAAATGTTGTCCTACAAAACATTACAATGGGAAAGATGTCTGATATAAAGGATATGGACTGTGGAAGAATTGTTATGACTATTGGGTTATGACTAAGGCTGAAACGCGTCAACTGTTCTCATTTGCGTTTGGTCACTGTGGCTTGGTAATAAATACAACATTTTTTAAGAGCAATCACCGGAGTGCGGATCATTTTTTCCTCATTTCTCTACTCAGCCAGCGACTGTGGATCGAGCAACCGGGAGCTCTGCTTTCTATGTGATGTATGGGTAGTAGCACTGACTTTTTTGTTTATATTGTGGAAGAATTGTGCCAGAGGTTGTGTCTGCAGCATCTCTGAAAACATTGACCTGGAATTTTAATACACTGTAGCCACCATTCTCAAACTAGGTTTTTTGGAACCCTAAGGTCCCTCCCGATGTTACTTAGGGTTTCTTGAATTGTGGCTGATTGACCTCTGTTCCAATGGTGCCTGTATAATTCCAGGTCCAATGCCACTTGGCAAAGCCCATTTGGAAGGGTGGCATTCTGACCAATACTTGAATTGGGACATTCTTCTTGTTGATCTCTGTGAACAACAAATCACAGCACATAAAAAGTGCAGAAGAGTGCAATGTGGCCGCAATCTCTGAATCACCTGGAGCGCAAGGCTCTTTACAAGGACAAGGCACTCTAGTCCACCTAGAGAAAATCAGGTAGACTCCAATTCTGAAGGACCAGCCAGAGCTGGTCCTCCAAGTACTAGGTGAGGGTTCTCCCAAAAAGAGACTCTCAATTGGGTGGAGGAAAAAGTCACAGATCCTCCCCCTGATATCAGAGCAGGCCCTGAAAAACCTGCACCCTCTGTCTCTGTGGGGTGACAAATAAAAAACAAGTGCAAGTGCTTGTGCAATAAATAGTGCAAAATAAATAAAAAGTGCCAAATGCATTACCCAATGCAGGCCTTTTGGTCTGCATAGAAATTACTCCTAAGCTAGCCAAAAGGCCTGCCCAAGAAACACTGTGCAAGAAAAGCAACATAAGTGATGTGACCAAGTGACAGTGAAACTCAGTGGGATCTGAAACCCATAGTGTTTTCCTGATACCCCTGGGATACCACCCCCCGAGGGCACATCACTGCTCCCAAGCCCTTGGCCATACAAGGGCAGCCCCATTCCTACAAGGAGGCATTAAGGCTTAGGGACACTGCCTACAACCGGAGACACCAGACCAGAATCCATTCAGGAAGAAAGGATACCTATCTGGTATCCACCTATTACACCAAGAACTACTAACTACTATCCCACCTGTATACTGCGACAGCATTTTGTTCCCGAAAACTTATAAGAACAGATACTTCAAATGATTTTAGCCAAAAGGCATGGCAAGTGATGAGAAGGGTTGATAGTCAGAGTGGTTATATAGACTAAAAAAACACAAGTGGAGAAGCACCTCTGGGTGCAGTAGTTTTTTAAAAAACACAGCTTTAATAACATAATTAGGTCAACTCACATTTGGATGGAGGTAAATAGCATGGTATTAGTATGTCAGGGTGACGCTCCCGGGCCCTGGGCCATATAAGTTCCTTGCTGATAGCAGTGGCAGTAGCTCTTCCGACAAATGTATTAGCCGGCTCTGGAAGGCGGCCTCAGAACGAGGCGTGAAACACAAGGGACAGCTGGCTGCAGGGGGAGGACGTCATCAAAGATGGACGCGTTTTGTGAGCGTGCGCACTTGGATGTGTTACAAGTCGTGCTCCTTTCTCAACAGACATAGTAGGACAACCATGAGGGGCCATTAAATAAAGGAATAGGGAGGATACATGGGCGGGGCCAAATGTTCAAAAACAAAACTAAATAATATATATACGCTGCTCTGGATATATTAAAATATGCTGCTCTGGACATATTAAAAAGGCATATTAGAAAATCAAATTGTATAATTATAAAATAGTTATGAGCTGTAATAAATGTAGATATAACTATAGATAAAATCGGCTTAATAATGCAGTATGAGAGTAAGAGCTGCATGATGTAAGTGAAAAGATACATCATGCAGATCATCTGTGTGTGCATGTGTAGAAAGCACACCCTCTCATGGTATATGGAAGATGAGATGGTGGCGTCTAAAGGGAAAATATATATTAGCGTATATATTTTAGCAAATATATATTGGCAAAAAAATATATAAGCAGGTGCCCACACTTTGACAAAATATATATAGGAGAGATACATGACATATTGTATGTGATGGTATGATGGCATCTAATATGCCTTAGATAAAAAAATATATATATATATATATATATAGGTGAATAAGAAATATGTATAAAAACTTGGGATTAGCTCACATATACATGTAAGCAAATATATGCACAGTCAAAGGCTGGTTGTACTTGATGAAGAGTATATACACAAATATAAACATACTGGGAAGATACTAAACAATGGAAAAATACACTTAAAGCAGAAAAAATATAAGATATATATAAATATATAATGGCTGACGAAAGCCAAAAACAGGTGCTGGTATGACACTAAATTATAGAATATCAATTCCTTCATTCAAACCGCCAGGTGAGAGAACGACTAAATTGTAAATCCAGAACGTTTCTCTGGAACGTTCTGGATTTACAATTTAGACGTTCTCTCACCTGGCGGTATGAATGAAGGAATTGAAATTTCCACCATTCTATAATTTAGTGTCATACCAGCACCTATTTTTGGCTTTCGTCAGCCAGTATATATTCATATATATCTTATATATTTTCTGCTTTCAGTGTATTTTTCCATTGTTTAGTATCTTCCCAGTATGTTTATATTTGTGTATATACTCTTCATCAAGTACAACCAGCCTTTGACCGTGCATATAGTTGCTTACATGTATATGTGAGCTAATCCCAAGTTTTTATACATATTTCTTATTCACCTATATATATATATATATTTTTATCTAAGGCATATTAGATGCCACCATACCATCACATACAATATGTCATGTATCTCTACTATATATATTTTGTCAAAGTGTGGGCACTTGCTTATATATTTTTTTGCCAATATATATTTTCCCTTAGACACCACCATCTCATCTTCCATATACCATGAGAGGGTGTGCTTTCTACACATGCACACACAGATGCTCTGCATGATGCATCTTTTCACTTACATCATGCAGCTCTTACTCTCATACTGCATTATTAAGCCGTTTTTACCTATAGTTATATCTACATTTATTACAGCTCATAACTATTTTATAATTATACAATTTGATTTTTGCCTATATATATTGTTTAGGATACACTAATAAGCCTTTTAATATGTCCAGAGCAGCGTATATATAATATTTAGTTTCGTTTTTCAACATTTGGGCCCGCCCATTTATCCTCCCTATTCCTTTATTTATTGGCCCCTCATGGTATTAATACTATGTCTGTTGAGAAAGGAGCGCGACTTGTAACACATCCAAGTGCGCACGCTCACACGTCCATCTTTGATGCAGCCAGCTGTCCCTTGTGTTTCACGCCTCGTTCTGAGGCCGCCTTCCAGAGCCGGCTAATACATCTGTCGGAAGAGCTACTGCCACTGCTATCAGCAAGGAACTTATATGGCCCAGGACCCGGGAGCGTCACCCTGACACACTAATACCATGCCTGTTACCTCCATCCAAATGTGAGTTGATCTAATTATGTTATTAAAGCTGTATTTTAAAAAAAAAACTACTGCAGCCAGAGGCGCCTCTCCACTTGTGTTTTTTTGCAGCCCCTGGAATATGGTTTCTATCCCATTATGATGGCAGCCCTGCTTGCTTCCTTTGGACGTTTTTTTACCCCCTCCAGCACCTCCACATAGACTTTGCTAGCCTGTGTATGTTATACGGACAATTTATAGTTCTATTATAGAACATTTTACTTATTAGCAGATCCGCATTGGGATATATATGACTCCTGAGTTGTTGCGCTTATACTTGTTACTATGGTGATATAGACTAACCTTGCTTGAGGCTCCTCATGTCCCTGTAGGGTGAGGGCATGGAACTCTAATTTATTGCTTACTATGGCGGCCCTGATTATGTAGGATGTTTTATCCCTGGTTTGGGACGTGGAAATCTCCAGCTCAATTTATTGGAAGGCCGCTGTTTGGTCCTGGGGTTTAAGATTCCCCAGGGGTTCAAACCCAAAAATTGTTAGTGGAACTGATTTTGGATAGCCCTGGAGTTCTGAGTTTGGGGGAAATAATTTCGAATAGCCCTAAACTTAATAATGCAGGTGCAACATATAGGGGTTGATTTACTAAACCTGGAGAGTGCAAAATCTGGTGCAGCTCTGCAAAGAAACCAATCAGCTTCCAGGTTTTATTGCCAAAGCTTAATTCAACAAGCTGACGTTGAAAGCTGATTGGCTACAGTGCACAGCTACACCATATTCTGAGTGCTCCAGTTTTAGTAAATCAACCCCATAATGTCTGTTCTGCAGAAGTTGGTTCATATGAAACCCACCCTACATGTGGCAATGTGTCTGATGGTTAACTGCATCAGTTATTCTGGGACTGCTTGCCCAAGGATGCCCCAGTTCCTTTGAAATATAAAAAAAACATTGAAATTGAAGAGCCACACCACTGCTAAGAGGTCCAGATATAACTTTATTCAATTAAAAGTCAGGGTTACAATCCAAAAAAGTGTCCAGCAGGTTTGGGGGTCCAAGAGTGCCCCCTTTATCAGGGCTAGAAAAAACATAAAAAGATTTCGATATCAATCCTGATATCAATGCAATATCAATACAATGTTTCTTCTTATGTTTTTCCAGCCCTGATGAAGGGGGCTTAATTGAACCATCACACCACTGCTAAGAGGTCCAGATACACCTTTATTCCATTAAAACTCAGGGGTACAATCCAAAAAGTAACACATTTCGGGGGTCAAAGAGTGTCCCCTTCACCAGGGCTAGAAAAACATAAAAAGATTTCCATATCAATCCTGATATCAATGCAATATCAATACAATGTTTCTTCTTATGTTTTTCTGGCCCTGATGAAGGAAAACATAAAAAGAAAAACATAAAAAGATTTCCATATCAATCCTGATATCAATGCAATATCAATACAATGTTTCTTCTTATGTTTTTCTGGCCCTGATGAAGGGGGCACTCTTTAACCCCCAAAATGTGTTACTTTTTGGATTGTACCCCTGAGTTTTAATGGAATAAAGTTGCATCTGGACCTCTCAGCGGTGCTGTGGTGCTTCAATTTCAATTTTCGTTACATTACACTAAAAGCCAAGGAGACTGTGGAGATCCTTTGTGGTGCAGAAGCCGCCTGCCCGGGGGCCAGATCATTCACATCAACATCAACACCAAAAGATAACAATACCAGCAAGATAACCCAATGGGGCCAGCACTTTCTTTCTACATTCCTCAGCCAGCTCTTTTGCAGTTTTAGCAACACCCATGCAGAGAATGGTGTTAAAAGCAAAAAATATCCAGCTAGTGCCAGTTGGGAGCAAAACCACCTTGCTGATGGGAATGGACAGTGAAGAATTGGGCCCAGCACTTGGGCACAGCAGCTGGTGACATAGGCACGAAGAAATGCGTCATGGAAGGAATTGGAGTCACAGGAATGCACATACCTGGAAGTGCCAGATATTTCACATCCAGCCGGGAACGGAGCATGATGGGTGTCAAAAGGGGTGAATATAAGTATACAAGTGTGGGTGGTGGCAATTAAGTGAAGTTGTATTGCCCTGCATGGACATAGCACAAGTGTACCCACCCCCCATTTTTAGAAGTGCAGTCCCTCCATCAAAGCATAGTCATCTTTGGGGAACCTCCCTGCCGCACGTTCACATTCACTTATTGACAGCGTCGGCGGGGTTGATGTATGCGCAGTTCTGCATGAGTCAGGGACAGAATGCTAGAGGAAGCAATATTCTAAGCTGATTTGCTTGGAGTAAAGTTCTGCATATTACTGATGTGACAGTAGAATCCCACAGCAGAGGGAAGCTTACACAAACGAAAATCAATGCTCCGCACGGGATCCTTAAAGCTTGGCCTGTTCATGGATCCATCAGTCACCGGGGTGGGAATTCATTAACACCAAAGAGCAATATTCTGCCTTATGTGAGGTTTAAACAATGATAAATAAATAGAGCAAATAATGATTCTGCGGTAATTAGAACAAGGCCCGGATCATATGAAGTTGTGAGCGTATTGATTAGTGAAGATGATTTACAGTGACCCTAAAAAAAAAAAAAAAAAAAAAAAACCCTCCCAGTCAGCTATAAATATTGCAAAAAATTTTGCAAACTTTATTACAGGTCCTTGTTTGCCCCATGTCCTGTATATCAGTGGTCTCCAAACTGTGGTCCATGGGCCCGGATGCCTGCTGTTATCCGGTCCTTGGGGCATTATTCCCCCCACTGTCACCAACCAAGGAATAAGGCACTATTCCTCCCATTAACCACTTAAGGACCGCCCCACCTACATGTACTGCGCAGGGCGGCCCTTAAGTGCAAAATCACGTACCTGTACGTGATTCCTCGGATCGGCTCTGGGGTGCACACGCGCGCCGCCGGAGCCCGCTCCCGCTATGATTGGGCACAGCGGAAGCCAATCAGCGGGTCCGGCGGCCATCTGCGATCGTTCACAGGAGAGGCCGAACGACGGCATCCTTATGTAAACAAGGCAGACTGCCATTCTGTCAGAGAGGAAGAGAGAGATCTTGTGTTCCTGCTAATCAGGAACACAGTTCTCTCTCTTCCTCCAGTCACTCCATCCCCCCAGTGACGTTACTAGGTTTGGTGTCACCTGGTGCGGAAAACCATGGTGTCACACCCCCATCAGACCATCTCCTATATATATATATTATAGCCGTGTCCAGCAGCACCCCCCGTTATCAGACCAGCTTAGGGGGGCAGCTCAGCTACTATGTATATATAGATATATATCTATATATACTGTATATAGATATATATAAATATATATCTATATATAAAATATAGCTGTGTTCAGCAGCAACCCCCTGCCCTCGCCCCCCCCCATTAGCACACCAACTCTGGGCGGCTCCACCAACCCATCCCCACTTATCACAGCAGCTCATCTCGGGTTTGGGCAGCAGAGGACTCCCCCATCGCAATCCATCACCCCCTGCCCGTTATACCAGCTCAGGGCCAGGGCGAGCGGCTCAGTCCAGGGCGGCAGCTGGAGAGGACACAGTGTGTAGCGGCAGCTGCGCCGCTCGGGCGGAGAATAGATGTGTGACAGTCTGAGGCTCAGCAGTGCAGTACTGAGTTAGGAGGAGGAAAGCACAGCAGGCCAGGTGCGACCGCGGCGCCGGAGGTTTTCCGGCTGGATATAAAAAAAAATGCCACAGGGAGCCAGGGCCACCCTCGACATGGTGTCACCCCTCCAGCGGGTGTCACCCGGGTGCGGACCACACCCCCTAGCAGCGCCGCTGCATCCCCCACACTGTTAGAACACACTCCCTAGGAGCACACTTAACCCTTTGGTGGCCCCTGATGTTAACCCCTGTCCTGCCGGTGTCATTAGTACAGTGACCGTGCATTTTTTTTTAGCACTGATCACTGTATTGGTGTCATTGGTCCCCAAAAAGTGTCAGTGTCAGATTTGTCGACCGCAATGTCGCAGTACCACTAAAAATCGCCGCCATTTCTAGTAAAAATAATATAAAAAATAAAAAGTCCAAAAATCTATCCCATAGTTCGTAGGCGCTATAACTTTTGCACAAACCAATCAATATACGCTTTTTGGATTTTTGTTTTATGAAAAACATGTAGCAGAATGCAAATTGGCCTAAACTGATGAAGACTTTTTTTATTTTTTGATTGGATATGTTTTATAGCAGAAAGTAACAAATATTGTTTTTTTGTTTTTTGTTTATAGCACAAAAAATAAAAAGCACAGAGGTGATCAAATACCACCAAAAGAAAGCTCTATTTGTGGGGGGAAAAAAGGACGTCAATTTTATTTGGTTACGGCGTCACAATTGTCAGTTGAAGCAACGCAGTGCCAAATCGCAAAAAATGGCCAAAGGGGGGTAAAACAAGTAAAAAAAGTGATTAATACCAACGTTGGGGCACTATTACTACTAACACCGATTATGGGACACTATTCCTTCCATTGATATCAACGATGACACATTATTCCTGCCTTTAACACCAATGGGGCACTATTACTAGCACTAACACCAATGATGGGGGACTATTAATCCCATTTATACCAAGGTTGGGCCACTATTACTACCACTGACACCAATGATGGGGCATTATTCCCCCCATTGATACCAATGATGGGGCACTTTTACTCCCCCTAATACCAATCATCATAGCTCCCAACTGTCCCTGATTTCGAGGGACTGTCCCTGATTTGGAGCAATGTCCCTCTGTCCCTCATTCCTCCTCATTTGTCCCTCATTTTGGTCTGATCTGTATAGTTGTTTATAAAATGCACTTTTTATCTATCAAAAAGTGTTTTCGAGCACTAAAGCTTTCATCTGATTTCTAAATTGCTGCATTTGTAAATTCCAAAAGCCAATATAAAGGAATAGTGGTGGTAAAAAAAGCACTTGGTGGGTTTAACCAATCTTGTTTTTTTGGTACTATTATCCTTTAAGGGGGCGTGGCAAGGGGTGTGTCCTATGCCTGCATACTTTTGGTGATAGGTGCCCCTCATTCCCATCTCAAAAAGTTGGGAGGTGTGCAATCATGGGGAATTGCTTACTCCCACTGATGCCAGGCCATTTTCTACTCCCACCAGCCACAGTCCGACCCTGTTGAAGTTTGAAGGACACTAAACTGGCCATTTGTCTAGAAAGTTTGGAGACTCCTGCTGTAGATAATAATTCAGGGATGGCAGGATCTGCCTAGCATGGCCAGCACTAGACATGTGCAATCCGTTTCGTAACGAATCGAAATTCGGCTGAATTTTGCACCTTTCGGACATTCGGATGCATCCGAATGTCCGAATAAAATAATACCGAATTTCAACTAATACAAAAGAAATTATAGCAAATATAACGAATGAATTCGACATGATTCGGTAATTCGTTAAAGATCTAATGGAACAAAAGGTCAACTCAAAGTAAATCTTACAGTCCAATCAGCTGACTAATTTTGTGCTGGAGGTTGGATTACTGGCAAAGTGCATTCCTGAGAACTGAGTGAGAAGGGTGTTGTATTGTATTTGAGCAGAGGAGAAGAGATATTGTCATTGTGTGTGTTAATAGATACAATAAACAAACGACTTTCAATATACATACATAAATATCGAATTTTAACTAATATGAAAGAAATTATAGCAGATATAACGAATGAATTCGACATGATTCGGTAGTTTGTTAAAGATCTAATGAAACAAAAGGTCAACCCAAAGTAAATCTTAGGGCCCTTTCACACTGGAGCGGTTTGCAGGTGCTATTGCGCTAATAATAGCGCCTGCAAACCGACCCGAAAGTGCCGCTGCTGTCTCTCCAGTGTGAAAGCCCCCAGGGCTTTCACACTGGAGCGGTGCGCTAGCAGGACGGCAAAAAAAGTCCTGCTAGCAGCATCTTCGGAGCGGTGAAGGAGCGGAGTGTATACCGCTCCTTCACCGCTCCTGCCCATTGAAATCAATGGGACGGCGCGGCTATACCGCCGGCAAAGCGCCTCTGCAGAGGGGCTTTGCAGTGGTTTTTAACCCTTTCTCGGCCGCTAGCGGGGGGTAAAACCGCCCCCGCTAGCGGCTGAATACCGACGGTAAAGCGCCGCTTACAATAGCGGCGCTTTACCGCCGACGTCGCCCCTGCCCCAGTGTGAAAGGGCCCTTACAGTCCAATCAGCTGATTAATTTTGTGCTGGATGTTGGATTACTTGCAAAGTGCATTTCTGAGAACTGAGTGAGAAGGGTGTTGTATTGTATTTGAGCAGAGGAGAAGAGATATTGTCATTGTGTATGTTAATAGATTCAATAAACAAACAACTTTCCAAACTACGAATCATTATCACGAACATATACATACATACATATCGAATTTCAACTAATACGAAAGAAATTATAGCGGATATAACGAATGAATTCGACATGATTCGAGATTCAGTATAACGAATATCGACACTCTACAAATAACAAATTATCCGAAAACTAATTAACATAACATAACGAATATAACAGAACGAAATTATGTATTTTACGAATGACAACAAACCCAAACTAAACTAAATTTTCCGTTGTGCACAAGTCTATCCAGCACCACAATACGCCCAATGCTTTCTTTCAGCTTGATACAATTTTTAAATTGTAAAATTGAAATTTTTAAATGTATTATATTGGCATGAAATACCATCATGTATTCTTCTAGTAACTCCCAGGGGAGAGCAGGTTTAGCGACAGTGACAGATCGACCATAAAATGCCAAAGTAGGGAAAGGAGAGAGTTAGTGGGAAAACCTTTTTGCGATTCATAAAAAAAAATGATATATCAGCATCCATATTTTGTGTTAAAAGGCAGATGAATGTTACTGATATACATCATCTCATTTTAGGATGGCAGGATTCTGCTGAACCTATATATAGGAGCACTCTACGAGCGAATTGTGTCAATATCCAATCTTGGTTCTCCGCACAAGACTTGGGCTCTGTAGGATAAGTACAGATCCATCGAAAATATTACAGGCAGGGAATATGATTTTATAGACTGATACAAGCCACTATTTACATTTTCATTGATTTTACCGGGTCACGTCCAAGATTTTCTTTTTCCAATTTATTTTTCCGATAGCATAGATAAAAAGCCATAGTGCATCTGGTCATATAATTAAAAGGCAGCGAGAGATAAAGCTGACATTTTTTTGCATGCTTTATCGATCGGCTGTGCTCATTGTACTGCATTTCATCCTACGCTCTGACAGAAGGCTATATGCATCGCAGATATTGTAATGGAAAGGCGGCAAATAAAGCGGCAGAGGGTAGCACAACCTTCTATATTTGCTTTGTATTTTTTTTTTTTTTTTTACGATAGTATATTAAATGCTATTTTTTTTAAATTTTAGCCAGAAAAATATGGGATAATACACAGGTGCATCTCATAAAAATAGACTATTGTCAAAAAGTTAATTTATTTCAGTAATTCAATTAAAAAAGTGAGACTAATATATTATATTGATTTATTACACACAGAGTGATATATTTCAAATGTTTTTCTTCTTTTAATTTTGATGATTATGGATTACAGCTAGTGAAAACCCATAATTCAGTATCTCAGAAAATTAGAATATTACAGAAGACTAGGGATGAGCTTCGTGTTCGAGTCGAACCCATGTTAGACTCGAACATCGGCTGTTCGATCGTTCGTTGAATTCCGAACGTTATGGGCGGTTCGCGCCAAATTCGTGTGGCGCGTCACGGCCCATAATTCACTGCGGCATCGCAGTGCATTGCTGGCTGATGATTGGCCAAGCATGCACTATGACCCGCATGTTTGGCCAATCACAGCGTCGTCGGTAGAGAGAGCTGTAGTTGGCCAAAGCCAGGGTGGCTTTGGCCAATTATGGCTCAGGGGGTTTAGAACACGCCCCACACTATATAAGGTCGCCTGCACGGCGGCCCTATGTAGTGTGCGTTCCGGCGTTGAGATACATAGATAGACAGAGAGACAGTGTCATTTCATTTGAGTTAGCTAGATTAGGCAGGACAATCAGTGAGTTAGCTGCACTTACAGTATATTGTGTATATACAGTATATGCATCCCAGGTGTTGCATATATATATATATATACACTGTATTCAGTTTAGCTAGATCCGTTCCTGTTATCTTCCTACTGACAGGCAGGCTTGTCTTGTTACAGTATTTACAGCTACCTGAAGAAAATTGCTGGTGTTCTTTTGATCCTATTAGTACCACAGTCAGGCAGCTAGACTATTTACAGTTAGTGTAGTGCATCCTGCTCACAGTGTTCAGCTAAAACTACAAGTTAGTGTAGTGAGACCTCTGCACAGTGTTCATCTAAAGCTACAAGCTAGTGTAGTGCGTCCTGCTCACAGTGTTCAGCCAAAACTACAAGTTAGTGTGGTGCGTCCTGCTCACAGTGTTCAGCTAAACCTACAAGTTATTTTTTTGCGAGCTCTGCACAGTGTTCACCTAAAGCTACCTGTAGAATGTTGGTGGTGTTTTCCTGATCCTATCACTACCGCAGGCAGCTAAATAAGCTACAAGTTAGTTTTTTTGCGAGCTCTGCACAGTGTTCAGCTAAAGCTACCTGTAGAAGGTTGGTGGTGTTCTCATACTACAGGCAGGCAGTTGATTTTGCTAGCTGCAGTATCAGTACATCCCAGCTTAGTGCAGCTACAGGTCATTAGTATGTCTGGAAGGCCAAGAAGGAGAGGCAGACAGTCACAAGCCAATAAAAGAGGGCAAACAGGCTCTGTGTCTAGTGCTAGTCGTGGAGAAGGTGCATCCTCATCAGCACGTGGCCGTGGGACACGCTTGGCCTTTTTTTCGGCAGCTGGCCGTGTTGAGCCGCAACATGTGGAAGACTTGGCCGAGTGGATGACCAAGCCGTCCTCATCCTCCTCATCCTCTCTCACCCATGCTCAGGGTACTTTGTCTGGCAAAGCAGCGGCCTCTTCCCTCGGCTCAATGTCATCAGTGACTCCTTCCCTAGCCCCACCATGTCCTCCTGAGGAGTCCCTCGAACTGTTTGACCACAGTGTTGGGTACATGCTCCAGGAGGATGCCCAGCGTTTGGAAGGCTCTGATGATGATACTGAGCTCGATGAAGGCAGTAACGTGAGCACAGACAGAGGGGGTGCCCAAGAAGGACAGCAATCTGGCAGTCATGCTCCCCCTGCTGCAGCATACTGCCAGGTTTGCTCCAGTGATGAGGAGGGAGGGGATGATGAGGTCACTGACTCAACGTGGGTGCCTGATAGGAGAGAGGAGGAGGAGGAGGAGGCAGCACATCACCAACGAGGCAGGATGCCCTCCAGGGGCCAGCCTAAGGGCAGCACACTGACTGCATCACACCCCAAAGCTCCACATGTGCAGGGCGCTGCAGCCTCTGCGTGTTATTCAAAAAGTTCTTTGGTGTGGGCCTTTTTTGAAACAAGTGCATCAGATCGCACCGCTGCTATTTGCAACATATGTCTCAACCGTATCTCGCGTGGCCAAAACATCTCCCGCTTGGGTACCACATGCTTGACCAGACATATGTTGACCTGCCATGCAGTTCGTTGGCAAGCGTATCTAAAAGTCCCACACCAAAGAACAAAGAGGACCTCTCCTTGCTCCTCATCAGCTGAGATCTCCAACCCCACTATACCTTCAGTCCTCTCTGAGACCTGCACTGAGAGGAATGAAGGTGTAGAATTAGGTGTGTCACAGCCAAGTACTTGTGGGCAATCTGCTTTCAGTACACCGACGTCAGATTGTACCAGGCAAATTTCGCTGCCCCAGCTGCTGCACCGCCAAAAGAAGTTTGCTCCCAGCCATCCACATGCCCAGCGGTTGAATGCTAGCTTGGCAAAATTGCTAGCACTTCAACTGCTGCCTTTTCAGTTGGTAGACTCTGCCCCCTTCCGTGAGTTTGTGGAATGTGCGGTTCCTCAGTAGCAGGTACCCAAACGCCACTTTTTCTCACAGAAGGCGATTCCGGCTCTCTACCGGCATGTGGAAGGCAATGTCCATGCTTCGCTGGACAGGGCGGTCAGCGGTAAGGTGCATATTACCGCTGACTCATGGTCCAGCAGGCATGGACAGGGACGTTACCTAAGTTTCACGGCGCATTGGGTGACTCTGCTGGCAGCTGGGAAGGATGCAGG
Organism: Lithobates septentrionalis; assembly: GCA_037952835.1. Classification (NCBI taxonomy): domain Eukaryota; kingdom Metazoa; phylum Chordata; class Amphibia; order Anura; family Ranidae; genus Lithobates; species Lithobates septentrionalis. Next base: position 1,044,086 of record JBBDGP010000776.1, read on the forward strand.
ACAAGGTGCAGTAGTGTTGGAGGTTGTTCCGCCACCACGCCTCCAAAATGCCACTACTAATGATTGTGACACACCTCTCTCCTCCACCCCCTCCTCTTCTTCCTCCATGGCCTCTTCCTGTGCTTTGTCCTCGGAACCAGCGGTGCTCCGTAGCCGTTCAAGGGGCTACGCAAGTGCGCAGGCCAAAAGATGCCATGCGGTGCTTGAGCTGGTGTGCTTTGGGGACAGGAACCACACTGGAGCAGAGGTTCTGTCAGCTCTGCAGGGGCAGGTTCAGAGGTGGTTGACGCCACGCCAACTTAAGGCAGGAATGGTTGTTTGCGACAATGGCACCAACCTCCTCTCTGCCCTCCGACAGGGACAAATGACCCATGTGCCCTGTTTGGCTCACATCCTTAACTTGGTGGTGCAGCGGTTCTTGGGCAGGTACCTGGGCTTACAGGATGTCCTGAGGCAGGCCAGGAAAGTCTGTGTGCATTTCCGCCGGTCATATAATGCCAGTGCTCGGCTGGCGGACCTTCAAAAAGGAGTTTAACCTGCCCAAGAACCGCCTAATCTGTGACATGCCCACCAGGAGGAACTCAACGTTGGCCATGCTGCAGCAGCTGCACACGCAGCAGAGGGCCATCAATGAGTACCTGTGCGACTATGGCACCAGGACAGGGTCAGGAGAGCTTGTTTTTTTTTCCCCACACCAGTGGGCCATGATCAGGGATGCATGCACTGTCCTGTCACCATTTGAGGAGGCCACAAGGATGGTGAGCAGTGACAGTGCATGCATCAGTGACACTGCCCCCTTTGTCCACCTGTTGGAGCACACGCTGCGTGGAATAATGGACAGGGCACTTGAGGCAGAACAGAGGCAGGAAGAGGAGGACTTCCTTAGCTCTCAAGGCCCCCTTTATCCAGACAGTGTTCCTGCGTGCCCGCCGATCACACAGGAAGAGGAGGAGGATTGTGTCAGTATGGAGGTGGAGCCTGGCACTCAGCATCAGCAGCAGTCTTTAAGGGATCAGTCCCAAGAAACACATGGACTTGTACGTGGCTGGAAGGAGGTGGCTGCGGACCATGTCGTCCTTAGTGACCCAGAGGACTCCGGACCGAATGCCTCAGCAAACCTACGCTGCATGGCCTCCCTGATCCTGCAAAGCCTGCGTAAGGATCCTCGTATTCGTGGTATCAAGGAGAAGGACCAATACTGGCTGGCAACCCTCCTTGATCCATGTTACAAGGGTAAGGTTGCGGACCTTATCTTGCAATCGCAGAGGGAGCAGGGGATGAAACATCTTCGGGAGGCCTTGCAGAAAGGTCTGTGCAACGCGTTCCCAGAGACTGGGAGGTTACAAACTCCTGTTTCTGGACAACGTGTTGCTGAGGCTTCGGTCAGTCAAAGAAGGAGCGGTGGAGAAGGTGGCCGTCTGACCGATGCGTTCAGACAAATCCGCAGCCCCAAGGTATGATTGGTTCCAGCAACCATCGCTAGCGTCTGTTTTACATGGTGCAGGAATACCTAGGGGCAAGATCTGACTTGGACACCTTTCCCACCGAAAATCCTCTGGGTTACTGGGTCTTGAGGATGGATCACTGGCCAGAGCTTGCACAGTATGCAATTGAGCTACTGGCCTGTCCTGCATCCAGCGTTCTTTCGGAACGCACATTCAGTGCTGCTGGAGGCTTTGTAACCGATCACAGGGTGCGTCTGTCCACCGACTCGGTCGATCGACTGACCTTCATAAAAATGAATCAGTCTTGGATCACCACCAGCTACCAAGCACCTGATGCTGATGTAACCGAATAATTTTTTTTGAAATCTCAGATCCCTTCAAAGACTGCCTATGCTGATGCTGAGTGACTATCCTGAGTAATTATCCTCTTCCTCCTCAATGATCACGCTAATAGCTTGTAAGAACATTTTTGGCTCTGGGCGCCACCACCAGTGCCTAAGGCCCAATTTTTCAGCTCCTGTTTAACAGGGGCGTGTAATTACTATTTTTGATGCAATACTTTGCAGCAGGGCTCGTTCCTGCGTTCCAACTAGAGTATCTGTGAGGGGTTGCAGTGTTGTGGCACCAGCACCAGTGCCTAAGGCCCCATTTTTCAGCCCCCTGTTTAACAGGGGCATGTAATTACAATTTTTGATGCAATACTTTGCAGCAGGGCTCGTTCCTGCGTTCCAACTAGAGTATCTGTGAGGGGTTGCAGTGTTGTGGCACCAGTGCCTAAGGATTAATTTTTCAACCCCTGTTCAACAGGGGCATGTAATTACAATTCTTGATCTAATATTTCACAACAGGGCCCTGTGAGGGCTTACAGTGTTGTGGCCACAACAACACCTAAGACCCAAATTTCTGCTGAGTATATAGGACAGGCCCCTACTTTCAAACATCTAACTTACAAACGACTCCTACTTGCAAACGGAAGGAGACAACGGGAAGTGAGATGAAATCTACCCCTAGGAAGGGAAATTCTCTCCTGTAAGAGTTATTATGGGAAAAACATTTCTCCTTTCCACTGATGCTTTCCAATCCTTGTTCCACAAAAAAACCCAAATTTTCAAAAAACATTTGTCATTGGGACAAAAAGTGAGGTGAAATCTTCTGAAGAGGAGGACAGACAGCAAAACAAATGTCACAGGGGTGATAACCCTTCCCTATGTTTTCCAAAAAGCTTAAAAAAGATTTTTTGGCTGGAGCTAAACACGTTAAAAATGTACCCGTTCAAAATTACAAACAGATTCTACTTAACAACAAACCTACAGTCCCTGTCTTGTTTGCACCGCCTGTATACTGCTGTTCAGAGTATATAGGGCCTGGTGGCCCCACACCTTTCCTTATTTTAATTTGGGTGCGGGGTTCCCCTTAATATCCATACAAGACCCAAAGGGCCTGATAATGGACTGGGGGGTACCCATGCCGTTTGTCTCACTGATTTTCATCCATATTGCCAGGACCCGACATTACATTAAAGCCGCAAGCAGTTTTAAATGACTTTTTTTCCTTTAAAAATGACATTTTGTGCAGGGACTGTTCTAAGCATGGGAAACACGCGCCACTTTACAAGCAGGCATACTATAGACACCCCTAGGTACGATATTTAAAGGAATATTTCACTTTTTTTTTTTTTACTTTAGGCATCATTAAAATCACTGCTCCCGAAAAAACGGACGTTTTTAAAAGTTTTTTTTGCATTGATACATGTCCCCTGGGGCAGGACCCGGGTCCCCAAACTCTTTTTAGGACAATAACATGCAAATTAGCCTTTAAAATTAGCACTTTTGATTTTGAACGTTCGAGTCCCGTAGACGTCAATGGGGTTCTAACGTTCGTGCAAATTTTCGGTCCGTTCGCAGGTTCTGGTGCGAACCGAACCGGAGGGTGTTCGGCTCATCCCTACAGAAGACCAATAAAAAAGGATCTTTAATACAGAAATGTTGGCTGACTGAAAAGTTTGTCCATGTACAGTATAATATGCACTCAATACTTGGCCGGGGCTCCTTTTGCATGAATTACTGCATCAATGTGGCGTGGCATGGAGGTGATCAGCCTGTGGCACTGCTGAGGTGTTATGGAAGCCCAGGTTGCTTTGATAGCGGCCTTCAGCTCATCTGCATTGTTGGGTCTGGAATCTCTCATCTTCCTCTTGACAATACCCCACAGATTGTCATTGGGGTTTAGGTCAGGCGAGTTTGCTGGCCAATCAAGCACAGTGATACCATGATCATTAAACCAGGTATTGTTACTTTTGGCAGTGTGGGCAGGTGCCAAGTCCTGCTGGAAAATGAAATCAGTATCTCCATAAAGCTGGCCAGCAGAGAGAAGCATGAAGTGCTCTAGAATTTCCTGGTAGAGGGCTGCACTGACTTTGGACTTGATAAAACACAGTGGACCAACACCAGCAGATGACATGGCTCCCCAAATCATCACTGACTGTGGAAACTTCACACTGGACCTCATGCAACTTGGATTTTGTGCCTCTCCACTCTTCCTCCAGACTCTGGAACCTTGATTTCCAAATGAAATGCAACATTTTCCACAGTCCGTGATGATTTATGGAACCATGTCATCTGCTTGTGATTGTCCACTGTGTTTTATCGAGTCCAAAGTCAATGCAGCCCTCTACCAGGAAACTCTAGAGCGCCTCCCCCATACCAGGCCGCATGCCCTCCACGTGGGAAGGGTGCTTTGGGGTCCCCCCCAAAGCACCTTGCCCCCATGTTGATGGGGAAAAGGGCCTCATCCCCACAACCCTGGCCCATTCACCAAAAAAAGTGACAAAAAGTAAAAACCACAAAAGACAGTTTTTGACAATTCCTTTATTAAAAAAGAAAAAAAAAAGTTTCTCACGATGTCCATCCATCTTCAATCACGCCACCTAACGGACCCGAAAAATAGAAAAAGAAACGGAAAAACTTTGCCTTCCGCGTCCCGCCCACTGCTGTCTTTTCGCTGATGACCCGCCCCTCTCTGATGGCACACGACGTCAGAAGAGGCAGGGTCACTCAGTTACATCACCAGGTGGCCCCGCCCCAGCCAATATAACAGCTGTCACGGCCAAGAGACAGCAGTCAGCAAGACGCCTCCAATCGAGGTGGAGCTGTTTTTCTTATTTTTCTGGTCCGTTGGACAGCATTATTGAAGACTGATGGACATTGCGGGATTTAATAAAGGTATTGTGGTTTTTACTTTTTGACACTTTTTTTGGTGAATGGGTAGGGGTACAATGTACCCAATACCCATTCACATTGGGGGGGGGATCTGGGGCCCCCTTGTTAAAGGGGGCTTCCAACTTCCGATAAGCCCCCTGCCCGCACCGGGCATAGTTGTGGAGACGAGGCCCTTGTCCCCATCAACATGGGGGATCACCCCCCTATTCTCTGAGCTGGCCACTCAGCTGTCGGCTAATTGCCAACTCTTATCTCTCCACAGTGACTCAGCTGTTGATGATCTGCTCGTCAGTCCTGCCTACTTAAAGCCGTCCAGCTCACTTCATCTCTGCCTTCGCCTTTGGTCACATCTCAGAGACTTTCTCCTGCGTTCCTGTCGAAGACTTGCTCGGCTGATGTCCCTTCTGGCTCCTGATCCTGCTTGCTGTACTACTACATTAATCTCTGGCTCTCTGACATTGGCATTGGCTGACTACCCGATCTGGTTACTGAGCTCTGGCTATGTATTGACTACGCTTACTCTGTTTACCTTATTATTATTATAATTTTCCAAGTCCTTGGAGTGCCACCACACAGATGTCTGTCATTGCGCCAGCGCTCCTTAAAAGAGAGTCTTTCTCTAAATCTGGAGTCAATGAGGATGGCAAATGTGATCATCCTCTCCAGCTCATTGGGTATATCTCGGGCTGCTATCTCACCCTTGATGGAATCCGAGAGACCATGAGAAAAAGCAGCCACGAGGGCCTCATTGTTCCAAGCAACCTCTGATGCCAGAGTAAGGAATTCAATGGCGTAATCGGCAACAGTTTTTGTACTCTGTTTGATGGACATGAGGCTCTTGGCAGCAGAAGCAGAACGTGTACGAACGTCAAATACCCTTTTGAAGGAAGCCACAAATTCTGGGTAGCTCAGGACCACGGGTTTTTGCGTCTCCCATAGAGGGTTTGCCCAGGTCAAGGCTCTCTCAGAAAGCAAAGATATCACGAAACCTACTTTGCTTCTGTCCGTGGGAAACGCCTGGGTCAGCATCTCAAAGTATATCTCAACCTGGTTGAGAAACCCTCTGCATTGAACTGGATCGCCCCCAAATCGCTGGGGAAGCGGAGCGTAACCAGACATGCCTCTTATAGAGGTAATACTCGAGGCGCAAGCCTCCTGTACATTTGTCTCCGAGCTTTGCAGTCCCACCCTTGCCTCCCTCACCTCCCATACCTCCTGGTACCGAGTCGGTCTGTGTAGATGAACCCATGCACTTGGGCTTCACGCGTCTCTCTGCGGATGAGAGAGCCCTTAGGAGGAGGGAGAGATTGTGCCTATAGTGTGGCCAGGCTGGTCACTTTTTGAAGTCTTCTCCTACCCGTCCAGGGAACGCACAAACCTTGAGGTCCTGTCGCGGACAGACCTTAGGTGGCGTTGTTTCGTCTCCACATTCCCAGAAAGATAAGCCCCTGGTTTCAGTTACCCTGTCTTGGGCTGAGTCATCCGTCGGGACACAGGCTCTAATCGACTCTGGGGCTGCAGCATTGATGCTGCCTTTGTATCGAAGCACTCGATTCCGCTGCAGCTGCGTGACACTCCACTTGCCATTGAGGCTCTTGACGGGAGACCTCTATAGCCTGCCCATGTGACTCATGAGACTGTTCTGTTGTCCATGGCCGTAGGGGCCCTTCACCATGAGATAATCCAATTCCAAGTTATTTCCTCACCTAAGTTTCCGCTGGTTATTGGTTATCCTTGGTTACAGAGGCACAACCCTTCTTTTGATTGGCTCTGTGCTGAGGTTCTGTCCTGGTCGCCACAGTGCAGTGAGAGATGCTTCCAGAACAGGTCATTATGAGTATCTCGTAATGCCTTTTGGCCTTCGCCTACTGTCAGAAACCATGAATCAGACCGAGACAGAAGTACAGTTAATCACACTTGTTTAATAATAATAATAAGTAAACAGAGTAAGCATAGTAAATACATAGCCAGAGTTCAGTAACCAGATCGGGTAGTCAGCCAATGCCAATATCAGAGAGCCAGAGATCAACGTAGTAGTACAGCAAGCAGGATCAGGAGCCAGAAGGGACATCATCTGAGCAAGTCTTCAACAGGAACGCAGGAGAAAGTTTCTGAGATGTGACCAAAGGCGAAGGCAGAGATGAAGTGAGCTGGACGGCTTTGAGTAGGCAGGATTGATGAGCAGATCATAAACAGCTGAGTCACTGTGGAGAGAAAGGAGCTGGCAATTAGCCGACAGCTGAGCGGCTAGCTCAGAGAAGGAAGGGCTGAGCCCAGCCCTGACACCCTTAACCACTTGCCGACCGCCTCACGACGATATACGTCGGCAGAATGGCACGGGCAGGCAGAATCGCGTACCTGTACGTGATCTGCCTCCCGCGGGCGGGGGGTCCGATCGGACCGCCCCCCGGTGCCCGAGGCGGTCGGCGTTTGTCCCCCGGTGATCAGAGGTGAGGGGGAGGCCATCCATTCGTGCCCCCCCCCTCGCGATCGCTCCCGGCCAACCAGATTATTCCTCTGCTGCTGTATGCTAAACAGCAGCAGAGGAAATTATGTCATCTCTCCTCGGCTCAGTATTTTCCGATCCGGCGCCGAGGAGAGAAGACATCGATGTGAGTGCACAAACACTACACACACAGTAGAACATGCCAGGCACACATTACACCCCCTTTACCCCCCGATCCCCCCCGATCACCCCCCAATCACCCCCCCCCCCCTGTCACACTGACACCAAGCAGTTTTTTTTTCTGATTACTGCATTGGTGTCAGTTTGTGACAGTTAGTGTGGTAGGGCAGTTAGTGTTAGCCCCCTTTAGGTCTAGGGTACCCCCCTAACCCCCCTAATAAACTAGGCACACTTTCACAGGCACAAACCCCCCCAAATGACCCTATTTTTGAGAGGTATAGTGAGTATTTTGCAGACCTCGCTTTTTGTCACAAAGTTTAGAAAATTGAAAAAAGAAAGAAAAAAAAATGTTTTTTTCTTGTCTTTCTTTATTTTCAAAAACAAATGAAAGCTGCAAAATACTCACCATGCCTCTCAGCAAATATCTTGGGGTGTCTACTTTCCAAAATGGGGTCATTTGGGGGGGGGGGGTTGTGCCACCTGGGCATTCCATGGCCTCCGAAACTGTGATAGGTAGTGAAGAGTGAAATCAAAAATTTACACCCTTAGAAATCCTGAAGGCGGTGATTGGTTTTCGGGGCCCTGTACGCGGCTAGGCTCCCAAAAAGTCCCACACATGTGGTATCTCCATACTCAGGAGAAGCAGCTAAATGTATTTTGGGGTGCAATTCCACATATGCCCATGGCCTGTGTGAGCAATATATCATTTAGGGACAAAAAAAATTAATATTCAATGGGCTCAACATGCCTCTCAGCAATTTCCTTGGGGTGTCTACTTTCCAAAATGGGGTCATTTGGGGGGGGGGGGATTTGTACTGCCCTGCCATTTTAGCACCTCAAGAAATGACATAGGCAGTCATAAACTAAAAGCTGTGTAAATTCCAGAAAATGTACCCTAGTTTTAGACGCTATAACTTTTGCGCAAACCATTAAATATACGCTTATTGAAATTTTTTTTACCAAAGACATGTGGCCGAATACATTTTGGCCTAAATGTATGACTAAAATTGAGTTTATTGGATTTTTTTTATAACAAAAAGTAGAAAACATCATTTTTTTTCAAAATTTTTCTTTTTACGTTTATAGCGCAAAAAATAAAAACCGCAGAGTTGTTCAAATAACATCAAAAGAAAGCTCTATTTGTGGGAAGAAAAGGACGCAAATTTCGTTTGGGTACAGCATTGCATGACCGCGCAATTAGCAGTTAAAGTGACGCAGTGCCAAATTGTAAAAAGTGCTCTGGTCCGAAAGGGGTTAATAAATCCTTCCGGGGCTGAAGTGGTTAAAATCTATGCCAGACCCAAAGGGCCTGGTATGGACATGCCGATCTCGCAGTGCATTAGGGGATGTTCCGTGGCACACACATTGCTTTTTCTCCAGTATCCCTCTTCTTGAACACACATAGGTTTCTTCTCTGTTATCCCTCCTCCAGCCCACACATTAGTCTTCCCCTGTATCCCTCCTCCAGTACACACATTGGTCTCTCCCATGTATCCCTCCTCCAGCACGCACATTGGTCTTCCCCTGTATCCCTCCTCCAGCACACACATTGGCCTTTCCTCTGTATCCTCCCCTAGCACACAAACATTGGTCTTTTTCCCTTATCTCTCCCCCAGCACACACACATTGGTCTTACTTGTGTATCCCTCCTCCAGTACACACATTGGTCTCTCCCATGTATTCCTCTTCCAGTACACACATTGGTTTCTCCCCTGTATCCCACTTCCAGCAAGTACACACACACATTGGTCTCTCCCATGTATCCTTCCTCCAGTACACACATTTGTCTTTCCCCTGTATCCCTCCTCCAGCACACACATTGGTCTTCCCCTGTATTCCTCCTCCCACACACACATTGGTCTTTCCCCTGTATCCCTCCCTAGCACACACATTGGTCTTCCCCTGTATCCCTCCTCCAGCACACACACATTGATCTCTCCCATGTATCCCTCCTCCTGCACACACACATTGGTATCTCCCATGTATCCCTCCTCCAGCACACCCATTGGTCTCTCCCATGTATCCCTCCTCCAGTACACACATTTGTCTTTCCTCTGTATCCCTCCTCCAGCACACACATTTATCTTTCCCTGTATTCCTCCTCCAGCACACACATTGGTCTTTCCCCTGTTTCCCTCCCTAGCACACACACATTGGTCTTTCCACTGTATCTCTCCTCCAGCACACACACATTGATCTCTCCCCTGTATCCCTCCTCCAGCACACACATTGGTCTCTCCCATGTATCCCTCCTCCAGCACACACATTGGTCTCTCCCACCATGTATCCCTCCTCCAGTACACACATTGGTCTCTCCCACCATGTATCCCTCCTCCAGTACACACATTGGTCTCTCCCACAGTGTATCCCTCCTATAGTACACAGATTGCTCTTACTCCTGTATCCCTCCTCCAGAACACTCACACACTTGTCTTCCCTGTATCCCTCCTTTTGAGTTATATAACACTGTGCTATTGTATTGAGTTACAAAGTAAATAAATGTTGCAAACTGATATTTACTTTGATTTAACCCAGCTTTAAAGTGATTGCAAAGGCTCGTTTTTTTTTGTTTAAAATAACAAACATATCATACTTACCTCCACTGTGCAGCTCGTTTTGCACAGAGTGGCCCTGAACATCCTCTTTTGGGGTCCCTCGGCGGCTCTCGCAGCTCCTCCCCACATCAGATAACAATCAAACAATTAACAATCAAACTATGCTGTGTATGTGATTGTATAAATTACAAAGCTAGCTATTCTGGTATTGTCAATAACACAACACTTTTTACTCTGATTTGTTTGATATGTGACTCATTGTTTGTTAAAATAATCCAGCTAATATACTCCCAATACCGACACATGTCCTGATATTAGAACCCAAACAGAAGGAAAAAAAAAGGTTTGCGGTCTGTAATCACAAATATAAATAAGTGGACTGCGCCAACTATTAAATAAATGTTTTTTTTGTCCTAATTTTGTGTACCACCACTTTTTACTTTAAACCATGAACCGTGATACTGTAAACTAGTGCCACAGTGCCTTTATATTATTCATTCCAAAAAAAAATTAAATTCAGTGATTTAATGTGCCCTCAGGCACTACTATCTATACCCTTCAAAAAATTAAATAAATGAAATAAATATTTGTGTACGTGTTCCTATGTCCAAAAAAATGTGAAACATATGAAGAAGAAGTGGGATACAAAACCTTATACCCAATATTAAAGTGAGGACATGTTGAAAACAGGCATATAAAACGCTGCTCAGTAAACCATATAAAAAAGCATAGGAATATCGAAGTGTGTCCCAAGTAAAAAGTCCAATACACTCAGTGCAATAAACGTTTCCAAGTGATTAATGGGTTCCAGTTTAAAAAGCCACAATCTGAATAACCACAGTGAGTGATCAGCTTCCTCCTATTATCCCGTTTCTTAGTTGTGCAGATAAATACCACCCTTTTGTGCATCCACCACCGCTTATAAATTGGCCACTCACCAAAAACAGGTGAATACGCGCCTTTGGTTTATTAGTTGGGTAACCACTCCAAACCATGGATCACTCAGCAACCTCTTCTTCCCACATGTGTGGGACTTTTTGGGAGCCTAGCTGCGTAAGGGGCCCCGAAAACCAATCACCGCCTTCAGGATTTCTAAGGGCGTAAATTTTTTATTTCACTCCTCACTACCTATCACAGTTTCGGAGGCCATTGAATGCCCAGGTGGCACAAAACCCCCCAAATGACCCCATTTTGGAAAGTAGACACCCCAAGCTATTTTCAGAGAGGCATGGTGAGTATTTTGCAGCTCTCATTTGTTTTTGAAAATGAAGAAAGACAAGAAAAAACATTTTTTTTTTCTTTTTTCAATTTTCTAAACTTTGTGACAAAAAGTGAGGTCTGCAAAATACTCACTATACCTCTCAGCAAATAGCTTGGGGTGTCTACTTTCCAAAATGGGGTCACGTGGGCAATTGCTGTTTACATTTGACGCCAGACCGACGCTTGCGTTCGTCTTTGCGCGAGAGCAGGGGGGGACAGGGGTGCTTTTTTTTTTTTTTTTTTTTTTCTTTATTATTTTTTGCTTTTTTATCTTATTTTTAAACTGTTTCTTTCATTTTTTTTTTTAATCATTTTTATTGTTATCTCAGGGAATGTAAATATCCCCTATGATAGCAATAGGTAGTGACAGGTACTCTTTTTTGAAAAAATTGGCGTCTATTAGACCCTAGATCTCTCCTCTGCCCTCAAAGCATCTGACCACACCAAGATCGGTGTGGTAAAATGCTTTCCCAATTTCCCAATGGCGCTGTTTACATCCGGCGAAATCTAAGTCATGAAATGCTCGTAGCTTCCAGTTTCTTAGGCCATAGAGATGTTTGGATCCACTTTGGTCTCTGATCAGCTCTATGGTCAGCTGGCTGAATCACCGGCTGCATTCTCAGGTTCCCTGTTGAGACAGGAGAGCCAGAGAAAAACACGGAAGAAGGTGGGGGGGCATTCCCTCCCACTGCTTGTAAGAGCAGTCTAGAGGCTAATTAGCCGCTAGGATTGCTTTTACATGAAAGCCAACTGCTGGCTGAAAAGAATGATACCAAGATGACACCTAAACCTGCAGGCATCATTCTGGTATAACCACTCAAAGTCGTGAATGGCGTACCTGAAGACAAAAAAATGGTTAACAATAAAACACAGTAAACGGTAAAGTATAAAAAATTGCATACCTGAAAAGCAGGCATGATAAAACATAATAACAATAAAACATTGCAGAATAGAATACAGTAAAAAAGAGCAGAACAATAGAGAGAGAATAGAGAGAGAGAACAATAAAACGACAACTATTTTTTTTTATTTTATATATATATATTTTTTTTTTTTACACTTTTTTTGTAACTAACTTTTATAACTGTAACCGGTTCCAGGTTCGGGTCTCTCAAAATGCGATGGCATCTTGGGAGACCCTGTGAAAGTGTGCCTAGTATGTGCAATGCTGTACCCTACGCTAATACTCAACTGGTTAATGGTAGCGTTCAAAACATTCACCAATGCAAAGACCAGGATTGTCAGGACAGGAGGGACAATAATAGCGGGTGTCACGCCTATATACGCGCTTGCTGCAGACACAACATCTTTTTTGGGGGGTTCGTTGGGTAGGGGTACTCGGGAGGACATAAAGAAAATGCCTCTCATGCAGCCGACTGCATTTGGTTGGGGATGTGAATGGGGGAAGTACGGGCGCTGCAGAAGCGGTGGGTTCCCAATTAGGATTGGCGAATGCAGCAGGAAGGGCATGATGGGCATGACGGGCCTGTGTTTGTCTTCTTCTTGGTGGCAGCGGGACACTACTTGTGCTTGCCACCTCACCAGCTTGAACTGCACTTATGGGACTCGCCACATCACCAAGTGTTACTGCAGTGCTGGTTTGACTATGACTGGGGTCTACTAGGCCGCTGGTGCTTGCCAGTTCACCAAAACGCTACCAAAAAAACTGTTAGCGATCGCAGGGATCAGGCCTGACTCTGCGAACGCTGCAGTTATGCATTTAGTGTTTTGTAAGTGTCAGTGATCGATCGATACTGCACTTGGGTGGGCTGGGCCGGGCAGAGGGGCAAAACGCAGGTGCTAGCAGGTATCTGGGCTGATCCCGCTAACACGGCGTTTTTGGGAACCCTAAACTGCTGGGGATGCTAGTATAGATCTGATCGGATCAGATATTGATCCGTTCAGATACTATACCACTAAGGGAGGTGTACGGTGCGTGCGTGGGTGTTAGCACTACTGGCGCTAACCTGACGCTGCTTGGGGCTGGTGCTTACCAGTTCACCAAAATGCTAACAAAAAAACTGTTAGCGATCGCAGGGATCAGGCCTGACTCTGCGAACGCTGCAGTTATGCGTTTAGTGTTTTGTAAGTGACAGTGATCGATCGATACTGCACTTGGGTGGGCTGGACTGGGCTGGGCCGGGCGGAGGGGCAAAACGCAGGTGCTAGCAGGTATCTGGGCTGATCCCGCTAACACTGCGTTTTTGGGAACCCTAAACTGCTGGGGACGCTAGTATAGATCTGATCGGATCAGATATTGATCCGTTCAGATACTATACCACTAAGGGAGGCATATGATGCGTGCGTGGGTGTTAGCACTACTGGTGCTAATCTGACGCTGCCTGGGGCGCCGCATATCACCGCCGGGCGATCAGGGGGCTAAACCTTTATTTGGTAATAAACGGCGGGTGCCCTGACACTATAAAAAATAAACGAACTAACCAGCGTCATCCGCAACGGTTATACGGTGATCAGGGGTGAAAGGGTTAACTAGGGGGCAATCAAGGGGTTAAAACATTTATTAGATAGTATATGGGGGTCCCTGTTGCTATAAAACGCTGACGGCGAACCTAAATATTTACCTCCCTAACTAGCGTCACCAGCGACACTAATACAGCGATCAGAAAAATGATCGCTTAGTGACACTGGTGACGGGGGGTGATCAAGGGGTTAAAACTTTATTAGGGGGGGTTAGAGGGGTACCGTAGACAAAAGACTAAAGGGGGCTAACCCTAACTGCCCTACCACAGTAACTGTCACAAACTGACACCATGCAGTAATCAGAAAAAAAGAAAAAAAAACTGCTTGGTGTCAGTTTGGCAGGGGGGGGGGGGTGATTAGGGGGTGATCGGGGGGTAAAGGGGGGTGTTATGTGTGCCTGGCATGTTCTACTGTGATGTGTGTTGTGTTGTGCACTCACATTTCAGTCTTCTCTCCTCGGCGCTGGAACGGAAACTGCCGAGCCGAGGAGAGATGACATCACATCCCCTGCCTCTGTGTACTACACAGAGGCAGGGGAAGCATCTCATTGGGAGCGATCGCGAGGGGGGGGCCACAATCGGATGGCCCTCATCTCTGATCGCTGCCAGACTAACGGCGACCGCCTCAGGCACTGGGGGGGGGGTCCTATCGGACCCCCCGCCCGCGGGAAGGCAATCACGTACCAGGTACATGATTTTGCCTGCCCGTGCCATTCTGCTGACGTATATCAGCGTGAGGCGGTCGTCAAGTGGTTAAACGCATCCCGTCCCGACGAGCTCGCGTGCAGAAGTGAACGCATACATGAGCAGCACCCGCATATGAAAACTGTGTTCAAACCACACATGTGAGGTATCGCCACAATTGGTAGAGCGAAAGCAATAATTCTAGACCTAGACCTCCTCTGTAACTCAAAACATGCAACCTGTAGAATTTTTTAAACGTCGCCTATGGAGATTTTTAAGGGTAAAAGTTTGTCGCCATTCCACGAGCGGGCGCAATTTTGAAGCGTGACATGTTGGGTATCAATTTACTCGGCGTAACATTATCTTTCACAATATAAAAAAAATTGGGCTAAGTTTACTGTTGTCTTATTTTTTAATTCAAAAAAGTGTATTTTTTCCAAAAAAAATGCGCTTGTAAGACCGCTGCGCAAATACAGTGTGACAGAAAGTATTGCCATTTTATTCTCTAGGGTGTTAGAAAAAATATATAAAATGTTTGGGTACTCTAGGTCATTTTCTAGCAAAAAAAAAAATGTTTTTAACTTGTAAACACCAAATCTCAGTAAGACCCGGTTCACACAGGGGCGGCATGACTTGCAGGTCGCCTCAGCGAGGCGACCTGCAAACGACTTCCACGGCGACTTGCAAAACGACTTCTGTATAGAAGTCTATGCAAGTCGCGCCAAGTCGCCCCCCAAGTCGTACAGGAACCTTTTTCTAAGTCGGAGCGACTTGCGTCGCTCCGATTAGAACGGTTCCATTGTACAGAACGGGAGGCGACTTGTCAGGCGACTAGGTCGCCTGACAAGTCGTCCCTGTGTGAACCGAGTCAAACAAAAACAAAAATGTAATGTGTTGCAGCTGACCAATTATTAGATGTGGTGGCTGCATTCGTTTTATTTTTAAAGCTTTTTCCCCAATCTGTTTACACCTTGTGATTTGGTCAGTAATACACCTCCTGTATTAGAGTGCCCCCACTCTGAATGAAGGAGAACAGGGGGCACAGGAACATTGTTAATCTGGTGGGGGGGGGAGTGTTAGGTTGGGTTCACACTATTGCGAATTGGATGCGAATTTTCCCGCAATAGCAGGAGAATGTGACCGGCTCTCTATGGGGCCAGTTCACACCGGCTCCGGTGCAAATTTGCACAGGAGTCCTGTGAGTCTTTTGGTCCTTTTTAGGAACGCTAGTTTACCTTAAAAATCGGACCTGAAATGATGAACGGGGACGCACCGGACCCCTGCTGTGAGCCGCATCGTCATCTAGTGTGAACCCAGCCTTAGATGCACACGAATTGAAGCCAAACTCCAGCTCATACTGCAGTTACACAAACAGTTACAGTAGCAGTTTTTTTTTCCCTTTTGGGTTAAAGGTTTTGCATCAATAAATCTAAACTGATCATTGTGAGCACCCCTGTCAGTATTAAATGGTTTGTCTCAACACTCTTAACTGATACATTTGCAGGACTGCTTGTTTGTTTAAAAAACAACAGACTAAAGCCGCGTACACACGATCGGATTTTCCAACGATAAATGTGTGATGAGAGGCTGTTGGCGGAAAATCCGACCATTTGTACGCTCATCGGACAATTGTTGTCGGATTTTCCGCAGACAAATGTTGGATGGCAGGCTTTAAAATTTTCCGCAGACAAATGTCTGTTGTCGGATTTTCCGAGTGTGTGTACACAAGTCCGTCGGACAAAAGTCCAAAGTCCAAACACACACATGCTCGGAAGCAAGGACGAGCCAGAAGACGGTCGGTCTAGTAAACTAGCGTTCGTAATGGAGAATTAACATTCGTGACACGGCAAATTATGAAATCTCCAAATGCAGCGCACAATTCTCTTCTTCTTTAATGGGATAATAATGAAGTTGCTTTGCTGGTGATACTGATGGAGTTCTGCCAAACGTATTCAAAAAGGCTTTTTTTCTAGTGATATCAAGAATAATATTATTATGCTTTTTATTATTTTTTTTGGTCAAGTTACCACAACACCATTATCCTGTAGTTTTTTATATCAAAGATGCAACTATGTTGGTGTCCCTTCTTAATTTTACATTGTATTTTTTAAATGTAACTGCCGACTCCCAAACTGTCATTTGAAGTAAAACACATAGCCAAGTATTATTCTACACAATTTTTTTATTGTGCATTAAATAAGAAAAACAAATCAAATCATTATTATTCAACCAAAAAATAAAATAAAAGCCTCATGCATGTGTCCTGCTTCTTAATATAGGGGGTCAACAATGCCAAGAGTTGGTGAAAACAGGGGTCCGTCATCCTGAGATAATTCTAAAAATCATCTGGATTATTCTCCTGGAGCTCCCGCAGCAAAGGCATATGACATAATTGGTCACAATTAATAAAGCAACCAATTTTTGGTCCAAGAAATCCTCCTCCTCCTGTCCCTGGACTGGACTTGGGTCAAAGCAATAACTCCAAGGCCAATAATAAATAACACGTTATCTCCTCCGATTCCGCAACATGGCTGGTTGACGAACGGCCGTTCGGAAACAAACTGAAAAGCGCAAAATAATAAGCGCAAAATGAAAATTACGAATCAACACTCACCAAACTCCAACTAATACGAAATTAGCAAAAGGAGCCCAAAGGGTGGCGCTAAAGAGCTGAAAAAACACGTAGTACGTCACTACGTTCGTGTTTGTTGGCCGACAATTCCTTGCCGTTTGTATGCAAGACAAGTTCCCGGCCAACGCCCTTCAGACAAAAGTCCACGGTTTGGTTGGCCAACAATTCGATTGTGTGTACGAGGCTTAACTGGCAGGATCACCAGGCAAAAATAAAAGAAAGATATCCTAAAAAAAAAAAAAAAAAAGAGTGCAACCATCACCTCTATGAATTGCTAAGCTGAAATATAATACATGTTTGCTCTTGGGTTTAAGGGCCAGTTCACACCACATGCAGTCCAGTCCTTTTTTTTTTTTTCTGCATCAAAAACACATGGATAGTAGGTCGTATGGTTTTCAATGGCATAGTTTCTGCACTGGACTGTACTGGAACGCGGTAAAACGCATCATAAACGCATGAAGAAAAGCATCTAGAACGCATCCGGACTGTGTTTCTATGGTGTGAACTAGCCCTAATACCACTATAATATTAATACTTTATAAACTATTGATATTTTTCATAAATGATGTCATATTAATTAGTATTAATCGTAGTACTAAAAAAAAAAAAACATAATTAAAAATATGTATAATATATTAATGATTGAATAGCTTATTAAATATTTTTTTTAACAGATAGTGAAAGAGTGAAAAAAATAAATAAAGATTCAACGCAATAATACACGACTCACTCCCCCAGATCCAGCGGACGTAAGGGAGGAGGTGTCGTAATCGTTCTAGCCCCACATAGTACCTTTCAGGTACTTCAGCCACCTCCCTCTCTGTCACTCTCCTCTTTCGAAGCACACTGCATTTGTCTTTTCACTCCAGTTTCGCTAAGGATAGCCGTGATCTACAGGCCCCCTGGACCAGTATCAACCTTTCTTGATGACATCTCTGCCTGGCTACCCTACTTTCTTTCCTCTGAAATCCCCACAATCATTTTTGGGGACTTCAACATCCCTATTTATACTAACACTCCTGCCCCTTCCAAACTTCTTAGCCTAATGCCGCGTACACACGGTCGGATTTTCCGGCATACTTGGTCCGGCGGACCAGAGTGTGCCGGACAATCCGCCCGTGTGTGGGCGGCGGCGGACTTTTCCGGCGGACTTCTTCCCAAAAGCCCGCCGGACCTAGATTTGAAACAAGTTTTAAATCTTTCCGTCGGACTCAGTTTCGGGCGGAAAGTCTGCTCGTGTGTGTGCTGGTCCGACGGAAAGCCCGCTCGTGTGTAGGCTGGTCCGACGGACCAGATACGACACGAGGGCAGGGTATTGCATCTCACGCTCGCTGCAATAGGAAAAACAAATCTTCCTATTGCGGCGAGCGCGGGTCATACCAGGCCCTTAGGTCTGGTATGGACTATAAAGGGAACCCCGCTACGCCGAAAAAACGGCGTGGGGTCCCCCCTAAAATCCATACCAGACCCCAATCCGAGCACGCAGCCTGGCCGGTCAGGAAAGGGGGTGGGGACGAGGGAGCGCCCCCCCCCTCCTGAACCGTACCAGGCCGCATGCCCTCAACATGGGGGGTGGGTGCTTTGGGGGAGGGGGGCGCCCTGCGGGGCCCCCCCCACCCCAAAGCACCTTGTCCCCATGTTGATGAGGACAAGGGCCTCTTCCCGACAACCCTGGCCGTTGGTTGTCGGGGTCTGCGGGCGGGGGGCTTATCGGAATCTGGGAGCCCCTTTTAATAAGGGGGCCCCCTGATCCCGGCCCCCCACCCTATGTGAATGAGTATGGGGTACATGGTACCCCTACCCATTCACCTAGGGAAAAAGTGTAAGTAATAAAACACACTACACAGGTTTTTAAAATATTTTATTAAACAGCTCCGGGGGGGGGGGGGATCTTCCTCCGGCTTCGGGGGTCTTCTTCCGGCTTCGGGGGTCCCTCCGCTTCATCTTCTCCCGGCGTCCGGTTGGTTCTTCTCCGCTCTCTTCTCCCGGTGTTCCTGTTCTTCGGCCGGCTCCTCTGCTGTCTTCAGGTAGCTCTCTTGCCAGCAGAGGTCAGGACTTCTGGGCTTCTGGGCTTCTTGTCTTCTTGTCTTCTCTTCCCCAGATGTTGACACGACGCTCTCTCCTGCTGGACTGCTCTCCGAGGGCTGCGTTGTGACTTATATAGGCGGAGACCCCGCCCCCTTTTGATGTCACAGTCCCTGGGCATGCTGGGACTGTGACGTTTTAGGGGGCGTGGTCAACATCACCCAGTGACCATGCCCCCTAGAACTATCCATTCCCTCTCTCTGATCACCAACTTATTAGTTTCACTCTCTCCCTCTCCTCCACCTCCTCTCTCTCCAACCGCCTAAAAGTTACCCGCAGAAACCTACGTCATCTCAACCCTTCTCTTCTGTACTCTGCTATCGACAACCTCTATGACAAAATCTCACCCCTATCCTGCACCAACCTAGCCACTTCTGTCTACAAGCTTCACTTCTAGCCTCACTGGACTCACTGGCCCCCCTCACTACACACAGAATCAGGCCCCGACCCCTTCAACCTTGGCAAACAGATGATACTAGAAGTCTGATAAAACGTAGTCGTGCTCATGAGCACCTGTGGCGTAAGACTAAGTCTCAGAGAAATTTCAACCAATATAAATCTGCCCTCCAAAAATACAATTCCAGCCTCCTCTCTGCCAAGCAGACCTATTTTATCACTCTCATTAGCAACTTATCATCCCGTCCCCGTCAACTCTTCTCCACCTTCAACTCTCTACTTCGTCCTCCACTGCCTCCACCCGCCAACTCACTCACTGCCCAGGAGATCGCCAATCACTTCAAACAGAAGATTGATACAATTCGCGAGGAGATCTCTACTGTTCGGATACCCTCCATGCTTTACACTTCATGCCCACAGGCACAATCATTACTTCCTTCTTTCAACCCCACCACTATAGACGAGGTTGCTAAACTACTTGGTAATGTCCGCCTTACCACCTGCCCTCTGGATCCTGTTCCCTCACAAATGCTACGTTCACCCTCTGGCTCTATTCCACATTCTCTAACCCACAACTTCAATCTCTCCCTCTCTTCTGGCATCTTCCCCAACTCTCTAAAACATGCACTTGTTCAGACCCATACTTAAAAAGCCCTCACGGACCCATCCAATCGTAACAACCTACACCCCATCTCCTTGCTTCCCTTCTTATCCAAACTCCTTGAACGTCTGGTCTACAACCGACTGAGCTTCCACCTCGCTGATAATGGCCTTCTTGATCCCCTTCAGTCTGGATTTCGTCCTCAACACTCCACAGAAACTGCTCTCCTAAAACTAACAAACGATCTACTAACGGCCAAACCAATCGACTCTATTCTGTACTCCTACTCCTGGACCTCTCTGCTGCCTTTGATACGGTTGACCACCCCCCCTCCTCAAAAAACTCCACGCCTTTGGTCTTCGTGACTGTACTCTTCGCTGGTTCTCTTCTTATTTATCCAACCGCACCTTTAGCGTTTCTTACAACTCTACTTCCTCCTCTCCTCTTCCTTTCTCGGTTGGGGTCCTCAAGGTTCTGTTCTTGGATCTCTCCTATTTTCAATCTACACCTCCTCCCTGGGACAACTGATCTGATACCACCTCTACGCTGACGACACCCAAATCTATTTCTCTACCCCTCAGCTCACTTCCTCTGTCTCCTCACGTATCACTAATTTACTATCAGATATATCAGTGTGGATATCACACCACTTCCTCAAACTCAATCTATCCAAAACCGAACTTATAATTCCCCCCCCCATATGCCCCTTCCCCTGATCTCTCTGTCAAAATCGATGGCACAACTATAAGCCCATCCCCACATGCCAAGGTTCTAGGTGTAGTCCTGGACTCTGAACTCTCCTTTAAGCAACACGTCCAATCACTGTCCAAATCCTGCCACCTCAACCTCCGCAACATCTCCAAAAAATGCCCTTTTCTAACCAATGACACAACAAAGCTCTTAATTCACTCACTGGTCATCTCTCGCCTCAACTACTGCAACTCCCTTCTCATTGGCTTACCTCTACATAGTCTATCACCTCTTCAGTCCATCATGAATGCTGCTGCCAGACTCATCCACCTTACCAATCGCTCTGTGTCTGCCACTCCTCTCTGTCAATCCCTCCACTGGCTTCCGGTCAGCCAAAGAATTAAATTCAAAATACTAACAACTACCTACAAAGCCATCCACAACTCTGCCCCCAGCTACATCACTGACCTAGTCTCAAAATACCAACCTAATCGTTCTCTTCATTCTTCTCAAGACCTCCTGCTCTCTAGCTCCCTCGTCACCTCCTCCCATGGTCGCCTCCAGGACTTTTCCAAAGCCTCTCACATCCTATGGAATGCCCTACCCCAATCTGTCCGCTTATCTCCTGCTTTATTAGCTTTTAGACGATCCCTGAAAACCCTTCTCTTCAGAGAAGCCTACCCTACCCACACTTAACAACTGTATTATCATTTTCTCCATCAGCTCATCCCCCACAGTTATTAGCTTTTGTTTCCACTTGACCCTCCCTTCTAGATTGCAAGCTCTAACGAGCAGGGCCCTCTGATTCATTCTGTATTGATTTGTATTGTAAATGTACTGTCTGCCCTCATGTTGTAAAGTGCTGCGCAAACTGTTCGTGCTATATAAATCCTGTATAATAATAATAATAATAATAATATACAACTGATCAAAAGCATGTAAAAAAAAAAAAAAACCCCACAAACACAAAATTTTAATTGAAAATTAAATGCTGCATTTTTTCTGCACTGGACTGTAATGGTACTCGATAAAACGCACCAAAATCACACTGGAACACACATGTCATTATTTAAAGTTAAGAAAAAAGAGGGGGGAAAAAATGCACTGGACTGCATCAAAAATGCACCAAAAACACATCTGGAACACGTCAATAATGCGCATGAAGAAAAGCATCTGGAACGCATCCGGACTGTGTTTCTATGGTGTGAACTGGCCCTAATACCACTATAAGCTTAATACTTTATAAAACCATTGATATTTTTCATAAATTATGTAATATTAATTAGTATTAATCGTACTAGTTCATAAAAAAAAAAAAAAACTTAATTAAAAAAAATTAAAACAGAATTAAAAATATGTATAAAATGTTAATGATCAAGTAGCTTATTAAATATATTTTTGAACAGATAGTGAAAGAGTAAAAAAAAAAAAAAAGATTCAAAGCAACAGTACAATACTAATCAAAAGCACATACAAAAAAAATAAAAAAATAAAAAAATTTTAATTGCAAATTAAATAAATGAACGTACCCTAAATATACCACCCTAAAAAACACACCTTTCAAAAAAAAAAAAAAAAACGAAAAAGTAAAACATTTTTTTCCCAACAAGTTTTGCCTAAGTAGCTCAATGAGCGAAAACTGAGAACTGCAGCAAACTGTGCGCAAAAATTAGTTAGCGTCCCTATTTTTTTTTTTTTTTTTAGTCTATCTTCTAAACACCTGAAGTTTCTAGTCAATAAAAGCCAAGAGTGGATTTAGTCCATCCATGAAAGCTATACGGGGAGGTCACATTGCTTAAACAGTAACTCAGGGTTAATCAATGTTAACTCATAAAATGTAATGTTCTGAGGCTTGAGACTTTACGATCCTCGATGCCAATGAAGGCTGGGTGTACTGCCTGCGATTCCTTATCTGTCATTCCTCCATAATGGAGCTGTGCCTCATTAACTCCAGCATGGTTAGGTGTAGAGATAGTGGAACCCTTTTGCCAGAGCAACCTGTGGTGCGGCAGATGGGGTCATTATCACAACATATGTAAATCAGAGTGGGGGGGTGGGGGGGTGGGGGGGTGGGGGGGCAGGTTGTGTTGTTACAAGTTAATGCTAATAGGCCGCACTACAAACATCTGGTGTGCAAATCGCCAAACCAAACTGGGTTATTGGATCAGCCCTGGTTTCCTTTTGCAGATTTTATTTTTTTTTTTTTACTGCAAACTTTAGGATATTTCTTTTTAAATTAAAGTATAACTAAAATGCAAACTTTTTTTTTTTTTTAGGATTGGATAGCGGGGAGCTAGATTAAAACACAGTTTTTATTGCTGTCTGTGTCCCCGTTAGAGAAATCCCCCCCTCTCTATTTGTCCTGTTTACCGTTATCATTAAAAGTGAAAATACAAGAAAATCCCTGATTTTGGGTTGTCCCCCCCAAAAAAAATAATAGAGGGGAAATCCTCCAATAGGGGCACTGGTTCTGGTGACCTAGGGGTCCCCAAGAGGTTCCCTTAATGTGCAGGGATCTCCCCTCCCTTCCTGTTTTGGCTATGGGACAGGAAGTGAAGGGACATCTCCCAAATGGGACACAGATGGCAAAAATAAAGCTTTCAGGGGTTATAACCCTGCCTTTCTCTATTCAAAATGGAAAAAAGTCTTGCCTGTAGTTCTTTTTTTTTAATTGGAAAAAACAACTTTATTGAGATGCAAACAGGTTAAACAAAGGTACATCATCGTTCATCTGGTCCAAATTAAATTTGTGATAATAACATCTTTACAGTTTTGTATTTGTGTTTGTGTCCCCTCACAGGAGGGTGTTATCCAATCAGGTACACGTCTCACCATCCTCCAGCCACCTATCCCAATTTGGGGATGAGCCCGATGTTCGAGTCGAACATAAGTTCAACTCAAACATTGGGTGTTCGCCTGTTCGCCGAACAGCGAACAATATGCGGTGTTCGCTGCAAATTCGAAAGCTGCCGGAACACCGTTAAAGTCTATGGGACACTAACATGAAAAATCAAAAAGTGCTAATTTTAAAGGCTTACATTATATGCAAGTTATTGTCATAAAAAGTGTTTGGGGACCTGGGTCCTGCCCCAGGGGACATGGATCAATGCAAACTTTTTTTTTTTTTAAATGGCCGTTTTTTTCAGGAGCAGTTATTTTTTTACAGCTTAAAGTGAAACAATAAAAATTAAATATTCCTTTAAATATTGTGCCTAGGGGGTGTCTATAGTATGCCTGCAAAGTGGCACATTTTCCCATGTTTAGAACAGTACCACAGCAAAATGACATTTCTAAAGGACAAATTGTCATTTAAAACTGATCGCAGCTGTAATGCATTGTCGGGTCTTGGCAATATAGATAAAACTCATTGAAAAAAAGAGCATGGGACCCCCCCCAGTCCATTACCAGACCCTTTGGGTCTGATATGAATATTAAGGGGAACCCTGCGCCAAATTTAAGAAAATAATGGCGTAGGGGTCCCCCCCAAAATCCATACCAGACCCTTATTCGAGCATGCAACCTGGCAGGCCACAGGAAAGGAGGGCCGGACAAGAGAGCACCCCCCCGAACCATGCCAGGCCACATGCCCTCAACATGGGGAGGGTGCTTTGGGGTAGCCCCCCAAAGCACCTTGTCCCCATGTTGATGGTGACAAGGGCCTCATCCCCACAACCGTGGCCCGGTGGTTGTGGGGGTCTGCGGGCAGGGGGCTTATCGGAATCTGGAAGCCGCTTTTAAACAAGGGGACCCCCAGATCCCGGCCTTCCCCCCTGTGTGAAATGGTAACGGGATACAAGTACCTCTTCCATTTCACAAAAAAAGTGTCAAAATGGTAAAAAAGACAAGACACAGCTTGGGGACCAGTCCTTTATTAAAAAATAAAAAAACAAAAAAACAAAAATGTCCTACGATGTCCATTCATCTTTTTCTATCACGCCGCCCGGCGTACCGAAAAAGAAAACAAAAAGAAGCCGCGACCGAACCGCCTCCATGGGAGGATCCTGCCGAGGTGCGTCTTTGCTGTGACAGCTTTTATATAACTGAGGGCGGGGCCACCTGGTGACATAACCGAGTGACCCGGCCCCCTCTGACGCCATGGGGACTTCCCCATGGCTTCCCCGTGGAGTCAGAGGGGGGTGGGGTCACCCATTTATGTCACCGGGTGGCCCCGCCCCCTCTGATGCCACGGGGAAGCCATGGGGAAGCCCCGTAGCGTCAGAGGGGGGGTCACCCGGTTACGTCACCAGGTGGCCCCGCCCTCAGTTATATAAGAGCTGTCACAGCAAAGACGTGTCACTTGGTGGGAGCCTCCCATGGAGGAGGAACGGTCGCGGCTTTTTTTTTTCTTTTTCGGTCCATCGGGCAGCATGATAGAAGAAAATGAATGGACATCGTGAGACATTTAAATTTTTTTTATTTTTTAAGAAAGGACTTGCCCTAAGCTGTCTTTTTTTTACCATTTTGACACTTTTTTTGTGAAATGGTAGGGGTACCCCGTTACCATTTCACACATGGGGGAGGTCGGGATCTGGGGGCCGGGATCTTGTTAAAGGGGGCTTCCCGATTCCGATAAGCCCCACGCCGCAGACCCCCACAACCACCGGGAAAGGGTTGTGGGGATGAGGCCCTTGTCCCCATCAACATGGGGACAAGGTGATTTGGGGGGCTACCCCAAAGCACTCTCCCCATGTTGAGGGATGGTGGCCTGACACGGTATAGGAGGGGGGCGCTCTCTCGCCCCCCCTGTTTTCCTGCAGCCTGCCAGGTTGCGTGCTCGGATAAGGGTCTGGTATGGATTTTGGGAGGGACCCCTACGCCATTTTTTTTTAAATTTGGCGCAGGGTTCCCCTTAATTTCCATATCAGACCCGAAGGTTTTGTTTGGTTCAGGGTTCCCCTTAATATTTATACCAGACCCATAGGGCCTGGTAATAGACTGGGGGGGCCCCATGCCCTTTTTTTCAATGAGTTTTATCTATATTGCCGAGACCCGACAATATCAGTTTTACTGTATATGACTTTTTTTCCTCTAGAAATCTCATTTTGCTGTGGTACTGTTCTAAACATGGGAAAAATGCGCTACTTTACAGGCATACTAAGGAGACCCTCCAGGCACAATATTTAAAGGAATACTACATTTTTATTGTTTCACTTTAAGCATTAAAAAAATCACTGCTCCCGAAAAAACGGCCGTTTTTAAAACTTTTTTTTGCATTGATACATGTTCCCTGGGGCAGGACCCAGATCCCCAAACACTTTTTATGACAATAACTTGCATATAAGCCTTTAAAATTAGCACTTTGGATTATTCATGTTCGTGCCCCATAGACTTTAGCGGTGTTCATGTGTTCTGCCAAATTTTTTGCCTGTTCGCATGTTCTGCTGCGAACCGAACCAGGGGGGGTTCGGCTCATCCCTACTCTTGAGTATTTCCGTACACAACCTCTATTTGTATGTATTAGTTTTTTAAATGGAAGGGTATCATTGACATCTTTTTTCCATAGCTGAATTGTAGGGGGTAGTGTCTGCATCCATGATTTGGCCACAGCTTTACGTGCTATAAAGAGTGTTTCGACACAAATGTGACTTGATATTTGTCAACTTCTGCATCAGGCAATAAACTCAACAGACATAACTTTGGATCCAGGACCATGGGGGAACCCATGTTGTCATGCAAGAAGCAAGCTACTTGTATCCAATAGGGTTGTATGTTGGGGCAGCTCCATATCAAGTGGTAGAACGACCCAGGAGCTATTTTATACATGGGGCATAATGGACTGCGTGTAGATTGAAACTTGACCAGTCTTAGTGGTGTCAAGTATACTCGGTGTATAATATATATTTGAGTTAACCTATCGGACATTTTAAGGGATGCTGTCTTGACCCCTTCCAAAATCTCCTCCCAATCTGAGTCGCTGATTGGCCCTATGTCTTGTTCCCATGCAATTTTAGCTGTTTGGGCAACTGCCGCCATTCTTTGGAGTCTAAGTATACAGTAAAGATTAGATATGAGCTTTGAAGATTCCATACCCAAAATGACATCTAGAACGGGTGGTGTGTCTAGTGTGGGTTTAAGGTTTGTGAATTGTGTCCTTAGCGCGTGCCTAAGCTGTTGATATCTGAATAAGAGGTGGTTCGGGAGTGAAAACTCTGTCTTACGTACTTGAAATGTTTTAGGCCCAGATGTTGTCATAACCTGACGTAAGTACAGTACCCCATATGCGGCCCAGATCGCTGGGTCTGGAATGGTATATAATTCTGGCATTCGAATGTTAAGCCATAATGGGGTGTAAGAGTGGATCTGGCTCTTGTTTTGTTTCTTCAAAGAAATTTCCCATACCCTTTGATGATGAGATGCCAGGTAGTAATCTTGTATATCTGGTAGGGAACATCCTCCCATAGACAAGGGTTTTTTTCAGAATGTGCCACGCTAGTTTGTGTCTATTGTGTCCCCATACAAAGGAGTTGGAGGTAGCTTCCATTTGTTTAAAGAATTTCAGGGGTATATACAAGGGAGCGTGCCATACCATGTATACATTTTTAGGTAAAAGGATTATTTTTATTACATTTATTCTCCCCATCACTACTAGTGGTAATCTAGACCAGGCTTGTGTTTTGGATTTAAGTACCGTAAATAGAGGTTTCATAATTAAGAGGGATGTTTTGCCTGTAGTTCTACATGAAATACATTCCGCTTCCTCCTGCTGCTCACATAGGCTAGTACGCATGGCTTGGCCTCATTTTATGAGCATACTGATTGGCTCTTGTTCTCTATAAATGTCATAGTTGCCAATGGCTTGAAATATTTACAAGAACCGCTACTGCTTAGCCAGTCTTCTCATTGGCCACTAGTCTCAGGGAGTGAAGAATAGCAATATTATGAGATGCCTATAAAAGAAGTACTACATTTTTTGTTTTTCAATTTAATGCATTCGAAGCAAGCAGTTATACGTGTCCCACAACATTTTTTGTGTTTGTGCCCGGGACTTACATACTTAGATGAATAAACTATAAGAGAGCTGCGCTTACCCTCCTGATGACTTCCTGGATGTGACGAAACGCATAGGGGCGGAGACTTCCAGTTGCCATGTTACTTCCGCTGTTTGGGGCACACGCTGGCTCCGGAGCAGATCGGAGCAGCGGCAGTTCCCTTTTGGCACATTGGCAGATCATTCCAGGTGCTGAGATCAGCACAGGGTTTGTGAGTGCACATTTTTTACATGGATTTAAGGTTTTAATACATTTTTGGTGATACGCTATGATGTTTCCCGTGGTTCCTTTTCTTCTAAGTTTTTCACTGTGGGTGTATGAAGTGTAAAGTACCTTCACAGACACACTATATATATACAAAAGTATTAGGACGCCTGCCCTTACACGCACATGAACTTTAATGGCATCCCAGTCTTAGTCCGTAGGGTTCAATATTGAGTTGGCCCACCCTTTGCAGCTATAACAGCTTCAACTCTTCTGGGAAGGCTGTCCACAAGGTTTAGGAGTGTGTCTATGGGAATGTTTGACCATTTTTCCAGAAGTGCTTTTGTGAGGTCAGGGACTGATGTTGGACGAAAAGGCCTGGCTCGCAGTCTCCGCTCTAATTCATCCCAAAGGTGTTCTATCGGGTTGAGGTCAGGACTCTGTGCAGTCCAGTCAAGTTCCTCCACCCTAAACTCGCTCATCCATGTCTTTATGGACCTTGCTTTGTGCACTGGTCCAAATCATTTGGTGGAGGGGGGATTATGGTGTGGGGGTTGTTTTTCAGGGGTTGGGCTTGGCCTCTTAGTTCCAGTGAAGGGAACTCCTTAAGGCATCAGCATACCAAGACATTTTGGACAATTTCATGCTCCCAACTTTGTGGGAACAGTTTGGGGATGGCCCCTTCCTGTTCCAACATGACTGCGCACCAGTGCACAAATCAAGGTCCATAAAGACACGATGAGCGAGTTTGGGGTGGAGGAACTTGACTGGCCTGATTAGAGTCCTGACCTTATCCCAATAATACACCTTTGGGATGAATTAGAGCGGAGACTTTGAGCCAGGCCTTCTTGTCCAACCAGTGTCTGACCTCACAAATGCTCTTCTGGAAGAATGGTCAAATATTCCCATAGACACACTCCTAAACCTTGTGGACAGCCTTCCCAGAAGAGTTGAAGCTGTTATAGCTACAAAGGGTGGGCCACCTCAATATTGAACCCTACGGACTATGACTGGGATGCCATTAAAGTTCATGTGCGTGTAAAGGCAGGCGTCCCAATACTTTTGGTAATACAGTGTGCCTTCTATAAAAGCAGCAGTTTAAAACCTTGGCGACCCATCTTGGTGTATATCAAAGGGGGTCAAACCCTTTGGGGTGCACAAACAGGGTTGATTGGTGTGGAGGAAGTTTGCATGCACAAGAGCAATTTCTTATCTTGTTTTTTTTTTCGTTAGATAATTGTTTCTCTATTATATATCTGTTTCACTAGAGAGTATAGAGGGTAAGCACAGCTCTCTTATAATGTATTCATTTACTGTATTGTAGAGGTATTTATCTTTTAAAGAGTAGAAGCTACCCTAAATTATTTTCACTTATCCTTTGAGCGAGTGATTTTCACTTCATAGTTACATAGTTACATAGTTAGTAAGGTTGAATAAAGACACCAGTCCATCCAGTTCAACCTGAGAGTGTTGGTATGTGTCTACAATTGGCCCTAACCCTGGCTTCTTTCTTTGATTACATACTTTGATGTTCACACAGCGCCGCTTCCCTGAATTTTCCAGGTGGGGAGCAAGGACTACTAGTCCCATGACCTTAAGGACAATAAGGACCCTGGCTGCACTGCACATGGCACCCAAGTGGGCACAACGAGGAAAGGACGCACTGCACATGCATGCCATCTGCAAGACGACCGAGTACTCACAGAATAACAAAGACCTGGCCCGGTATCGCACAGATCAGGGTGGCCCCAGGAAGACCCAGCAAATGCAGTGGAGCCACCCTGGAAGTGGAACTTAAGGACATCAAACTTTACAAAGCCAATTTTGCTGGCTAAATTTAAAAAGGGAACAGGGGGGATGAGAGAATAAGGGGTGCTGGCATATTTTTAATTTTTTTTTTTTTTTTGAAGGTTTAATTACACTTTGAGAAGGACCAGGCCACACAACACTACTTTCCTGGACCTTCTACAAGCCCTATGACTCCTTGCCTACTTGACCCACTGTGCATACGCTAACTACGCACAATAAGGTCCCTGCCACACTGCACTTGTGCCACCTAAGCAGGCACAATGAAAAGGACTCCCTGCCACACTGCGCATGTGCACCCCTAGTATGGCACCTAAGCAAGCACAATGAGAAGGACCCCCTGCCAGTTTGCGCATGTGTGCCCCTAGGATGGCATCTGAGCAGGCACAATGACAAGGACTCCCTGTCACACTGCGCATGTGCGCCCTTAGCATGGCATCTGAGTAGGCACAATGAGAAGGACTCCCTGCCACATTGCACATGTGCGCCCCTAGCATGGCATCTGAGCAGGCACAATGAGAAGGACTCCCTGTCACACTGCGCATGTGCGCCCTTAGCATGGCATCTGAGCTGGCACAATGAGAAGGACTCCCTGCCACATTGCACATGTGTGCCCCTAGGATGGCATCTGAGCAGGCACAATGAGAAGGACTCCCTGTCACACTGCGCATGTGTGTCCCTAGGATGGCACCTGAGCAGGCACAATGAGAAGGAATCCCTGCCACACTGCGCATGTGTGCCCCTAGGATGGCATCTGAGCAGGCACAATGAGAAGGACTCCTTGCCACTCTGCGCATGGGCGCCCTTAGCATGGCATCTGAGCAGGCACAATGAGAAGGACTCCCTGCCACACTGCGCATGTGCGCCCTTAGCATGGCATCTGAGCAGGCACAATGAGAAGGACTCCCTGCCACATTGCGCATGTGCGCCCCTAGCATGACATCTGAGCAGGCACAATGAGAAGGACTCCCTGCCACATTGCGCATGTGTGCCCCTAGCATGACATCTGAGCAGGCACAATGAGAAGGACTCCCTGCCACACTGCGCATGTGTGCCCCTAGGATGGCACCTAAGCAGGCACAATGAGAAGGACTCCCTGCCACTTTGCGCATGTGCACCCCTAGCATGGCATCTGAGCAGGCACAATGAGAAGAACTCCCTGCCACACTGCGCATGTGCGCCCTTAGCATGGCATCTGAGCAGGCACAATGAGAAGGACTCCCTGCCACATTGCGCATGTGCACCCCTAGCATGACATCTGAGCAGGCACAATGAGAAGGACTCCCTGCCACACTGCGCATGTGCACCCCTAGCATGGCATCTGAGCAGGCACAATAAGAAGGACTCCCTGCCACACTGCACAGGATGACATTGTTGAAAAAAAAGCTCCTAAAGCCATGTTTTGCATGCGCATTCTATTGGCGTTTATGTGTGTTTATGCACATTTGGTGTTTTTTCCACCCGAACGCTCCTCTCCTGAACGGGCTGGTGGTGCGTTTCTTTTTCTGCCTCCAAATGCCTGGAAACACCTATGTAGGCATGGACACATGGGCTAGCATAGAGGGGTGTTTAGAGGCATAAAAAGAAAAAACATCAAACACCTGCATAAGTGGAGTTTTTGACATCCTGTGTGCATGCTGTGCACTTCATATTTCGGATATGTGGCCGATGTACCATATACTTGTATTAAAATGTCTCCTGTTCTCTCTGTATTGCTTCCTTTATGTGAGATACCTTGTGATCCTGCCAGTCCCTCTACTTTTCTATTTCAAACTGATCTTGCCAGGCATGGAAGCACATCCATTCCAGCGTGGTAAGTTTTGTGGCTGTGCTGGGAGCACAGACTGCCTGTCCTCCAATGGTCAGACTTGTGCTGACACACTCCCCAGCACAGCTCTTCAGGAAAGATCAGTGTCCTGCTGACATGCCCCCCACTTTCTCTCTCTCTCTTTCTCTCTCTTTCTCTCTCTCTCTCTCTCTCTCTCTCTCTCTTTTCCTTTCTCTCTTATCACTCTTTTCTTTCCACTCTTTTCTTTCTCTTCACTCTTTTCTTTCTTTTCTTTCCTTTCTTTTCTTTTCACTCTTTTCTTTCCAGTCTTTTCTTTTTCTTTCTTTTCTTTCTTTTCACTCTTTCCACTCTTTTTTCACTCTATTTTTTTCACTCTTTTTTTTCATTCTTCTCTTTCTTTTCACTGAATGGGTTGTTTTACAAGGTAAATGTTAAAATGCACTTTAAAGGCCATGGGTATTGATTTATAGAGTAGGTGAATGATGCACATGTTTTTAGCACCACATCCCTTAATATAGGAAGTTTGGACAGAGAGATTAATGGGACTTTTGAAGGTGCTTAATATGAACAATAATAAACCAAGATTGAAAATTCAACATTTATTAGTACACATTGTTAAAAACATTCCCTCATAAAATCATACACATTCGTTACATGGTCTTGTAATTCTCATTTCCATAGCGGTATAACAGTGTAAACTCCCAACATGTTTCGCCCTGTAGGGCTTCTTCAGGGAAATGATGAACGCTAGTGATCTGAAAGCCTCAACTATATCGCTAATCAGTAGATGCCTTTAAACACAATGTCAGGTTCCGGGCTTGCGTGTGACCACAGGAGGCATTGAAGGACCTGCAGTGTGTAATATTGAAAGCAACCACACTCTCTGCATTTTTGCAGGTTGAGTGCAGGGCATTGTAGTGTTTGTACTGATCCTCAGGGGCCAGACCCATGACAGTTTGCATTCACAGGACATACTTTCTCATCTGGGCTTTGCTTACGCCTTTACACCTTTACATGTATCTCTGTGGGACTCAGAGCAGGGGCGGATCCCGAGCCTAGTCTCGGGAGGGGCACTGCCAGAAAATAAGTTTTTTTAGGGTAAATTTAACGGGTAAATGGCTGGTGTTAGCGCTTCAATCATCACAGCACCATGGTTGTTATGGTGTCAGGATGATTGAAGCGCATTATTACTATTATTACATGGTTATAAAAAATGAAATGGTTCAACTCACCATAGAATCAGTGGGAGCCCCGAGCATGTCACTTGCCACTGTCACCTGCCACACGTTGCGGATTGTCACTTGCCACGTCACCTGTCACTAGATGCGGATTGTCACTTGCCACGTCCCATGCCACACGTTGCGGATTGTCACTTGCCACGTCCCATGCCACACGTTGCGGATTGTCACTTGCCACGTCCCATGCCACACGTTGCGGATTGTCACATGCCACGTCCCATGCCACACATTGCGGATTGTCACTTGCCACGTCCCATGCCACACGTTGTGGATTGTCACTTGCCACGTCCCTTGCCACACGTTGCGGATTGTCACTTGCCACGTCCCATGCCACATGTTGCGGATTGTCACTTGCCACGTCCCATGCCACACGTTGCAGATTGTCACTTGCCACGTCCCATGCCACATGTTGCAGATTGTCACTTGCCACGTCCCATGCCACACGTTGCGGATTGTCACTTGCCTGCTATAATTGTCTGCTGTGTCCCAGAGTCAGGCTTATTTAACTGGTGACCCCCCTGTCATCAGTGCTGGGCAGGGAGGAATGGGCTGGCTGCTGCCGCTGGGAGAGCGATGAGAGCAGAGCGAACAAAGGGCTCATCCTGAGCGGATGTGTCAGCGCTGCATCCCGCCCCAGGGGCAGCAGAGAGATGGTGTAATCTCTCTGCTGCCACGGCTGCCTGTACATTCTACAGTGAGGGCGGAACTGGGCGGTGAGAGATGATGTTATCTCTCTGCTCCCCCGCCCGCCGGCTCCCTGATTGACCAGCAGCTGCTCACAAACTGTCACTGAGCCACACACAGCTGCTCACCAACGGAGCCGCCCGTGCTCTCAGCTGTGGAGCCGCCCGCCGGCTCTCTCACCCACAGTGATGCCTGCCCTGCCCACCCACTCACCCACATTCTCGGAGGGGGCAATTGCCCTGTTGCCCCCCCCTGGATCCGCCCCTGACTCAGAGAGGGGTTGCAGCACCACTTCCAAGTTAAAATGAATCTAAACTCTCTCAATAAACATTGACTCATTTCTTTAGAAGCTTCCTGGTTTCTGGCCTGGACTAAAATGATGTCGTACATTCCAGGAGTCTTCATGGGTATTTTTTTTTTCTTCATCTGAAGGAGGGTTTTTTTGAACTAAGCACAGCCTACTGGCTGCATGTCTTTGCCAAGGGAAGTTGGATTCCAGGAACTAAAAGCTACAAGAAACATTTGCCCTTACTCAAAATGCCTAGAAACGCTAGCGGGTTGATTTTCAAAGTGATTTCTCAGCAACATAAAGCATGGAGACATAGATAGATGGGGGAGTTTTCTTTGAATATTAACCCCATTCCTAAGAAGGAGGTCCACCTTAAGGTTGAGCATTCCCCCACAGCGACCTCAGCCTTGTCTCAGGCCATTGATGAACACGGCACAAAGCAAAGGTATACCGTGTGTGTGTGTGCAAAGTGTCCCTGTAACCAAGTGCTTAACATAGCCCAGAAGAACCCACGCGGGGCAGGCCTTCCATGTGACCCAGTACTTGGCGCCCAATGAGTTAATGGGAAAACAAACAACCATACCACCCTCTCCCCCCCCCCCCTTGCATACTGCTGGCTCTCCCTAGTGCTTTTGGCCCTGGAATTTTGCAAGCACCATCAAATAGGAGGTCAATCAGCTGCAGCTCAAGGTACCCAGAGCAACCTCTGGAAGAACCC
The DNA here is from genome assembly GCA_037952835.1 of Lithobates septentrionalis. Taxonomy (NCBI): domain Eukaryota; kingdom Metazoa; phylum Chordata; class Amphibia; order Anura; family Ranidae; genus Lithobates; species Lithobates septentrionalis. Next base: position 1,078,475 of record JBBDGP010000776.1, read on the forward strand.
CAAGGTTCCATGTAACCCGAGGTGAGAATGGCTGCAATAGAATGTAGCGCTACCCCACTAGGAATCACTGAATTTAACTGGTTCTTTCCCAAAACAGCGCAGAGGCCACTATTCAAACAGGCAACAGTCCATTCACTCTGGCTGCATTAAACAGTCCAGGTCTTTCCTATGATTTATTGCTTGAAGAACATGTACCAGGAGAAGGGTTGGGGTGGCATGGGATACTCCACAAATGCTGACAACAACACTTTATTGGATAAAACTTGAGCAGTCTTTAGACCACTAACTAAGGGGAAGGCCAGAACTGAGACCCTGCAGGAGCAGCCTCAGAGACGGAGCTACTGCTGGCCCCCCAAAAGTAGACTAGTCGCAGTCATTAGATCCTTGAACTTGGATCAGTACTAAAAATATCCCATGGCAGCTGCACGCCACTCAGCTCCCACCAGGCACTCTTCCGTGAGTCCTCCAGACCAAATCCTTAGCTCCAAAAGTAATTAGAAATAGGCCCCCCATATCTGCTATAGCTGGGACCTCAATGAACATCGGCAGACTTCAGCAGGACTGCCTCAAAGGGGCAGCAGCCCCTGCGGCTGAAAGCTTCTCCAGCAGGACCAGATCAGGGCTGCTCCAGACCCCAGACTATTTATGTTCCCCCAGCCACCTACTGGGCACATTAAATATTCAGCCCTTTATGTTCTGCAAGCCTCCAGAATGCCGGGGAAAAAAAAAATCAAACCTTCAGCCTGTGAAATCTAAAACAGCCCAGAGAAATCAATAGCTGCTCCAATGACTACAGAGGAGCCAAAAACCTATCATCCTACACGAGATGATAACACACATCTCTAACCGTGCCAATCTTCTGATCTACAACATGACATGTATACTACTTTTTCATTTTATTTTTTTTTACTATACCTGACTTTTTTTCAGACCTGCAGAAAGTTGTGAATGCGTCCTTCCTTCACTTTTATTTCACTCTGCACAATCGTGTTTATCTGATCAGATGCGCTGAGCTCACCAGGGAGAGCAGATATGCTCCAGAGCTTTGGCTTATTCCTCAAAGAGAGAATGATGAGATTTGGAAAAGCAATTCAGGGAGCTGGTTTAGCGGCTGATCCCTTTCTATGGCGCTGGCTTTGCTGTGCTCTTCTACACTCTGTGATGCTCTGCCGTCTTCAAGGAAAAAAAAAAAAAAATTGATGGAATGTTTTCTGCGCAAGATCCGAAAAAAAAACCCTGCTTCTTTCGAGAAGTAAATGCAAATGGATGATGACTGCTTTAAAGCTGAACTACTAGGAAATATTAAGGGTGCTCATGAGCACTGGAAGGGTTAAATAGTTGGATGCCATTAGAAAGCACATTTACCTACCTTATCGCTAGCTCCCAAAGGCTTCTACTTCCATGTGACCGGTCCCCTGCAGCATTTTCTCTGCGATGCTGCAGCCGGTGGTAGCAGCTGTGACGTCATCACGTACTGTACAATGCAGGATCATCACACCTGCATTGCAAGCAAGGAATCCAAGGGTCCCCTAGGAAATGAAGTTTGTTAAGGCTAGAGAACACTTTCTCTATAACATAAGAGGGGAGGTGTTCTGTACTTCACAGAAGTGAAATGGGCTGGGCTGATAGCATTGTTTGGTATGTTCATTGCAGCACCAGCAGAGTGCACAGGAAGTTACAAGCTCACTGGAGTTCAAGCAGGATCAACTGTTTTTCTTTTCTTTGCCCTTGCAAAGCAAAGTCTTATGCCGCGTACACACGGTCGGACTTTCTATCCTACTTGGTCCGGCACACTTTCCGACGGACTTTGTCCGCCAGGTGCGCCAGACTTTAAAACGGACGGACTTGCCCACACACGACCGGACTTTCCGGCGGGCTAAGTCCGCCCGTCTTTCCGACGGACTTTCGCCGGAGTTCCAGAATGAACGGACTTGCCCACACACGGACAAGTCCGTTCATTTTGAACGTGACTCAGGTGCGACGGGACTAGCAAAGGATGTCAATCTTGCCGCTTTTATCGGCGAGATTGACACCTTGTGAGCCCCGTCGCGGGTCATACCAGGCCCTTAGGTCTGGTATGGATTATAAAGGGAACCCCGCTACGCCGAAAAAACGGTGTGGGGTCCCCCTAAAATCCATACCAGACCCCGATCCGAGCACGCAGCCTGGCCGGTCAGCAAAGGGGGTGGGGACGAGCGAGCGCCCCCCCCCTCCTGAACCGTACCAGACCGCATGCCCTCAACATGGGGGGTGGGTGCTTTGGGGGAGGGGGGCGCCCTGCATGCCCAGGGACTGTGACATCATATGGGGGCGGGGTCTCCGCCTATATAAGTCACAACGCAGCCCTCAGAGACCAGTCCAGCCGGAGAGAGCGTCGTGTCAACATCTGGGGGAAGAGAAGAGAAGACAAGAAGCCCAGAAGTCCGGACCTCCGCTGGCAATAGAGCTACATGAAGACAGCGGAGGGGCCGGCCGAAGACCTGGGACACCGGGAGAAGAGGCCGGAGAGCGGAGAAGAACCAACCGGACGCCGGGAGAAGATGAAGCGGAGGGACCCCCGAAGCCGGAAGAAGACCCCCGAAGCCGGAGGAAGATCCCCCCCTCGGAGCTGTTTAATAAAATATTTTAAAAACCTGTGTAGTGTGTTTTATTACTTACACTTTTTCCCTAGGTGAATGGGTAGGGGTACCATGTACCCCATACTCATTCACATAGGGTGGGGGGGCCGGGATCTGGGGGCCCTCTTATTATAGGGGTTCCCGGATTCCGATAAGCCCCCCCGCCCGCAGACCCCGACAACCAACGGCCAGGGTTTTCGGGAAGAGGCCCTTGTCCTCATCAACATGGGGACAAGGTGCTTTGTGGTGGGGGGGCACCGTAAGGCGCCCCCTCCCCCAAAGCACCCCCCATGTTGAGGGCATGCGGCCTGGTACGGTTTAGGAGGGGAGGGGCGCTCGCTCGTCCCCACCCCCTTTCCTGACCGGCCAGGCTGCGTGCTCGGATCGGGGTCTGGTATGGATTTTAGGGGGACCCCACGCCGTTTTTTCGGCGTAGCGGGGTTCCCTTTATAATCCATACCAGACCTAAGGGCCTGGTATGCCCCGCGCTCGCCGCAATAGGAAGATTTGTTTTTCCTATTGCAGCGAGCGCGAGATGCAATACCCTGCCCTCGTGTCGTATCTGGTCTGTCGGACCAGCATACACACGAGCGGGCTTTCCGTCGGACCAGCACACACACGAGCGGACTTTCCGCCCGAAACTGAGTCCGACGGAAAGATTTAAAACTTTTTTCAAATCTAGGTCCGGCGGGCTTTTGGGAAGAAGTCCGCCGGAAAAGTCCGCCGCCGCCCACACACGGGCGGATTGTCCGGCACACTCTGGTCCGCTGGACCAAGTATGCCGGAAAGTCCGACCGTGTGTACGCGGCATTAGAGAAGGAATTTGGATAAGCAGAAGGGTTAGGGCTGTTTTAGGAAGGTCAGACTCATAGCCATGCCTGAATATCTGCACATGTTGAATCCCATCACCAGTCGCCCTGTTTAAAGCGAGATTCCGGCCAGCGAAATTTTTTTTTTAAGTCAGCAGCTACACTGCAGCTGCTGATTTTAAATAAGTAGACTTACCTGTCCTGGGTGCCCGTGATGTCGGCCGCCCGAAGCTGACCCGTCCCTCAGCTCTCGGGTCCCGGCACCGCCATCCTAAGTAAGGGAAACAGGCAGTGGAGCCTTGCAGCTTCACTGCCAGTTTCCTACTGCACATGCGTGAGCGGCACGGCGCTTTGTGAATGGGATGCGATGTGTTGTGGGACACACACAGTTCCCATAACATACCGCGCCCCATTCCCCAGAAGACAACGCGGGGAGCAGAAGACTGAAGATCACCACGGTGTAGGAAGAGGCAGATTAGAAAGACTGCCTAGCAACAGCCATTTCACGTAAGTAAAAAAATTTTTTTTTTTCCTCCATTTTTTTAGGTATTTTTTTATACAATTTTTTTTTCAGGGTGGACCTCCACTTTAAAGCTCAGCACAGCCTAGGGAAGTTCCTGCGTGGTGGTCAGCTCCTGTGACCCATGACCTGACCAGCACTACCTTGTGTTTGGCTTGCCTCTAGACTCTATGGTACCCATGTTTCTGCTGCTGACCTTGACTTGTGTCGTTTGACCTTCTGCTTGCTGTGGCGGTACCTCTGCTGCCCATCTGTTCTTGACTTAGGCCTAGACTCTAACTGTATTTCTGCTCTGAGAATTGTTACCTCTGCTGCCTGGTTGTTGCTGACTCCTGCTTGCCCTGGCTACACTTCTGCTTTCTCCTTCTGTGTTCCTGTGCTTGATCTGTGAGCCACCATTCTGCACCAATCTGGTCCAAACCTTGCCAGCACTTCGGCAATGTACAGTACAGACTGTCTCTAGATCATCCGCTGCGTCCAGACTCAAGCAATCAAGCAACTATTCCACCTCAGCCTGCTATGACCTCCCACCAACCTCTGAGGATTTTGGACAGGAGGTGTATGGGAAGCCCTCTCATTAAAGCGGCGTTCTACCCATAAAAATAAGTTTATATAACTGTGCAGCAAATAACATAACAAATGACATTTGGACAAAAACTTTTTTTTTTAAATTAAGTTTTAATCCCTGTTGCTATGTGGTCCCTTCTAATCTTCCCCTTCCTCACCGCGGCTTTTTGACGTCACTTCCCTTGGCTCCTTTGCTCGCTACTCCTCCTGAGATCCTGTCATCATTTCCCAGGAGTCAATGGGCAGCACCGAGGGCTAGGTTGCCAGCACAATGGGGCTGGCACTTCCGACGCTGCCGCCCATTGTGATGGCAACTTGTTTAGTTTCCAGCGGCGCTACGTGCTATTACTGTGCATGCGCGAGAATGGAGGGTGCATGCTGGGAATACAGCAGCGCCGTATCCCAGAAGAATATGCTTGTGGGCTTCTCCTGCCCACAAGTAAGATGGGAATCCACAAGAAGGAAAAATCTGTGGTATTTTTTAATATAAATATATCATAAAGGCAGCGCTAATGACAAGAATAAGAATTGCTTGTTATGCATTATGCAAGAGTAATAGTTATTAAAAAAAAAAAAAACCTAAGATGTGGGTGGAGCTCCGCTTTAACCTCTTTCAGTTACTTGACCAATTGGCTTTGTTTATAAACAAAGTCATGTCATCACCATGTCAGCACTGAGATGGTAATCACATATACTGTAATCATTTTTTTCCAGCAAATATTACCTAAGCATTCCGCATTGTAAAATTTTAGACATTTAACAATGTTTTATGGAAGGCAAAATCAATAATTTTGCTGTGATTTCAATGCCAGAGAAATCACTCTACTCTCTCCTAATTGTACACTTTCTGCGGCCATGATGTTTTGCAGTCATGGCAAAAATGATACTCCCTTTTGTTTTTGGGGGCAATACCACTGCAGAGCAAGGCTCATTCAATGGAATGGGGCCACGCCACAACCACCCTGCAACTCCTGGCAATACTCATGGTTGCGGAGTGGTGGTGCAGGCTATTAAAGGTTAAAAAAGGGCCCTGAGGAGGTGACATACTGGCATAGCTCCTAACTGTCCCTGATTTTGAGGGACTGTCCCTGATTTGGAGCAATGTCCCTCTATCCCTCTTTCCTCCTCATTTGTCCCTCATTTCGGTCTGATCTATTTAGTTGTTTATAAAATGCACTTTTTATCTATCAAAAAGTGTTTTCCAGCGCTAAACCTTTCAATTTCTAAACTGCTGCATTTGTAAATTCCAAAAGTCAATATAAAGGAATAGTAGTGGTAAAAAATGGACTTGTAGGTTGAACCAATCTTTTATTTTTTGTACAATTCTTCTTTAAGTGGGCGTGACAAGGGGTGTGTCCTATGCCTGCATACTTTTGCTGATAGGTATCCCTCATTCCCATCTCAAAAAGTTGGGTATGTAATGGCTTCCAGCTGCCAGTCAACCACCAGAATGGTAAAAACTAGGCCTAAATCATAACATTCAAGTGTAAAGGGCCTAATATTAAGTAGGTCTAAAATCTTCTCAGTTCAAAGACCACTGTTTCTTGTCTATCCTTGAGGCACATAGGGATTGGGCACTGACACTCCCACCAGAAGGAGAAGCTGGCATACAGATATCTGGCATCTCACAGGTGGGTATGGTTGACTTCTGCTGTCAATTCTAGTGTGTTTGTTTGTAGGGGCATTTAACAAAAAGTCTCCAGCTGCTTGGCAACACACTGAGACATGGAGACATAGTTGAGGAGAAGGCAGTGCAGCTTATCCTTTAGCCTTGGGCCAACTGGTTGAGTGGGTTTGTGGGAACATATAACAAAAAGTCACCAGCTGCTTGGTAATGGTAGGTAGGTAATGGGAGGCATAGATACCTAGTTGAGGTCGGAGGCAAAGCTTCTTATGCCGCGTACACACGAGCGGACTTTACGGCAGACTTTGCCTGGCGGACGGGATTTCGTCGGACAGTTCGATCGTGTGTGGGCTCCAGCGGACTTTGTTTGCTCAAAAGTTGGACGGACTTAGATTTGAAACATGTTTTAAATCTATCCGACCAACTCGAGTCCGGTCGAAAAGACCGCTCGTCTGTATGCTAGTTGGACGGACAAAAACCCACGCTAGGGCAGTTATTGGCTACTGGCTATGAACTTCCTTGTTTTAGTCCGGTCGTACGTCATCACGTACGAATTAGACGGACTTTGGTTGATTGTGTG